>JAEOAD010000001.1:91105000-91505000 GCA_036365145.1 Orientallactaga sibirica | reverse complement strand
ACCAAATATGGTTGTGGCACAGGGTTGCTCTTTTGGTAGCAACAAGGCTTTAGTTTTGGCCACACTCCAGACTCACATCCCCCCTGTCCACATGTGATTCTTTTTTAGTTGTTGCAGAGGCAGGGTCTCATGTAGCCCAGCTGACCTTGAACTCACTATGCAGCTGAGGATGACTTTAAACTTCCGATCCTCCTGCCTTGCCACCATGAACCACCATGCCTGATTTACGTGGTGCTGGGGAATCAAAGCCAGGGCTTCATGCTTGTTAGTTAAGCACTCTATCACCTGAGCTATGCGTCCAGCCTCACATGTGTTTCTGATATATTACTAATTCTATTGGAAATGTAACTTGGGATTCTTCCTGTACATCAGTATGTTTAGAAGATGAAAATACTGTACCTATTTTCCATATATAAACCATTCAAATATTATGGTAAGATAGACACATTCTATAAAGTTGAGATATTAAAAACCCAAGAGGTGTTTTGGGAAAATATTAATGGTTTTTCCAATGCAGTTAAAACACAAAGGGAGGCTGGAGGGATAGCTTAGTGGTTAAGGTGTTTGCCTGCAAAGCCAAAGGACCCTAGTTTGACTCCCCAGGACCCCCGTAAGTGTAAGCCAGATGCACAAGGAGGCACATGCATCTGGAGTTCATTTGCAGTGGCTGGAGGCACTGGTGTGCCCATTCTCTCTCTCTCTCTCTCTCTCTCTGACTCTTTCAAATAAATAAAACTTTTTTTAAAAAGTATAAAAAACACAATAGGCATGGTATATGTTTTTCTATACATCTATGTGTATACATCTGAAAAAGCATATGCCACATATACCAAGCTTACAGCAATAGGGGATGGACTAGAATTAGAAGTTGTGGTGGTCTAAATGTAAAATCTCTCCCATAGGGCTGGAGAGATGGCTTAGCAGTTAAGGCGTTTGCCTGCAAAGCCAAAGGATCCTGGTTCGACTCTCTGGGACCCACATAAAGCCAGACGCACGAGGGGGCCCATGCATCTGGAGTTCGTTTATAGTGGCTGGAGGCCCTGGCACTCCCACTCTCTCTCTTTCTCTCTCTGTCTGCCTCTTTTCTCTCTCAAATAAATAAATAAATAAAATATATATATTTAAATATCTCCCATATATACAGGTATTTTAGTCCTCAGTTGGTGGCACTATTTGGGAAGGTTATGGAACCTTTAGGAGGTAGAGCCTTGCTAGAGGAAGTGTGTCACTGGGACGGGAGATGGTTGAACTGTTCAAGCCCTGCCTGCCCTACTAGCTTGCTTTTTCTCTACTCCTTCTTCCTGAAGATGTGATGATGTGATGTCCTAGCTCTTTCCTCCTGCCCTGCTTTTCCCTCCATGATAGACTTCCCCTTGAAACTGTAAGCCCAAAGTAAACCTTTTTCTTCTGTATACTGCTTCTGGTCAGGTATTTTGTCCCAGCAATAAAGTAATTGACATAGAAGGGTGGCCACTGAGAACTTTGGCTTTATCTGTAACATTTGCATTTTGAAGAGAATGTATATCTATGGCCATACCACCCCAAATTCACCCAGTCTTGTCCAATGAGATTGTATTAATACATTTCTGTTATGAGTAAACATAAATAAATAAAATCTGTTTAGTGCCCAGGACAACCTTTGGGGTAGAGGTTGCCATGGAAGGTTAACTGCACTGGTTATCTTTCTTCATGCTTCTTTCCAGAGTGTCAAGGTGAATGACTTCAAATCAGAAATAGTAAAAATGTCTAGTCAGGTGCCAATATTACATGTGATCAGGGATCTTTGGGAAGTAGTGGAGGCAAGGAGGAGTGGTATGGGGTGGAGTTGGACAAATACTGCCATGACACCCATGGTGGTTTGAATGTATACTCCGAGGTGTTTTATTTTATATATTTTTTATTTTATTTTAGAGAGAGAGAGAGACAGAGGGAGGCAGAGAGAGAGAGAGAGAGAGAGAATTGGCATACTAGGGCCTCAGCCATTATAATTGAACTCCAGGCGCTTGTGTCACCTAGTGGGCATATTTGACCTTACACTTGCCTCAATTTTGTGCGTCTGGCTTATGTGGGTTCTGGAGAGTCAACATGGGTCCTTAGATTTTGCAGGCAAGCGCCTTAACGCTAAGCCATCTCTCCAGATCCTCAGGAGTTTTTGATTAACATTGAGCTTGCAACTTGAGTCTCCAGCGGGTCTCCAGCCCTGCTGGGGAAGAGATATATCCCTGGGGGTTGATCTCACAGTTCAGCCCTACTAGGTCTGTAAAGAGCAGTTTGAGTGCTGGCTCTTCATGCTGGCTGCTTGGTGGTGCCTCTTTGCTAGGATCGATATGATCTATGGGATGAGTCAGCTTCTTCCACCATTCATGGTGTTTCCCCTGGATTTGATAAACCTGGAATAAAACTTTTCCTCCATAAGCTGCTTCTGCTCAGATATTTGTCCAGCAATGTGACAAGGAGTGGTATGTGTTAGCTTTTCATCTCTATGGTGCAATGCCTGAGAAAGCTGACTTTAAAAGGAAGGTTTATTTTTGGCTCACAGTTTCATTGGTTTCAGGCCAGAGTCACCTGGGTGCATTGTTTCTGAACTGTGGTAAGGTCAAACATCACAGGGAAGAGCATGTAGGGAGTGAAGCTGCCCATCTCACGGGGCCAGGAAGTAGAGGGAAAGTAGAGGAAAGGCTTAACATCCTAGTACATCCTTCAAGGGCGTGCCTCCTGTGTCCTGCTTCCTTCAATTAAGTCCCACACCCTCAAGTTTCCACCACCCCACAATAGCACCACCATCTGGGAGACTCTAACTTCAACACATTAGTCTTTTGAGGGGATCATTACAGATCCAAGCTATAACAAATGAACATTGGCTTTGGAAGGTAATTGTCAAGATTGACACGGGTTCCTAAAATTTCTAGATGAAGCCTGTCAGTCACTTCTTCTTTTCCTTTTCCCGTGTGTGTGCAATGTCATGGTGGTGATGATGTATGTGTGTGGGGTGTGCCTGTGCCCACGTGGTGCTCCCTGTGCTTTCCTGTGGTGGGGTGCCCTTGCCTGTGGTGGCCATTGAGTGGCTCACTCCATTCTTCTTTCTACGTGTTCTTACTACAGCCCGAGTCTCTTACTGATCCCAGAACTTGTCGTTATTTTCCCATGAGTTCTGGTGATTTTCTGGTCTCTGGTCCCCTATAGGACTGAAGTTACAGATGTATGTGGCCATATGCAGCTATTTTTATGGGTCCTAGGAATTGAACTTGAATAGTTTCTCAGGCCTCTGCAGGCTCCCATGTTTACATAGGAAGTGTTCTTAACCATTGAGCCATCTCTCCAGCCCTCTTTTCCTTTTTTGGTGTGTGTGTACTCATGTGTGTGGGTATAGGTGTACACATGCATACCATGGTGCATGTGTGGAGGTCAAAGGATATCCTTTAGTGGGCTGGAGAGATGGCTTAGCAGTTAGGGCACTTGCCTGTGAAGCCTAAGGACCCATGCTTCCCAGATCCCATGTAAGCCAAATGCACATGCGTGCAAGGTGGCATACGTGTCTGGAGTTCAATTACAGTGGCAGGAGGCCCTGGCATGCCAATTCTCTCCTGCTCTCTTGCTCTTTCTTATTGAAAAAGGCCAGTATGTTGGACTTGCCTCAAAAAAAAAAAAGGATATCCTTTAGTGTCAGTCCTCACCTTCCAACTTGTTTGTGGCAGGGTCTTTGGTTGTTCACCACTGTGTTCTTCAGGCAAGCTTCCTGGTAATTCCCTGCCTCCCTTCTCACCCTAGGCATGCTGGGATTATAGATACTATGATACTATCACTGCAGCCTCTGGCTTTATGTGCTTTCAAGGAATCCAAACTCAGGTACGAATGTTTGTGCAGCATGCGCTTTACCCTCTGAGTTATCTCCCCAGTTTTGTTTTTTCAAGTTAAGGTCTCACTCCAGCCCAGGCTGACCTGGAACTCACTCTGTAGTCCCAGGCTGGCCTTGACATCACAGAGACCTACCTCTGCCTCCTAAATTCTGGGATTAAAGGCCCACCTCAGGTCTTGTAATTAACAAGGAGGGTGATGTTTGGTAGAAGCCAGAATGGTTTCTCTACTAGCAAATGCTGAAGGATAGAGTACCTTGCTTTCTTTGTTGATGAACATAAACAGTGGAGGTTAGGGGAGTGGCAAAGACTCTGCTGTTCTCTTTTTGTTTTGTTTTCAACAGGCACGAAGAAGTTCATCATGTTGTCCTGGTGGACATGAGGGAGAGACGGGGGCTATGTGATGATCCTGTTTGGAGGGTTCAAAACTGACAACCTGCTATACCCAAAGAGGTGAGATGATGAGTTTTATGTCTTGCCAGTAGGAAGTCTTTGAGCCTGGGACTCAGCCCCAGTCATGTGATATTTCTCAGTGACTCAGATAAAGATGTAGGAGTCCAGTTCATCACACTTTCAGACGACACGAAGAGCAACAGGATCTCTAATAGACTGGATGGCAGAATTGAGATTTGAAATGATCTCGACAGGCTGGAACGACAATCCTACGTGAACAAATGACATTGGAGAGGGTGGGTATGGAGTCCTGCAGGCAGGTGAAGATCAGAGATGGGAAGCTTGGAGGCCAGGTACCCAGGTAAAAAAGTGAGGCTCTGCCTCAAAGGAGGGGGGAGGTGGGGGCAAGTGTCTGACAGTTATCCTCTGACCTCAACATGTGCGATGTGGCACATATGTGCCCACACTTACATACATGAACACACATATCATGCACGCATACAACACACACCAAAAAAGAAAAAAAGTGAAAGGTCAGTCACCTCACTGAGTTTCATATTTTGCTAGGTTCAGAGCTGAGGACCTTTCTTAATGTCCAAAGAAGAGCAACCCTCAATACAGAGGAATTTAAACAGTAAGTCTTAATAGTAGGGTGACCATGAAATTCGTTACCCAAACTGAAGCATATCTGAGGGGAAAGAACACAATATTAATAACAAGAATTATAGTAGTTCTACTTTTGAGTTACCAAATAATACAAATAACAGACAATTTTTCTTCTCTCAAAAAAGGTGAGTGTAAAATGTTTACAACAGTGCATGGCATAAGTTTGTAAGATAAAAATAAATAAGACTTGCTGGGCGTGATGGCGCATGTCTTTAATCCCAGCGCTTGGGAGGCAGAGGTAGGAGGATCGCTGTGAGTTCAAGGCCACCCTGAGACTACATAGTGAATTCCAGGTCAGTCTGGGCTAGAGCGAGACCCTACCTTGAAAAACCAAAAATAAATAAATAAATAAAATAAATAAATAAGACTTTACAAGGAAAACAAGGTTCATTCCTTCTCATGCCTTCCCATTCCTTATATCAGTGACATGCTTAGAAATAATCATATTAATTATTATGTATATTTCCAAATATTTAAAACATTTTAAAATTTGAGGTAACATTTTCATGAAGCAAGTATAACAAAATTTTGATAATTGCTAAATTTGAGGGATCGGAATATGAATTATCTCTCCATTTTGGGGTGCCTGAATTTTTCATCAAAAATGATATGGTTGGGGGTTGAAGGGATGGCTCAGTGGTTAAAGTTCTTGCCTGCAAAGCCTGATGACCTAGATTTGATTCCCCAGTATCCATGTAAAGGCTGCTACACAAAGGGGTGCATGTATCTGAAATTGTTTGCTATGGCTGGAGGCCCTGTCATGCCCATTCTGTGTCTCTCTCTCTTCCCTGTATCTCTTCCTGCTTGCAAATAAGTAAATAAAAATATTTTTTAAAATGATATAGTTGCATTGTTCAAGAAGCAATTAAAGGGATGCATCTGTAGCTCAGTGGGTAAAATGCTTGCCTAGCATTCATGCAGCCCTGAGTTCAGTGCTTAACTCCGTATAAAACCTGCTCTGGAGGAAAGTGACAGTAATCCAGTAATCAGAGGGTGGAGGCAGGAAGATCAGAAGTTCAAGGTCATACTTGGCTATATAGTAAAATTAAGGCCAACCTGGGCTAGATGAGACCCAATTCTGTAGTTCCAGGCTGATCTCAAACTCATGTAGATCCTCCTACCTTTGCCTCCCAAGAGCTGGGATTAAAGACGTGCACCACTACACCTGCCGCCCCCCCCCCCTTTTTTTGAGGTAAGGTCTTGCTCTAGCTCAGGCTGACCTGGAATTCACTATGTAACCTCAGGATGGCCTTGAACTCACAGTGATTCTCCTACCTCTGCCTCCCAAGTGCTGGGATTAAAGGTGTGCACCACCCCTTATTTTTTTTAAAGTAACTAGATAGAAAGGTATAGCTGCCTTCTATCACCTTCTTATCCGCAACTCTTTTTAAATTGTTTTGCTAATCTTCTGGTATGTACTTCCTTATTTTCATAAAAATATGTTTATATAAACATTTTGATGTGTTATTTATTTAATTAATTTATTTTTCTGAGGTATGGTATTGCTGTAGCCCAGAATTACCTGGAATTCACTACGTAGTCTCAGGCTGGCCTTGAATTCATAATGATCCTTCTACTTCTGTCTCCCCAGTGCTGGGATTAAAGGCATGTGCCACCACATCTGAGGAGAGAGACAGAGAGAGAGTAAGGGAGAGGCAGAGGACGAGAGGGGAGAGAATGGGCATGCCAGGCCCACGAGCTGCTGCAAATGAACTCCAAACACATGCGCCACTTAGTGCATCTGGCTATCCATGAGTACTAGGGAATCAAACCCGGGTTGTTAGGTTTTGCAGGCAGGTGCCTTAAGCACTGAGCAATTCCTCTAGCCCTGGAAATTCATTTTTGATGAAAGACTTTCTCTAGTAATTTTTAAAGAAACTCATGAGAGCTACATTTTGAGGAACTTTGGATGTATAAAATGACATTATTTTAGTTTCACAGTTGACAGATGCTTTGGCAGGGCATAGATTTTTAGCCTTGAAATCATTTTTCCTGAGAACCTTTCTACTTAGTCTTAACCAAAAAGCCAAGAAGCTTTCCTAACAGTTTTGAGGGGTTTACCCCATGATTGTAGTTTCCATGGTTGCTGTTGAGAAGTCTGCTGCCATTTGCTATTCTTATTCCAAACTGTTACATTTGATTTTTTTTCTTTCTCTTATTTGGGAAATTTCTATTTTCTATTTGGTGTTCTATAATTTCATTATTATGTGTTTTAGTGTGGGAATTTATAAATCCACTGTACTGGGCATTTTGTAGATCCTTCTAATCTAAAAACTCATGTCTTTCATTTCTGAGAAATATCTGGAATCGTTTTTTGATAATTTCCTCACGTCCATTTCCTTTTTCTTCTTTTTCTGAAACTTCTCCTATCAAATGCTTAACCAGTGTTTATCATCTAGTTTAAATTTTTTATCTTTTTTGTTTGTTTGGTCGGTTTTTTGAGGTAGGGTCTCACTGTAGCCCAGGCTGACCTGGAATTCACTATGTAGTCTTAGGGTGGCCTCAAACTCATGGTGATCCTCAATTTTTTTTATCTTTCTTATGTCTCATCTCTGGTTATGTGTTTTTTTTTCATGATTTCCTCAACTTTATCTTGAAAATCTTCTATTGATATTTTTTCTTTTGATATTATAGATCACATGTCTAATCAATGTATGTATATATTAATCTCAAGGAATTTTAAAATTTATTTTTAAAAACATCTTTATTTATTTATTTGCAAGCAGAGAGAGAGAGAGAGAGAGAGAATGAGGGAGAGAGAGAGAGAGAGAGAGACACACACACAGAGAATGGGCATGCCAGGGCCTTCAGCAGCAGCAAATAAACTCTAGACGCATATGCTACTTTGTACATCTGGCTTTGCATGAGTACTGGGGAATCAAACCCAGGTCCTTATGCTTTGCAGGCAAGCACCTTAACCACTTAGCCATCTCTCCAGCTCTTTTTTTTTTTTTTTTTTTTTAAGGTAGGGTTTTTCTCTTGCCTAGGCTGACCTGGAATTTACTATGTAGTTCAGGCTGGCCTTGAGTTCACAGCAATCCTCCTATCTCTGGCCCCTGAGTGCTGGGATTAAAGGTGTGTGCCACCGCGCCCAGCAAAATACTTTGAGGGCTGAGGAGGTAGCTTAGTCAGTGAATGCACTTGTTTTGCAAGTATGAAGACCTGAGTTTGATCCCCAGCACCCATGTGAAAAACTGGGCATGCAGCCAGGGCAAGATGTGCCCATAGATGCAATGGTGGCATGACTGTGATGGAAAGGACAAACTGCCTGTTCTGACTGGACTTGAGGCCTGCTCCACAGGAGGAAATTCATGCCTGGTACTGAAAACCTGGTCAAAAGCCTATGAGTGGGAAGGTCATAGGCCCTAGGGGTGAAGCTATTACTGTTTTTTTTTTTTTTTTTTTTTTTTTTTTTTTTGCCTAAATGGATATGTTATACCCATCAAATTGCCTTCTAAATATTTATGTTTCTGTCCATAGATTTAGTGCTGCTCTTACCTTTGGTCAGAGAAGCTTCTTTTTGGAAGTGACTGCTGGGGATATTCAAAAATCATCAGTTTCTGAGATTAAGTGACCGTTGAGTGATCAGTAGTAAATGAAACATCTCTACCACACTTCAAAGCGAGCATTGTGGAGGGGAGGGCGGAAAGAATGCAAGAACCAGAGGATGGTGAGGAGTGTTTTGGAATACTGTCTTAGAGACACAAAGTAGCCGATGCATTCAAAACAGGCGGCTAAGGAGATGGCTCAGCAGTTAAAGGCACTGGCTTATAAATTCTGCCCGCCTGGACTGACCCCAGTTCAGTTACCCAGGTAAAGTCACATGCACAAAATGGCACATGTTTCTGGAGTTCATTTGCAGAGGCAAGAGGCCCTGGCGCGGACATTTTCTTCTCTCTCTCTCTCTCTCCCTCTGTCTCAGCAAATAAAAAAAAAAAAAAATTTAAACCAGGCATGGTGGCGCATGCACTAATCCCAGCACTCAGGAGGCAGAGGTAGGAGGATTGCTGTGAGTTCAAGGCCACCCTGAGAGTACATAGTGAATTCCAGGTCAGCCCTGGGCTGCTGCAAGACCCTACTTTGAAAAACCAAAAAAAAAAAAAAAATTTTTTTTTTAAACTGGGTATGACTTGGTTACCTAACAGAACTAAAAGGTAAGAACCCATGTTGGAGACACCACAGGATGCTGTGTCGGGACACGTGCAAAGAGACCATGTGCGAACAGAGGGGAAAGTCAATCCTCTCCTGGCAATCCTTCACAGCACTGGAAAGTGCTATGGGAGCCACTATGTGACAATGGACACCAACGGCCCAAATAAGCAGGAGACCCTGCAGGCCACACAATCCACCACCCAGACAAGAAATACACACTTGTGGGCTGGAGGGAGGGCTTAGCGGTTAAGGCATTTGCCTGCAAAGCCAAAGGACCCAGGTTTGATTCCCAAGACCCATGTTAGCCAGATGCACAAGCCAGTGCATGTGTCTGGAGTTCATTTGCAGTGGCTGGAGGCCCTGGTGCACCCATTCTCTCTCTACCTCTTTCTCTGTCAAATAAATAAAATATTTTTTAAAAGAAATACACACTTGTACAATAGTGGCACACAACCTCTGTGGGTAACCAGCTGCCCTCTGATTGGACATGAGGCCTGCTCAGAGGGAGAGAACTTATAACTTGTGCTGGGAACCAGATCAGTGTCCTTCAGGGAGAAAGCTCACAACCACCAGAGAGAAGCCCCCATTGTTTTCTAGACAATTTGAGTGGATATCCTCATCAAAATGTCTCTCAAAATTATATGCACATTACCCTTAATCAGAGCTGCTCTCACCCTTGGTTGGAGGGCCTGCTTTATCTTACAGATGGCAGAACGTACTGGGGAGATCCAAGAACCATCAATTCAACAAGAAAAGACAGCTGACTGCCTACCACAAGATGTGCCACCTCTACCACATTGACCATGGTCCACAAGAATCTGCAGAGGAAGCAGTGAGGAGTATTGCTCCCAGTGATATCCTGACCACCATCTCCAGGGAAAAAGCAACAAACACAGTGGGGAACTGAAACACATCATAACAGAAATGCAGAGACTACAGAGAACTCAACACCAAAAACGAACTGCTAACACTCCCCCAAGGCTCTGGGACTGTTGCAGGAGACAGGGCACAAAGACTCTAAGAGCCACAGGGTGGGTAGAAATATCCCGAGGCACAGTCCCCACCCCAGAGACTGATGGAGGCTCTAATTACCCCACAGTGAACACCAAGGACCCTACTGAGGGCCCTCAGGAAAATAGACAAGTTTATAACCTACATAAAATATATATGTTTAATATAAATTGAAAAAGAGCGTGATAAATAATAGTTTTTTTTTTAAACTGGGCATGGGGCTGGAGAGCTTGCTCAGTGGTTAAGGTGCTTGCTAGCAAAGCCTAACAACCTGTTTGATTCCCCAGTACCCACATAAAGCCAGATGCACAGAGTGGCACATGCATCTGGACTTCATTTGCAACAGCTAGAGGTCCTGGCATGCTCATTCTCTCCCTCCCATGTCTCCTTGCAAATAAATAAAAATATTTTTTAAAAAGCTGGGCATGGCTATATGTGCCTGTAACTCTAGTGTGGAGGGGAGTGAAGAGAAGAGTCACGGGGGCTTGCTGGTAACTGAAAAACAGTGAGCTTCCAGTGAGAGACTCTTTCTTGGAGCAGCAGAGGACATCAGATATCTTCCTCTGGCTTCCACACATGTGTGCTCAGGATGTGCATATCTGCACACACAACTTACACATGCCACATGCGCACACCCAGACAAACGTTACATGTACTACACACATGCATACCAAAAGTTTACTTTCTCTGAATATACTTTATGGATGCAAGTTTCATTTACTTCTCTGATAAGTGTATCAATTATGTTTTTTAAGATTTCTTTTTTCTTTTCTTTTTTTTTTTGGCTTTTTGAGGTAGGGTCTCACTCTAGCTCAGGCTGTGGTCTCAGGGTGGCCTTAAACTCAAGGTGATCCTCCTACCTCTGCCTCCCGAGTGCTGAGTGCTGACTTACGTGGGTCCTGGGGAATCAAGCCTCGAACCGGGGTCCTTAAGCTTCACAGGCAAGCACTTAACCTCTAAGCCATCTTTCCAGGCTCTAGACTTTATTTTTCATGCTAGGAATTTGTTCTAATCATTAAGATCCTTTTCTGTGGATTAATACATGAAAACCAGGCATGGAAGGACTGCTTGGACGCTCTGTGTTCATGTACGAGATCCATTCATATGCATGAATTTAACCAGCTCCTTTCAATATTAGCCTTGATTTAAATATGTTTATTATTAAAAATTCCAATTATGTATTATATATAAAATCGAGAAAATAATACGATTAGTTCAATCCAGCTCTAATAGTTATCAATTTGGGACCAGTTTTTTTGTTTTTTTTTTTGGAGATAGAGAAAGAGGGAGAGGGAGACAGAGAATGGGTGCGCTAGTAACCTCTCAGCTGCTGTGAACGAACTCCACATGAGCCCCTTGTGGGCAAGTGCAGCATTGTGTCCTTGTGTCACTTTGCGTCTGGCTAAATGTGGGACCTGGAGATTGGAACCGCCTTGCTTAGGCTTAGCAGGCAGGCACCTTAACTGCTAAGCATCTCTCCAGCCCTTGGGACCATAGAATTCATTCAATGAATTCTATCACCCAGATTTTTTTTTTTTGAGGTAGGGTCTCACTCTAGCCCAGACTGACCTGGAATTCACTACGTAGTCTCAGGGTGGCCTTGAACTCATGGCGATCCTCCTACCTCTGCCTCTTGAGTGCTGGGATTAAAGGCGTGTGCCACCATGCCCGGCTTTTTTAAATTAAAAAATTTTTTTTTCTTTTTTCAGATTACTTTTTAAAAAATTTATTTATTTATTTATTTGACAAAGAGAGGGAGAGGGGCAGATAGAGAGAATGGGCATGCAAGGGCCTTCGGCCACTGCAAACGAACTCCAGATGCATGCGCCACCTTGTGCATCTGGCTTATGTGGGTCCTGGGGAATCAAACCTGGGTCCTTTGGCTTTGCTAGTAAGTGCCTTAAAAGCTAAGCCATCTCTCCAGCCCAATCACCCAGATTTTTAAAAAATAATTCATTTATTTATTTACAAGCAAGGGGATGGAGAAAGAGAGAGACACTATGGCCTCTTGCTACTGCAAATGAACTCCAGGTGCATGTGTTATGGCTTTATGTGGATACTGGGGAATCAAACTCGGGCCATCAGTATTTAGCTGCTGAGCCATCTTTCCAGCTTCCAGATCCCAGACACAGATCGTTTAATTTAGTCTGTAAATATTCAATTTTTTGTTTCTAAAATAATAATCTTAAAATAATCACAATATTACTAACACACTTAAACACTTCATGGTGTTCAATTAATGCAGTATTTATATATTCTATTTCCTCATAGTTTCTTCACCTGCTTTTCTTTTCCCTCTACTTCCACCTAGCCACTTACAGAATTCAAATATAATACAATTAGTTGACATGTCTCTTAAGCCTATTTTAATTTCATCTATCTTTATTTTTCTTTGTATTAATTGAAAAAGCCAGGTTATTTTTTCTATGGTTTACCACAGTCTGGAGGGGCATTTTTTTTTTTAACATCCACTTACATAGGGAATTGAATTTGCAAACAAGTACCTTTAACCCCTGAGTCATCTTCCCAGCCCCTTGATTGATGTAGTTTTCAAGCTACATCCTTGTGGTTCCTTTGTCCATAGTATTTTCTGTTAAATGGTATTTGCATCTACAGGTGTAATTAGATTAAGGTCATTGTTTTAAAACATTTATTTATTTATTTGAGAGTGACAAAGAGGCAGATAGAGAGAGAATGGGCACTCCAGGGCCCCCAGCCACTGCAAACGAACTCCACATGCATCTGGCTTACATGGGTCCTGTGGAATCGAGCCTTGAACTGGGGTCTTTAGGCTTCACAGGCAAGTGCTTAACCACTAAGCAATCTCTCAAGACCCCTAAGGTCATTTTTAAAAACTTTTTATTTTTTATTATTTTTTTTGAGAGAGAGAGAGAGAGAGAGAGAGAGAGAGAGAGAGAGAGAGGAGACAGAGATGGGCGTGCCAGCAGTGTCTCAGCTGCTGCGAATGAAATCCAGATGTGTGCGCCCCCTTGTGGTCAAGTGTGGCATTGCGCTCTTGCCTCACTTTGCATCTGGCTAAACGTGGGACCTGGAGATTGGAATGGCTGGAGATTGGAACCAGTGTTCTTAGGCTTAGGAGGCAGGCGCCTTAACCCCTAAGCCATCTCTCCAGCCCCCAAGGTCATTTTTTATATTACAGTTGCATTTTGTTTATTTTGTGTTTTCATCATAAGAAATCTAATGTCTTTCTTTTTGCACAATTAACAGCCATAGAAGATGCTTATTTGTTTCATTGTTTCATTGGGAGGTGCAAATTGATGATTTTTTAAAAAATTTAAATTTTATTTATTTATTAGAGAGAGAGAATGGGCACCCCAGGGTGTGTAGCCACTGCAAACAAACACCAGATGCATGCACCACCTCTTGTATCTGGCTTATGTGGAACCTGGAGAATTGATCCTGGATCCTTAGACTTCACAGACAAGCGCCTTAACCACTAAGTCATCTCTCCAGCCTCGAAGTGATATTTTATGTATTTACTTTTCACTTATTCATTGGAAAACCTTTGTGAAGAAGCCTCTCTTCACCCACTATTTGATCACCCTGAAGTATATTTCATATAAGAAAGATATTAGAAATGTGATTCTTTGTCTCATCTATTTTCAAGGTTCACTAACATCCTTTAAAGAAGATAAACAAGGTTTTTATTTTAAGTATAATTATGTACTCAGATTTAAAGATATTTGCTAATTTTTAGACAGTGGCAGTCAATATTCTCATTGATGTTATTGTCTCCATCTTTGGCCAATAGGATCCTGTAATTGTTGTTTATGTCCTTTTGGTATGACCCTAATTGATTTTGAAAGCGTCTTTGTTTTTTTTTTTTTTGAAAGATTTCCTCTTTGTTTCTGTTTTTTGTTTGTTTGTTTTTGTTTGTAGGGTCTTACTCTAGCTCAGGCTGATCTGGAATTCACTATGTAGTCTCAGAGTGGCCTCGAACTCATGGTGATCCTCCTACCTCTACCTCCCGAGTGCTGGGATTAAAGGCATGCGCCATCATGCCGTTGTTTTTTTTTTTTTTTTTTTTTTTTTGTTTTGTTTCTTTCTTTCTTTCTTTCTTTTTTCTTTTTTTTTTTTTTTTTTTTTTTTTTTTTGAGGTAGGGTCTCACTCTAGCCCAGGCTGACCTGGAATTTTCTATATAATCTCAGGATGGCCTCGAACTCACGGCAATCCTCCTACCTCTGCCTCCCAAGTACTGGGATTAAAGGTGTGTGCCACCACACCTGGCTGAAAGATTTCTTTATGTATCTGGCTTTATATGGATAGTGGAGAATTGAACCCAGGCTGGCAGGCATTGGAAGCATGTGCCTTTAACCACTGAGCAATCTCCCAGTCCCCTCTTTGCTTTCTGATAAGACAAACTTCTTCAAGTCACCTTGTATAGATCCTATTTTAGACCTTCCTTTTCCCCCCACGTTGCCCAGGTTCCTTTCCGAGCAAAGCAGTATTTAAAGACCACAGTCGGGGAGCTAGAGTGTTCACTGCTACTGAGTTGCTCAGTTTTTTTTTTTTTTTTTTTTGGTCTTTTTCTGTGGACAGATCCATGAAATATACATTTTTAAAGACAAAATGCATTAATTACTGGTACTTTCAAACCAAATTCAGGACTGTGGAGGTTTTACTATTCTTCATTGATCTGCCATCTGTTCTTGTTTGTTTCTCCCACACCAAAATCCTCCATGAACATCAATATCATTACTTATTTGTTTTAATAGTATATATCCCACCAGGAATGCATGTAGAGTCAATTATTGGATTTTAAATTACTTGAAATAGTTTCTCTATGACACCAACTTAATACATAGTTAGGTTCATTTATTTCATTTTGCTTTGGAGTTTGTAGTGACTATGTATTTAGTTGCTTGATTTTTCTTGTGTCATCGTGTAAAGAATTTCCACATTTCTAAATCCATAAAGGGAGCCACCCATAGTGACCTTGACCTTCTCCCGTCCTCTCCACTTTGTCTCCTACCTTCTCTAATGCAGCATCCTGAAAAGTTTTTTTTGTCCATCTTTCTGATTTGTGAAATGTAAGCAAATAAGTACATTTATATTTCTCTTTCCTTTTAAGATAAATGGTTACTTATTATATATATTTATTTATTTACCTTAATTTGGCCCTTTAATAATATCTGTGTGTAAGAATATGTTACATACTGAACTTGTGGCTCAACCTGCCCCTTGCTTTTTTTTTAATTTTTATTTTTTTGGTTTTTCGAGGTAGGGTTTCACTCTAGCTCAGGCTGCCCTGGAATTCACTATGTAGTCTCAGGGTGGCCTTGAACTCATGGCGATCCTCCTACCTCTGCCTCCCAAGTGCTGGGATTAAAGGCATGTGCCACCATGCCGGCTTAAAATGATTTTTATTAGTATATATTAATTATACATAATATGTTTTATTATATTTTCATACATGTATATAATATACTTTGGTCATTCACCTCCTCTTACCCTCTTTTCTTTTTCTTGATGTTTTTAATGTTTATTATTATTATTAACAACATGTTTCATATGGATGGATACATCATGTGTTGGTACCCTCTTTTTCCACGTCCCTGCCCCTATTCCGTTGGGAACATGCCTCAGTGGGGTTGTGGGTTATGTGTTGAGGGAGCAGTAGTTAGTTATTTTGGAGGGGAGGGAATGCCTCTGGGCATGGTGTCTCAACCTGTGGCTCATACAATCTTGCCGCCCCTTCTTCTGCAAAATTCCCTGAGCCATGGTGGGTGAGTTTTAAGCCTACTTCAGTGAAGAGCCTCTGGATCTCTGCTTTGGTAGGTGCTGAGTATCGGCAGGGTCTGTCTCCTATTCCCTGGCACTGATTATCAGGTTCACCATGGAAACAGCACTCTTTCTGTCTCCCCAGTTACTCTGTGTTTTTGGCTGTGGCTTGGCTGAAGTGCAAGGGGTAGTTTATCTCCTCAGGTCTTGCTACTTTCTGTAAAAGAAGAATAGATTCTCCAATGGAGAGTGAAGTTAGCATAGTTTAAATATTATTCTCTCTGTTCTTCTTCCCACTACCACTTTTTTTTTTTCCCCAAGTAGACACCCTTAGGCTGGGGAGATGGCTCAGCAGTTAAAGACACTTTCTCCTAACTAGTCTGCCTTAAAAAAATATTTTATTTATATGGGCTGGAGAGATGGCTTTAGTGGTTAAGGCACTTGCCTGCAAAGCCAAAGGACCTCAGT
Organism: Orientallactaga sibirica; assembly: GCA_036365145.1. NCBI lineage: Eukaryota > Metazoa > Chordata > Mammalia > Rodentia > Dipodidae > Orientallactaga > Orientallactaga sibirica. The sequence continues at coordinate 91,488,713 of JAEOAD010000001.1, read as the reverse complement.
TCCATTCCCCAGGACCCACTTAAGCCAGATGGATAAGGCGGTGCATGCATCTGGAGTTTGTTTGCAGTGGCTGGAAGCCCTGGCACGCCCATTCTCTCCCTCTCTCTCTCTCTCAAATAAATAAAATAAATTAAAAATATTTTATTTATTTATATGATAAGTGAGAGAGGGAGGAGAGAGAGAGAGAGAATGGATGTGCCAGGACCTCTAGCCACTGCAAACAAACTCCAGATGCATGTGCCACCTTGTGCCTCTGGCTTATGTGGGTCCTGGGGAATTGAACCTGAGTCCTTAGGCTTTGCAGGCAAGTACTTTAACTGCTCAGCCATCTCTCCAGCCCATAGTCCGCCTTTTATCTCATGTCTTTTTTTTTTTTTTTTTAAATAACCCAGTGAGTTTTATTAGGGTTGTTTACAGAGGAGCATGGGTGAGGGGCTGTTTGCAGGAGTATGGCCACCTTATCACTGGCTATACCAATGAAGAAAATCTCTCTCCCACCCCCACCAACCATTGACGATGTATCGGTTTCAAGGAAGGATGGGGCCTTGGGAGCTCCCTCTCTACTCCATGACAGGATGTTGACGGCTTCACTCTAGTGCAGACCTTATGGAGATAATCACAGCTGCTATGACCTCAAGAGTGCAACAGTGATGTCATGCCCAGAAGCCCGCATTCCACAGCACTCTTCCACTTCCTCCAACTCATACATTCTTTCTTCCCCTTTTTCTGTGATGTTCCCTGAGCCTTGGAGGGGAAGGCATAGATATCCTCTTTATGGCTAAGCACTCAGCTGCTACTCACTTTGACTAGTTATGTCTCTGCAGTTACTACTGTCCACTGCAAAAGGAAGCTTCTCTGACCAGAGCAGACAGTAGCCCTGATCTACAGGCATAAACATAGTTATTTATAAGGAAATTTTATGGGTACATCATGTCCATTTAACAAATCAACAGTACTAGCTTCCTCACTAAGGCCCTAGGCTCTAAGCATGGATCTTTTTTGTTGTTGTTGTTTGGTATTTCTTCTTTTTCTTTTTTTTTTAAATAAAATTTTTAATGTTTTTTTATTTATTTGCAAGCAGAGAGAGAGAGAGAGAGAGAGAGAGAGAGAGAGAAGAGAGGCAGACAGAGAGAGAATGGGCATGCCAGGGCCTCCAGCCACTACAAATGAACTCCAGACATGTGTGCCCCCTTGTGCATCTGGCTTACATGGGTCCTGGAGAATCGAACCAGGATCCTTTGGCTTTGCAGGCAAACACCTTAGCCACTCCAGCCATTCTTTGGTATTTTTTGAGATGGAGTCTCACTCTAGCCTAGGTTGACCTGGAACTCACTGTAGTTCCAGGCTGGCCTCAAACTCACAGCAATCCTTTACTTCTGCCTCTTGAGTGCTGAGATTATAGGCATGTGCAACCACACCCAGCTGGATTAAAAAAATTTTTTTTGAGGTAAGGGTTTCACTCTAGCTCAGGCTGACCTGGAATTCACTATGTAGTCTCAGGGTGGCCTTGAACTCATGGCGATCCTCCTACCTCTGCCTCTTGAGTGCTGGGATTAAAGGCATTTGCCACCACTCCAGGCCAAAAAGATATTAAAAATTCTTTTTGTTTCTTTTTTTATTTATTTGAGAGAGACAGACCGACAGAGAGAGAAAGAGGCAGACAGATAGAGAATAGGCACACCAGGGCCTCCAGCCACTGCAAACGAGCTACAGACACATGTGCCACTTTGTACATCTGGCTTTACATGGGTACTGGGAAATAGAACCAAGGCCATCAGGTTTTCCAAGCAAGCACCTTTATCTGCTAAGCCATCTCTCCAGCCTGCCATAGATTAAAAAAAAATATTTATTTATTTATTTATTTGAGAGAGAGGGAGAGAGGAAGAGGCAGAGAGAAAGATAGAATGGGCACGCCAGGGCCCCTAGCCACTGCAAATGAACTCCAGATGCATGCTCCCCTTGCGCATCTGGCTTATGTTGGTCCTGGGGAATCAAACTGGAGTCCTTAGGCTTCCCAGACAAACGCCTTAACCACTAAGCCATTTCCCCAGCCCCTGCCATAGATTTTTGAATGGGTTTATAGAAACAGATGTTAATTCCCTTCTGTGGATCAGGCCTCAAGGCCAATCAGAACATAGTTGGTTCCTCCCATAACAGACTTGCCATTTTTGCACTAATGGGCACATCTTGCCTAGCTGGTTGGTTGGTCGTTTTGCACACAGGGTCCATAGCTGAGTAATATTGTTGATAACTGCTCACCCCCAACATTCTTCATAGCTCCTTTCAGCACTATGAAGGCTAGCCAGAAGGCAGGAAGCTTCCAGCTCAGTTTTACTTTGATTTCTCTGTGTCCTGCTATCAAAATGGTCATATGCTCAAAGCAGTCACCCAATGGCAAAGGCATGGGCGTACTTTAAAGGCATGTGGATTCAAGTTTGCATTACAGCTCTACTCCTTTCCTGCTATGTCATTTAAAGTCCTGTCTTAATTTCTCTGTCCTCATCTTCCTCTGTAAAATGGAAACAATAAAATCTTCTTCACAGGGTTATTTATTGTGAATGATTTAGAGAGAACACTTAGGACATGGTAAAGGTTGGTTAAACGAGAGTTATCTTCAATCATATACTTAGCTCTGGATTTTCTTTCATTTTCTGACCAATTTGACAATTTCAAGGATCTTACAAGTACTGAATGTGATTTTCCCTACCTTTCAGCTCCCGCAGACCAAGTGAACAGTCAGAGCACTGAATGAGGTCAAGGTTGCTCATGTCTACTCAGCAGTCAGGTCCTTTTAACTTCAGCCCTGGTCCTGCCATCCTGGCCAGACCTGCAGAGATATGTCTTTTTTTAAATTTTTTTTGTTTGTTTATTTATTTATTTAATTGACAACTTCCTCAATTGTAGACAATATCCCATGGTATTTTCCTCCCTTCCCCCACTTTCCCCTTTGAAACTCCACTTTCCATCATATCCCCTCCCCCTCTCAATCAGTCTCTTTTATTTTGATGTCATGATCTTTTCCTCCTATTATGATGATCTTGTGTAGGTAGTGTCAGGCACTGTGAGGTCATGGATATCCAGGCCATTTTGTGTCTTAGGAGTCCTACTCTTCCTTTGGCTCTTACATTCTTTCTGCCCCCTTTTCTGCAATGGACCCTGAGCCTTGAAAGGTGTGATAGAGATGTTTCAGTGCTGAAATATGTCTTATCTTTCAAAGCTTCCTTCACTTCTTCCCTTCTCAGCCTTTCTTCTTGGTTCAGCTCTTTCTGTCCCAGGCGGCAGCATCCTCCCAGAAGCTATTTCTGGGTCTCTGTTGCATCCTGGAAAAGTGTATTTTCAAAGGTATAAAAAGCTTATTCATTCCATTTCCAGGATTCTGAGGTTCAGGTGAATGGCTCCGCCTTCTTCCTTCCACTGTATTTGAGATCTTGTCATCATGTGATATTACCACAGCCCTCTGCCATCATGTCACCAAATCCGAGTTCACATGATTACACTGTCAGATTATCGTTTTCTTGCTGGTTTCTGTATTTTAGCCAAGCATCGTTCATCCATAGTGCATCGAGTCATCATTTCCTGGTTAATATTAGCAGGGTGTCACATGGTTATATTGTTTCTGGATTACACGATTACAGCCCTGTGCCATCACTTTTATCTGTATAGAGACACATCTTTACTGGAGTGGATTATTATGGGACTGTTTGGTCCAGAATTATGCTGTTACTTTGTTATAGAATAACAAGCTCATCCAAGCTGAGCTATAAATTTAGAGTGAAGCAGGAGCACATATCTCCAGATTCCATACCCTAAGGCCAATTTATCCCCTGAGCTACTTTTTTCAATATTCTGTCTATAGGATATCATGCCTAGATATGTAAATTCAATCATGTATATTCAATATACAAAGCCACACTTATTATTTGTAGTCCAAGTCAGCCCCCTGTCTCACCTCTGCAGATGGTCCTATCAGCCACCAGCCTTTTGGAACACAACCTGGAAGGCTGCCTTATCTCATTTTCTCACCTTCATATCCAATTGATAACCAAGTTTAGATATGCTACCTTGGGGAAGCTCTGTCCAGGCCTCCTCAAGCCCAGACACTTGGATACGGACCCCACCTACCTTACCCCAATCGCATCTTCCCCTCAAGGGAAGAGTCATTCCTTCTGCAGGTCAACCTCAACTTATTTCTCTTGCTTGTTTTCTCTTGCCATCTCTTTCTTCTTTGCTCATTCTGTGCATTACTATGACCACAGTCCCTGATAGAAACAAGTTAAGGGATGGAAGATTTACTTTAGCTCATGAGTTCAGAGGTTTTCTTCTTCAGTTCATTGTGGTAGAGAAGGCACGGTGGAGCAGCTTAGTTCATGGTGGAGAAGGCACGGTGGAGCAGCTTAGTTCATGGTGGAGAAGGCACGGTGGAGCAGCTTAGTTCATAGTGGAGAAGGCACGGTGGAGCAGCTTAGTTCATGGTGGAGAAGGCACAGTGGAGCAGCTTAGTTCATGGTGGAGAAGGCACGGTGGAGCAGCTTAGTTCATGGTGGAGAAGGCACGGTGGAGCAGCTTAGTTCATGGCGGAGAAGGCATGATGGAGCAGCTTAGTTCATGGTTCCAGAACATGTGGCAGGGCTGTTCACTCCATGGTGGATCAGGAAGTGGGGAGCCAGACTAGAACTAGGGGCTGGGTAAAATCTTTAAAAACCTACCCATCCCCTTCAGCCAGCTAAGCCCAACCTTCTAAAGTTTTCAAGGCATCCCAAAATAGTACCACCAGCTGGGTACAAGCATTCAAAATGTGAGTTTGTGGGGGACATTTCAGATTTTAACCCCCAACACTTATGATTGAACTAGTCTCCTAATGGTCTCACACCTCAACTTTCCTTTCCATCACCTTGTCCAGAAGCCAGTGTTTACTTTTTAAATAACATTTTGCATCTGACCATCTTTATAAGCAGCCTATGATCCCCATGAAGGGGAGAACATCAGACTGTCTGGCTTTTATCACCCTTTATAAACTGGCTTCTCTCTACCGTTCCCCTTAGTCAGTTGGTATCCAAGCCCTGTTTGCTCAACTTCTGGTCAATACACCACAGTAAGTTTTGGAAAGTTTTAACTTTGTTCCCTCCGTTCTTCAACAGCCTGTACATGGTTTCAGCCAGCACAAGCCTGTTTCTTCCAGGCCCATCTTTGCTCTTCTAGAAATTCCTCTCGGCCATTCTCTCTGCCATCACAACTTCTAGCTCTCAACAGCCTCTCCTCTAGCTGACTCCACTCATCACAACTGGTTTGAGTCAGTGTGATGAGCTCACAAGTTGACTGACTGCATTGTCAATGGGGCTTTAAAAATATTTTATTTGAGAGAGAGACGGGGTGGGGGAATGGGCATGCCAGGGCCTCCAGCCACTGCAAACGAACTCCAGACGCATGCACCACCTTGTGCATCTGGCTTACGTGGGTCCTGGGGAATTGAACGGAGGTCCTTTGGCTTTGCAGGCAAACATCTTAGCCGCTAAGCCATCTCTCCAGCCCATCTAATGGGTTTTTATCTGTTCAGCCACCCTAGCCTGTCCTGGGCTCTTAGGAGACTCCTGATTCTGAGGAATTTTTTTTGAGTCAGGCTAGGGGGAAGTACCAAACATTTATTCATCTACTTATTCATTCAATGCATGTTTTGTGGAATGCATGCTATATGCTTTGTTATGAGAATAGAGCCATGCATTTCATTCTGATGGAACTTAACATTTTGGTGGAAAGACATAACAAATGCATGAGCGCTAGGACGACATACTGATGAATGAAGAAGTTCGGGGAGCTATAAAAGCCCATCAAGAGGCCAGGAAGGCTTCCTGGAGGAAGTGCCATTTAATCAGAAACTATAAAGCTGACTAGAAGTTAGTTGACTGAATGATGGGTGTTGTGGGGTAGAAAGAGTATGTTTTGCTAAGAGCAGGGTTTACAGATGACTGCAAGGAAGGTGGGACTGGAGCATAGAGCCTCCAGAAGCATGCTGGAGGTGGTGGCAGAGATATCATATGGCTTGTAAGTCAATTAAGAACTTGGGTCTGGCCGGGTGTGGTGGCGCGTGCCTTTAATCCCAGCACTTGGGAGGCAGAGGTAGGAGGATCGCCTTGAGTTCGAGGCCACCCTGAGACTACATAGTTAATTCCAGGTCAGCGTGGGCCAGAGTGAGACCCTACCTCGAAAAACTTAAAAAAAAAAAAAAAAAGAACTTGGATCTGATATGTAGGTCCATGATGGTCCACCCAAGAGAGTTCAACTGGAAGTGTATATCTGTGTATGTTGTGGAGGCGGGCAGGGAAGCTACGAACAAAAGCGTTAGTCAGGAGAGCCAATAGAGCCCATGACGGCTCAGCCTCCAGGGTGGCAGAGACCTGGCCTCAAGTGAATCAGATTGGATAGATTTCCAGAACACTGAATTCTCAAGACTTGGATTCTGATTGGGTGAGAGGGATGAATGAGAAGGAGGAGCCAAGAAGACTCAAAATTCTGGCTTGTACAGTGGAAAAGATGATGCTACCATTCTCTCAGATAAGGATCCGTGGGCGGGACGATTGCGGCTTGAGTTCCACATAGCCACCAAGGTGGTTGAGGGTGACAGGGAAGTTCAAGGAGCTATGGGCAAATCCAGTTAAGGGGTTGAGGAAGTTTTCCGGGTTGGGCTAGATGATGACAAGTCCATGACTAAATGTGATTGGGCCTTGAATTGGGATGGGGGTGGAACCTAGAAGTTGGGGAAGCAGGAAACCTAGAGACTTGGAAGTGGACTCAGGGTGGCCCAAGGCCTGGGTGACTCCAGTCTCCATTGGTGACAGACGGCTGGGCTGGGCTGGGCTGCCCTCTCCTCCTCTGATAATTAATCCCGCACGGGGGCCGCAGGCGATGACAGGGCTGTCTAGCGTGCACTTAAGCATTAAATGACCAATTTCTGTCAGACTAACTTCCCCAGCCTCCCCATCCCCTCCCCTGCTGCCCACCCTCAGCCTATATCCCCTCCCTCCGCTCCCTGCACTCTGAGTTTTTCAGCAACTGATGGCTCCTGGTTCATTTCTGTGGAATTAATTGGTCCCTGAATGAATTCTGTTGACAGGGCAATTTATCATGTGTTTGGGCTGACAGTGCGGGTGTCGGGGGTAGGGGGTGGGGAGTAGACTAGGAAGGGGTGAGGTGAGAGGGAGGGGGTTTCTGAGTTGGGGTGAATATTGGCCATACGTAAGTGCCTGAGAGACGCAGGTTCAAGGGCATGGGATACCAAACAACGCCCCAATCATGGTTCCATCTTGTACTTCATATCCTAATTCCACAAGTTTGAGAGAAAACCCCAAATTGCAAAGAACTCCCCAAACTTTATCTGGCCTCCCCTAAACTCTTCAATCATCCCAAATGGAGATATCTTTATTGGGGAAACTTAGCTTCACCTACATTAACCTTCTAATGGGAAAAATGGGGTCTGAGCCCTCAGCTCTGGGAGAGAATAAGGGTGTGTGTGTGTGTGTGTGTGTGTGTGTGTGTGTAGCACGCTCTTGCACTCAAGGAGGGAAGGGCTGATTAGTCTGGGGGTAAGGGGGCTAGTCCCCAGGGAGTTGGGCGCTCAGCCGGCCTGGCTAACAGGGACCTGAGAGACTAGCTAATTAGGGTATTGGGATGGTTTGGGCAGGAGGGGGTGCGGGGAGAGGTGGAAATGTAGTTAGTCCCAAATAGCTGCTTCCTTTGTCTTCCTCCCTTCAGACAGTACTCTGCACCCTCAAAGGTCCCCATCAGACCACCATTTATCTGTCTCAATGCTTACATTTCTGACCCTAGAGACCTCTAGACAGATACTGAAATGAGATAAGAAAAGGCAGTACTAGGTTGTGGTGAGCCACCATTCTGACCAGAGGGGAAACAGCAACAAATAAATAAATCTATATGTTCTCCTTCTCTAGCTGAAAACAAACCCCTTTCCTTCCCCATCTGTGTGAAGCCACCCTCTTCCCCAGAACTTTCCAGAACATTTCCTGTCCACTGAGATTGCCTGAACACCTACATTGTACAACTATGGGCGTCTAGCGTGTACAAGTGGGAAGAAGCCCTAGAAGCCATCTGCTTCTACTCGTGAGGAAACTGAGGTACACAGAGAGGAAGGAGCTTGGTAACAGTCACATGATGACCTTTTGGGACAACTTCTGAGGTCTCTTCTGTCCCTGGATTAGAGAGGCCTCCTCCACATAGGTGTGCTTTCTATTCTGGCTCTAGGTGGCGTGTAAGGCTGGGAATACCTTTGTGGAATTCCTCTTTTACACAAGGCAGCAGAGACTGTGTCTAGACCTTGGGGATGGGCAGTCACAATGATCAGACAGTGCAAATGGCTCCCATTTGCACTGCTGGTATTAAGTCAACTAGGGAAATCACATGGAGGAGGGGCATGTGGAGGGAGCTCGGGAGGAGAATGAAATCTTGGGAGCCTGGATGCTGTGTCCTGAAAAATGATGCCATGGTGAGCCAAAGTTCTGCCACCAGCAAGTGCTCTCTGGTGTATGCATGTTTCTCTGCCCTCAAAGACTTCCTCCTGAATCTCCAGGAGAGAGTCTTCAAAGTTCTCTGAACTCCTTAAAGCTAGATCCAGCCCTGCTCCCCTCATCTCAGTGGACACGAGCTGTATCTTCTACAATGTCCCTGTACAACTCTCTCCACTTCCCTCCCATCCCTTCCTCCCCTGGTGACATTCCTCTCATTCCTGCCACTGCCTAGCCCCATGCCTCTACCCCATTCCTTTTCTTTTTAAAATCACGTGTGTGAATGTATGTGGATTGGGTACACATGTGTAGGCATGCCTGTGGACACCAGAGGAGAACTTTGGGTGTTGGAACTCAGGAATTCTGTCCACCTTTTTGCTGAGAGAGGGTCTCTCACTAGCCTGGACCTTTGCTAGTTAGGCTAGAATGGTGGGTCAGCGATCTCCAGGGATCCTTCTGTCTCTGCTTCCCCAGTGCTAAGATGGCAAATGTGTACCACCCTACCCCAGCATTTTTATAAGGGTTCTAGGAATCAAACTCAAGTCTTCATGTTTACAAGGCAAGCATTTTCTGGACTGAGCTGTCTCCCCAGCCCTCAGCTCATTCTTTTGGACCTCTTTCCACAAGCCCCTCGCTTCCACCTTCCAGTAGCTTCTGTTCATCCTCCTACCTTCTGTCCTTCAGCTGCAGGTCTGTCCTTAGCCTGAAAGAATTTCCTCCTGAGCTCACTGACCACATCAGCTGGCCACTCCTCTCTCTTCACTCGCAGCCTAGGAGAATCATAATCACTCTGTCTCCTACTTCCTCAGGCATTATCCACCCCCACGTCCAGCAGCCTCTACTTTCAAAAAGCACAGCTTAGAGGTCACCAGGTGTCAGTCCCCATGCACAGGTCCAAAGGCTTCCCACTAGTTGTAGCGCCAATAAAAGCCAAACCTGATTTTTTTTTTCATGAGACAATTATGCTGTCAAGGTTATCTCTTTACTTTTTTAAAACTACTGAGTCATCTCTCTAGCCCCCTCTTTACTTAAAAAAATATTTTTATTTAAAAAGCCAGGCATAGCCAGGCGTGGTGGTGTACGCCTTTAATCCCAGCACTCGGGAGGCAGAGGTAGGAGGATCACTGTGAGTTTGAGGTCACCCTGAGACTACACAGTGAATTCCAGGTCAGCCTGGACTAGGGTGAAACGCTGCCTAAAAAAAAAAAAAAAAAAAAAAAAAAAAAAAAAAGCATAAAATTTATTTGAGAGAGAGAAAAAAAATGGGCATACCAGGGCCTCCAACCACCACAAACAAACTCTAGATGCATGTGCCACCTTGTGCATCTGGCTTATGTGGGTCCTGGGAATCAAACCTGGGTCCATTGGCTTTGCAGGCAAGCACTTTAACCACTGAGCTATCTCTCCAGCCCTCTTTAATTCTTTTAAAGCTAAATTTTCTATTTCTTTTTTTTCTTCTTTCTTCCTTTCTTTCTTGTTTTTTGAGGCATGGTCTCACTTTATCCCAGGCTGATCTGAAACTCACTCTGTAGCTCAGGCTGGCCTCAAATCATAGTGATCTTCCTACTTCAGCTTCACAAGTGTTGGGATTAAAGGCATAAGCCAACACAGCTGACTTAGAATTTTATTTTTCAATAAAAGCAAGATTAGAGTTAAAAAAGTATACTTAGAAATCTTCTTCTTGACTGGTTCCCACCCACACTGCTCCCTGTTCAGAGACAACTGTTTTCTTTTTTTCTATTTAAATAGATTATTATTTTTCTAAGTAAATCTGAAAAGATTCTTTCTTTCTACTTTTCTTATACAATGTATCCCCTGTTCTTTATATATATATATTTTGGAGAGAGACGGAGATGGAGACGGAGAGGGAGAGGGAGAAGGAGAGGCAGAGAGAGAGAAAGGAGAATGGGCGCACCAGCTGACTCTCAGCTGCTGTGAATGAACTCCAGATGCTTGTGCCCCCTTGTGGTCAAGTGCAGCATTGCGCCCTTGTGTCACTTTGCATCTGGCTAAACGTGGGACCTGGAGATTGGAACCGCTGGAGATTAGAACCAGCGTTCTTAGGCTTAGTGGGCAGGTGCCTTAACCGCTAAGCCATCTCTCCAGCCCAGCTGTTCTATAATTTTTTATTTAAAAATATAACCTTGTCATGTTTCCACATCTGTTTTCTTCCAGAACCCATGTAAACATTTCTGTGGGCCCCCATTGCTCCTGGTTACACCACAGTAATGGCCTCATACAATCCTCCCCGCACTTCGTATTTCCTTGTGTCCTACTCATGCTATAGGCTGAATGTCCTTCTAAAGCGCAGGCCTGTCAAACCATTCTATCTTTCTAGAAAACTCTCCATAGCACTCTTATTTGTAGAAACAACAACAAACCTGTCATGGGTCATCCATATTCTCAGAACTGTTTAGGTCAGAACTTCATGATTTGCAAGTGACAGTTGACACATTTGATTATGCCCCCCCAAAGGGGAGGATGTATTGGGTCCTGACCCTGAAAATCCCCAAATTAGTCCTTGCTTCAGGTGTCACTGGCTGCAGCGGCTGGAATAATGCTGCCAGCACTGTCCTGTGCCTCCCCTCAGCTCTGTTTGCATGTGCTTGATGAGTGGGTCTCCCAGGCAGGTGTTCTCCACATAGTGACATACTAGAGGGTGTTTTAGACCCTAGTCATTGCAGTTTACAGTCCAAAAGGGGGAGACTCTCACTCCTCCAGGACTCAATGACAGTTCTGAGATCATTCCTATTGTTTCTAATTTTTGTTCTGTTCTTATAGCTAGGGACAAATAGGGGGTCGCAGGCCCACATGTGTGGTTGGGAGCTGATGGATCACTCTGTCAGTCAGGACGGCAGAGGGACAGTTTCCCAGTGGAAGTAGAAGTCTACCCCAGTGAACCTCATGGGAACAGTGGCTGCTGTTTGGGTTGTGGAGGAACAGTTGCCCACGTAATGATGAGAGTTATTCAAGGGGTTTGATACTTACATATCTCAAACCATTGGGCTATATGGGGAGGGGGCAGAAACAGTGTTGCCACCTGGAGCCTTCTTTTAGTACCCAGCTTCCCCCCTTTATGGTCATCTTCTCCCTTCCTGTGAGCAAGGGCCACCATCTCTCTCCTCTACCCCATGTGCTTCCCTACCTTATGTTCCCCTGCTTACTCATGCTTGCTTCTTCCTTCCTTCATCACTCCATTTGTCTGTTTATCTGTCATATGTTTGTTGAAAAGCTACTATGTGCCAAACACTCTCCCAGGCATCTAGGATACAGCAGTCACAGAACAACCAAAACGCTGCCCTCGTGTTTACTTACACTCTAATTGGGGAGGACAGGAGATTAACAAATGAAATGCATAGCCTGCCAGGTCTGGGAGAAACTGAGAAGGAATAGACAAGGATGAGATGTTGTCTTTTCTTTCTTTCTTTCTTTCTTTCTTTCTTTCTTTCTTTCTTTCTTTCTTTCTCTTTCCCTTCCATCTCTCCTTTCTTCTTCCCTCCTTCCCTCCCTCCCTCCCTCCCCTTCCTCCCTTCCTCCCTTCTTTTCTTTCTTTCTTTCTTTCTTTCTTTCTTTCTTTCTTTCTTTCTTTCTTTCTCTTTCCCTTCCATCTCTCCTTTCTTCTTCCCTCCTTCCCTCCCCTCCCTCCCTCCCCTTCTCCCTTCCTCCTCCCCTTCTTTTCTTTCTTTCTTTCTTTCTTTCTTTCTTTCTTTCTTTCTTTCTTTCTTTCTTTCTTTTCCCTTCCATCTCTCCTTTCTTCTTCCCCTCCTTCCCTCCCTCCCTCCCTCCCCTTCCTCCCTTCCTCCCTTCTTTTCTTTCTTTCTTTCTTTCTTTCTTTCTTTCTCTTTCCCTTCCATCTCTCCTTTCTTCTTCCCTCCTTCCCTCCCCTCCCTCCCTCCCTCCCCTTCCTCCCTTCCTCCCTTCTTTTCTTTCTTTCTTTCTTTCTTTCTTTCTTTCTTTCTTTCTTTCTCTTTCCCTTCCATCTCTCCTTTCTTCTTCCCTCCTTCCCTCCCTCCCTCCCTCCTTCCCTCCCTCCCTCCCCTTCCTCCCTTCCTCCCTTCTTTTCTTTCTCTCTTTCTTTCTTCTTTCTTTCTTTCTTTCTTTCTTTCTTTCTTTCTTTCTTTCTTTCTTTCTTTCGTGTTATGCTGGGGATTAAATCCTGGGCTTCATGCATGTTAAGCAGGTTCTCTGACAGTAAGCTACATCCCCAGCCCCTGTGTGCTATTTTATTCAAGGTGGTTAAGAAAACCTCTCTGGCAGATGACACTGAAGTAGAAACTCCCCAGGACCCACATAAGCCAGATGCACAAGGTGGCGCATGCATCTGCAGTTCATTTGCAGTGACTGGAGGCCCTGGTGTACCCATTTTCTCTCTATCTCTCTCTCAAATAAATAAATAAAAATATTTAAAAATAAAAGTAGTTGGTTGGAGCCAGGTATGGTGGTGCAGGCCTTTAATCCCAACACTCAAGAGGCAGAGGTAGGAGGATCACTGTGAGTTCAAGGCCAGTTCTCTGACAGTAAGCTACATCCCCAGCCCCTGTGTGCTATTTTATTCAAGGTGGTTAGGAAAACCTCTCTGGCAGATGACACTGAAGTAGGAACTATAAGGAAGTGAGAGTCCAGGGGAAAAGCTTTGCTTGGTAACTGGCACATCAAGTCTAAGTACCTTCAGGAAGTACATGTTTGGTAGAATGAAGCACAACCCAGAGGCTATCAGTGAGTAAAGGGTGGAAATGGGAGGTGAGGTAAGGTTGAAGGGTGGGAATTTGGGGGAATAGCCAGGGCCCATAAAGCCTGGTAGGTAGGTCAGGATTTACTCTGAAGATTCTAAGCAGATGCACTGTACATTTCATCACTCCTTCTCTCATTCATTATTATTTTTTTATTTTTATGTTTTGTTTTCTTATGTAGGGTCTCACTCTAGACCCAGACTGACCTGGAATTCACTATGTCGTCTCAGGTTGGCCTTGAACTCACAGTGATCCTCCTACCTCTGCCTCCTGAGTGCTGGGACTAAAGGCGTGTGCCACCATGTCCAGCCTTTCTCTCATTCTTGCTGCTAGAGAAAGGCAAATATGGGGCTGGAGAGATGGCTTAGTGGTTAAGGCACTTGCCTGGAAAGCCAAAGGACCTCTGTTCAATTCCCCACGTAAACCAGATGCACAACGTGACATACACATCTGGAGTTTGTTTCCAATGGCAGGAAGTTTTCTCTCTCTCTCTCAAATAAAGAAATAAAAATAAAATATAAAAAATAAAGGCAAATATGAAAACAGGAAGACCAAGTAGAACTTTTTTTTTTCAAGTTGAGGTGGTTCAGACAGGAATGCTACAGAGCAGAGAACAGGAAGTGGACATATCCTGGGCTTATTTGAAATGGAGAACTATCTCATTTTTCTGATAGAGCAAATATGGGGTGCAAAAGTCAAGATTCTGGGAAGATTTGCATTTGGGGCTTGAGCATCTGGTACAATAAAACTGTCTTTTTTTTTTTTTTTTTTTTTTTAGCCCAAGGAAGACTAAGGATCTTCCCTGCATTCCAGGATCTCCATGGACTTTGCCTCTTCTGGGGGACAGACATTTCCTGTCTCCCCTACTTCCTAACTCTGATTCCTAGGAGAAGAAGATGGATCGGCTCAGTGTGGATTTGTGCATAAGTCCAACGTTGTACCAGTGGCAGAAGCATTAGTACAGAGTGTGACTGTGGGCAAAACAGCTTCCTTAAATGGCAGGTGTCATTTTGACATGTTCTGGCTATGAACCACTTTTTATGTATGTGTGCATATTCATATGTGTGCGGGTGCATATGTGCAGACAGGTGAGTGTGCATGTCAGTGCAAGTGTGTGTGGAGACCAGAAGACAGCCTCAGGTGTCACTCTTCAAGTACTACCATTTTTGAGACAGGGTCTCTCATTGGCTGGGAGCTTGTCAACTAGGCTAGCCTAGCAGGCTGGAAGCCCCAGGATCCTCCTGTGTCTACCTTCCCAGCACTTGGTTTTAAGGTGTGCATCACCATGGCTGCCTTTTTTTATGTGGTTTCTGGGGATCTCAGGTCCTCACACTAGCATGGCAAGCATTTTATTGACTGAACTATCTTCCCCAATCACAACCAACAACTTTTACTTTTTTTTTGAAGTAGAGTTTCAGTCTAGCCCAAGCTGACCTAGAACCCACTCTGTAGTCTGAGGCTGGTCTTGAACTCACAGTGATCCTCCTACCTCTGCCTCCTGAGTGTTGGGATTAAAGGCCTGCACCGCCATACTTGGCTCCAATCAATTACTTTTATTTTAAAATATTTTCATTTATTTATTTGAGAGAGAGAGAGAGAGAAAGAGAGAAAATGGGTACACAAGGGCCTCCAGTCACTGCAAATGAACTCCAGGCACATGCGCCACCTTGTGCATCTGGCTTATGTGGGTCCTGGGTAATGGAACCTGGGTCCTTTGGCTTTGCAGGCAAGTGCCTTAACTGCTAAGCCATCTCTCTAGCCCCAGCCAACTACTTTTAAACATCATCTGCCATTGTTTACCCCTGTCCCTACCAGACACCTGATACATCAGCCATTTCAGTCTAGTTTCATATTTTCTTATCTTTGCCTCCACCTGTTCCCCCAACCTGGAACACTCCCCCCCCCATCAAACTATCGTATTTGTTTTTCTCACTTAGGAACTTTACAGGTGAGATGAGGGCAGAGCTAGCAAAAGGAATTCAGGGCAAAGCAAACTGAAGCTGACAACAGACTCTCTTGGTGTTTGGATGGGTGAAAGGGATGCAGTTAGAGCAACTGGCAAGGTGTCCAGAGCATGTTTGGAGGTCCTTGGTCTGATTTGAAGCTGAAGATTTATGCTCAGAGATGACTACTGCAGTGTGACTCGTGCTGTCCATTTCAGTGAGAAGGAGACCAGAAATAGATCAAAAGATAGGAAGCTTGAAGGGGATCTACAAGAATGTCTCTGCATCCCAGCTTGATGGTGAGCAGAGCAGGGCTCCCTGTCTTGGGGGAGCTGGAGGCAAAGGCAGGCATCATCCAGGGCCAGGTGACTTCTGTGCTTGCTGAGGGGAGTGTTCTACTAAATTCACTGGCCCTTGCCAAAGCCATTGCCCTGGCAGTTTTCAATAGCTCCTTTGTTAGGCATCAGGTAATAACCTGAAGTTCTATGATAGGTTTCTGGAAGTTCGGAGCAGTCATTCCAAAGTGGTGTGCATCTTCTAGGGGATACAAGACTACCAGTCTGGATGTGAGAAGAAGACATTAGAACTTCTATGTCTATGTATTTCAGAATCATTCATAGTGTGCTAGTACATTTGTGGGACGTGTAAATAAGTAGATATACTTACGTTGGGAATGCACATTCAGTAGTCTTTTCCAGAGAAGATATATGACTAGAGAGGTTTGAAGACCACTCTTTCAGGAGGTTGGTGGTTAAGAGGGTCAGACCAGGCAGGGTGAGGTGGGATTGCCATGTGCTGAGATGGAGAATAGGGAGGAGGTAGAGGGGGAAAGGTTGGGGAGGTCCTGAATACATCCCTGATGGCATGATATGGATGAATTTGGGGAAAGAAAGGTACCTGGCATCTGGGTGGGAAGGACACATCTGGAAGACATTGTCCTTGTTTGGGGAAGGTTACTCTTTAGTGAGCCCGCAGCCATTGGCTTGCAGCCATTCCTGGTAGATCAGAGCTTCAACAACAATCTTTCAAGTGAGTGAAGGCTGAGAGGGGAGCTGAGCTAAGAAAGTTTCTTGGGGTTGAGAAGGAAAGTCTCTCAGGGTGGAGAGCAGGTGGAAGCAGGTACCACTGTGTTGGTGAGGGAAGGTGAGGTGGCTAGAGCTGGTGGGCTGCTGAAGAGGTGGAAATGGGAGATAGTTCTAAGCATCTCTGACTCAGTAAGTCAGTCTTGGGAAACCATGACATCTCTTTGCCAAGCAGGAAAAGACACACAAACAGATTCTTCGCTTTCACTTGGGTCTAAGACCAAGGGTATTTAAAAAACAAATAGTTCTCTTCCTCCTCCATCCTCAGACCTCTCTAGGACATGTAGGTCCACACAGAGGAACAGAAATCCATTCGCAGGCAGGAAGCTACTGGCTCATCCACCCACAGAGCCATGGATTCACTTTCCTCTCTGACATACACCCAGACCCCCAATAGTGGACCACCAGTCCTAGCAGCTATCGCCAGACTCAGTGCTAGCGAGGTTCCCCCAGCCTGCTTTTAGAGTATCGGCGGCTGAGCTGGCATTCTTGGGGTCTAGAAGTAAATGCTGAGCAAGTAAATTTGCCTTCAGAGTGTGTGGGTCTCCTAGCGACTCTCCTCTGGGTAAAGCTGTGACTTAGCCTGTGCGCAACTTGGCTCCACTGGGAAGGAGAGGAGTTGGGACCTACAGATTGTTCCCAAAGACTGAAAATTACCACTAGCCAGGTGGAGAGGGCCTCAGATGACACACTCAGGGATCCTGCGCCCTAGATGTGTGTGTACCTGGACAGTGACAGTATGGCTAAATTCCTTGCGCCAGTCCCGGTAGGTTGGGAGGGGATATGTTGGGGTGGGGGCAGGCTTTTCCAGGCCATTGTCAGAGTTCAGCAGTCTTGGCCAGGAGTCTAGAGCAGGTCTCAGTGGGAGTGGTATTGGGAAGATCATTGTCAGAATTATTGAGACTCATCCAGTGCCAGTCAGTGCAAGGACAGGCCCATTCCAAAGACAGGGAGAGACAAACCTGGAGCCATGGGGAACGACATACAAAATTTTATTATTTATTATTATCATTATTTATTTATTTCTCATGTGCACAAAAAAAAAAAAGAAAGAAAGAAAGAAAAAGAAAAAAAATAATCAAAACGAACCGTCGCGTTGAAAGTGGCTGAGGAGACCAGAACCGTTCGGGGATCTTTCGAAGGTTAGGCCTGATTCTGGGCCTGGGGCTCCTGCAAGGCCAGCCCCACAGGACTGGGATGGGCCAGCCTTCGGAGTTGGGACCTTGGCGCCCTGGGCACCCTAGTCCGGCCACTGGAGTTCACTTAAACTGTTCTCTTTTCTCGCTTTCCATTTCAAATAAAAAGGCTCGAATGGGGAAGAGAGATCTGGGCGAGGACTCCAAACCTTTTCGGATTTGTTCAAGGATTTTTATTTATTTATTTATTATTTTTCACTTTTATTGACTTTGTTTCTGTTATTTCGAGTCGTCACGACCCACGGGTGAGGAGACATGCAGGGAGCATCGCCGCTACTGAGAGAGCAACTACGGGGCGGGGCGGGGCGGGGCAGGGCGGGGAGGCCCGGCCAGGACACGCGGGCCACGGCCACTAGGGGCCAGCCCGGGTGCTGGAGCCACCTCGGATGTAGGCTGCCAAGGCAAGGGGCAGGGTGGCCCGGGACCTAGACAGAGAGACAAGTGTGGCCGAGACAGAGCAAGAGCGAGAGACGTAGGGGTTGGGAGGGGAGCGGCACAGAGGACCGAGATGAGGAGGAGAGAAATGCAGGGAGAGAGCGGGAAAACACGGAATTACAGAGAAACAGCCAACAAAACAGAGGCAAGAGGAGGGAGTCCACGGGACCATGTTCGTCATTTTGCATAGAGATTTTTTCATAATTTTTTGTAACATAAAAAATGCCCCCCTCCCCCAGGACGTGCCGTGCTTGAGTGGGCGTGTGGCTGTGTCCCCTCCCCGCAGCGAGCGGCGACTCTCAGGGCGCGCGGACAGCAGGGCGTATCTACAGGCAGGGCCGGCGGGCGACTAGGGCGTCTACGGAACCGGGCGGGGCGGGGCGCTGGGCTTGGATTTATGTACACGAGGGTTCGCCTCCACACGACACGCACCGTCTACAATGCAGCCAGTTGGGGTTGTGTTTTGTTCCTTTTTGCAAAGACCATCGTGTTAAATAAGTGTAGACTTTTTTTTTTTTTCCGGTCCTGTTCAGTTCCTGCTGGAGAGGAGGCTTGGGAAGAAGGCTGGTGGGGGTTGGGGTGATGGAGTGAGCAGTCCCCCTACTTCCACCCGGAGACAGCTTGCTTGGTCAACTTCCAACCCGCTCCGACCGCAGGTCCAGAAAAGGGAGCAGCAACTCACTGCTCGGGTGGACCCGTGGCAACTGGTCCTGTGGTGGGGCCCGATTGGGGGGGGGGGCTGCTGGGGTCCAGAGACTCGGGGTGTAAGGGGCTGAGCAAAGGACGGGCAGGAGGGGAAAGTGAGCGGCCAGCAGATGAGCGAGACGCTGAGGTGGGGCGGGGGAGCGAGGCCAGGCCGAGCGGAGGACTGTCACATAGTAGGTGCTTTAGGCTTAGACCCTGGGGAGCTAGCCAGTCCAGGTGGACGGATTCCCGTTGGTATCTGCTTGCCTTTGGGTCCCCAACACTGGAGAGACTTTGACACTCCAAACGCCACCCCTTAGAGCGTAAGCCTCCATCACCCGCGCTCCCATGCCCACCTTCTGGGGCAAGGCACACCCAGAAGGCGGGGTCAGTCTGGCCGCTGCATTTGCCCCCCCCCAGGCTTCGACCCGGGACTCCTCCTCCGGTAGCAAATCGTTCCGTGGATTTCCTTTGCTCAGCCCCTCCAGCGCAGCCTCCCGGCGCCGGAGGCCCGGGCTCCGAGGCTCCGAGGCTCCAAGGCTCCGAGGCTCCGAGGCTCCGAGGCCGGGCAGTGCTGCGAGCCGCGCTGATTGTGTGTCACGGAAATGTGTCCGGCGAGCGTGCGTGCGTGCGCGCGCGCGCAGGGGCGGGCCGGGCCGGAGTCCGACTGCGTGCTGGGCCGGCTTCCGGGCGACCTGGGCCGGGCGTTCCGGGCGGCTCCACGCAGTCCAGACCGGCGGGCGGGCGGGCGGGGTTGAGGGTGGCGGGCCCGGGCCTGAGGGTCCCGCCCGCGGGCTCCACCGGGTCCTGTCCGGCCTTCGACGGGGTGACGTGAAGGGCTGCGGTGGGGTTGGAGTGGGGGGGCGGTGTCTCGAGAGATGGGGCTGGGACGGTGGCCGAGAGGCTTCGCGTCGCTTCGGTCCTCCCCTCCCTCTGGGGTGGGCGGTCAGACGGGGACGATGTGGAGGCCAAAGCTGTCGGCCTGAAGCTTGATGTGATCCCCGCGGTAACTAGTGGCGGTCATAGGCA
The DNA here is from genome assembly GCA_036365145.1 of Orientallactaga sibirica. Taxonomy (NCBI): domain Eukaryota; kingdom Metazoa; phylum Chordata; class Mammalia; order Rodentia; family Dipodidae; genus Orientallactaga; species Orientallactaga sibirica. Next base: position 91,469,101 of record JAEOAD010000001.1, on the reverse strand, counting down.
GCGGCAGCAGCGGCAGGGGCGGAGCCCCGGGGGGCGGCACTATAATAATAAGGGGAACCTGGAAGTTAACACAGGAGAAGAATGGGCTGGGTGAGAGGACAAACAGGAGAACAAAAAAGGAAAGCAAAGCAAAGCAGAGACCTCCCCGGGTCCAGCGGGTTCAGGGCTGGGAGACCATCAGGCCCAGGAGAGCTGCGGGAGAGGGACCCCGATCGGGGAGGACCCAGGGCCGCGGACCTTCCGAGGGTGCCCTCGGGCCCAGAGCCTTCCAGTGCCCCAGGAGGGAGGGGAGGGAGAGGAGGAGGCCGGAGACGCAGGCGTCCTCGAGGGGTCCCCGGGCCTCAGAGCTGCACTCATGAGTCTAGAATCCTTGGTCCACCTGGGTACCAGGAGTCAGGTCACCCGGCATGGGACGCGGACTCCGAAGCAGCAGCAGCAGCCGCCGGCCGCCCGGCCAGCCAGGTGGCGTACTCACTTAGTAAGGCGGGGTTGCTGAATCTCCAAGCCTCGTTGTAGGCGGTGTACTGGGGGTGGCTGTACGGGTTGCCCGAGAACTCGCTCCCTGCGGGAGGGCCGGGGAACCGAGATTAGACGCGGGCTCCCCGAGCCCGACCGGCAGCTTCTGCCCCCTGCATCCCTAGACCCAGGAGTAGACGTCGCAGACTAGGCAATGGTGACCGTGGGCAGGTCAGACGCAGGGCAATCCACATCCACATGGGAACAGCCCCGGGGAGACGAGATGCACCCAGCGCGCCTCGCACACAGGCACAGGCGTGGAGGAATCTGCGGGCAGGTGCGAGGCTGGGCTCCCCTGCCGAGGCGCGGTTGGCAAACCAGGAAGGATCCAGGATGGCCCACCCTGGTAACTTGGGGGCCAAGAGCTTTTATACGGCCATTCTTACTCAAGGAACCATAGTTCTAGAGGATGGAAGCAGGGGGAGGGTGGCGAACGGGTGCCCTCGGGACACTTTGTCCCAGAAAGTCCTAAGAATGGCATCTGAGTGCGGTGCCAAAGCAAGGTGGGCGGGAAGGGGGAGGGAAATCTCTGCTGGGAAATACCCCCTTCCGCCTTTCCCCCAAGAGGTTGGATAGGTGGGCCACCCGGCTGGGGAAAGAGACCGCAGAAAGCAGGTGGACTGCCCACCGCTCCAGGAGCAGCCAGTGGGGGAGTCCATGGGCTGAGAGCCTTCAGGAGCTGCCTCCCTCCCTTCGGGGGAGAAAGGCCAGGCCTCCGGGTTTCCCCCTCGCCCTTTCTCCTGTGTGATGACCCCAGACTGTTTACAGTGATCCCTAACCGCGGGTTAAGTAGAGGAGAAGGGGCCCCTCTCTGAGAGGGAGCTGGGGTGGGGGTGGGGGATGCAGCCACTGGAAAGCCTGTTTATTGACGAGGAGGGAAAGCATGCGTGCAGCAGGATAATGAGCTTCTGAGCTCAACTGTGACCAAGAGGAACTGAGCTATCTCCTTCCCCATCGCTAATGAAACAAGTGTAATTTCCTCATCAGCACTAGATTCTGTTTAACGACTCCCCCCTTGCCACCATGAGCTCTCTGCGGCTCCCCTCATCCCCACCTCCCTGCAGACTCCCCACCCCCACCACCCCACTCTTCCCTCACCCTCACCTCTCTAAGATCTCCTCCAGCTTTCACATGCTCAGTGCTAGGACTTTCCCCCAAAGAAACTCCTTGCCCCCCAGCAATGCTTCTACTTTCCCTCCCCAAAGTGTGAGCAAGAAGTTCTTCCCTCGCACCTCCAAATCCTTTCATTCTCTATTCTGTAACATCTTACAAGAGACTCCTCTTTTCCTCACCCCCAGCTTTGCTTAGCCAGGGTTCTTGGCCAATCATCTTCTATCCTTTCGGTACCCCTCCCCCCACCACCAATGACAGTTGAACTTGAGGGACAGGGCGCACAAAAAGGCCTCCAGAAGCAGGGTGTTGCAGCTGAGTGGGTCTTTCAAATAAGAGGTTTTTGGTGTTTCTGCAAGTAAGAACTTTAACTCTCTTTGGCTTCAAGCCATTCCCCTTCTGGGGTGATGGGTGGAGACAACACACCCTCCAGCTGCAGCCACCAGACTCGAAATGTAGCCTCTGTCTCTGTGATCTACACAGCCCAAGCCAATGCCTGGAGGAACAAGGTGTCCTCTGAACATATGTGGAGGTGTTCTAGCCTGTCTCCCTGAAGTCAGGGTCTCTCTAATTCCTACCATAGCCTATATCCTTAGCTCTTCTTTGAGACTAGTTTCCTCTTTTCTCTGGATCAGGGTTGGTTCTCCACATTGCTCTCCTCCTCTAGCTTTGTGTGGACCAGGGTGGCTTTGTCTGAGTGACTGACATGCCCCTGGAAATGGTTCTTGGCTCCAAGTTTCCATGGAAACCATGGCAGGCTCTTCCAAGCAGTGTCAGCTGGCTAGGGTGGGCTGGGGTACTGTAGGTGGAACTGAGGCTGAGTGCTCCTGGGGCACAGGCTCAGGTGGGTAGGGATGCCAGGGAGGAGCCATGGCATTAAGCCATGCATACAAGGGGGGCATTTTCTCTTTGCTTTGCCAACTGAAGTTTCTGGGGAGAGAATGGGACAGAAGGACAATGTTTTTTCAGGGAGGGGAAGGTGGGTCTCCCTTCACTCCCAGCCTCAGATTATAGACCACTCAGCAGCTCACCCACAGTTTAGTTACCCCCATCTAGATTAGGCTGCTACAGCGTTGTCACCTACCAGGTACCATTCCTGCCAGGGTGGAGGTAGGGTAGCTTCCCTGGCCAGTGGGGGGCACATGAGGGGGATAACCAGGTAGAGTGGTGCTCGCCATATCACGACCTGGAAAAACACAAAGGGGAAGGGTTGAGGCCTGGAAGAGAGGGGCCTGCCTCAGCTCACATCTGTGTGCTTCAGGGAGAAGTCACTCTCAGGAAGGAGGTGTGTGCAGTTGTGCACCTGAACAAACAGGTCCCTGAGTGCCTTGGCACAGGTCCAAGCTTTTTGCCTAAATGCCTGTGGCTGCCACCAGTCATGTGTGTGCACCTTTGTTCTGTGTGGCTCTTTGTGTCTCTGTGCGTCTGTGCTTCTGCCTTTCTCTGCATTCCCAGATCGAATTGGGTAGAGATGACGTGGCTTTACTCCTCCTTTTGCACAGATATTCAGCTATGGTCACTCCAAGAACCAAATAGACTTCTATCATCTTGCCTACTTCTCCTTTTCCCACTACTACCCCTACAGGGCCTGACAGGCATCCTTCATTCTCTCCAAGTGGAGCTGCAGGTGCTGGACTTGGTAGGTGTAGAAGGCAGAGAACCAACAAGTGGGCTATTTTTCTGCTATTGATTGCAGCATCTAAGTAATAGAAAGCCACCCAGAAGTGAGTCAGGAACTTTGATCCAGCAGTGCGAGTGGATCAGATCAAGTTCCTATGAGCAAAATCTATTGCCCCTCCAGTGGCTTCTCTAGAATCTTCTATTAGCTAGGCCTAAGGTAAGGAGACAAGGCTCTCTTTGTCAGGGTTAGGAAGTAGAGGTAAAATGAGTCAACGTTAGGAAGATACTCTTGGAACACAAACAACTGCATGTGACGAGCTTCCCTTCTTTGCCCCTCCATTGCTGTGAAGGGGTGACACCACTTCCTTTTGTAATTCAGCATACTCTAATTTTAATGCAATAATTGCTGTTTTCCCCACTCCCGCACATTACAAACTATACTCTCCTGGGGTTCATGGATCCCCTGCAAATGTGTTCTTTCCCTTAGCCTCCTAACCAGTCGGTGCCAAGCTTCTCCTCTTGTCCCTGTCCAACCCTGGGAAGGTAAAGAGTGGCTGAAGTCAGGGTTACCCACACCTCACCAAATTCTCTCTCTCTCTCTTTTCGAGGTAGGATCTCACCCTAGCCCAGGCTGACCTGGAATTCACTTTCTTTTCCTCAGTTGGGCCCTGGTCATCCTCCTCCTCAAGGCTATTCCAAAGCATTTTTGTTTCTTCACCACTGTCCCTGAGAAGAGGACCTCACCTCCTACATTCTTCAGTCATGTCCTCCTCACCCCTACCTTGACACATCTGAGAGATTTCATCCTTGTTTAAGTAAACACAGCTACAGCTCAGGTTTTCCATTTCCAGAGGCCCACCGAACATTTTCATTAGCTGTCCCACTGTCACCTCAAACCTAGTAATAAAGGCAGACTCATCTCCCCCTCCCCCATCAGCTCTACCAACCCTTTTGAAGATAGACCAACAACTCTGGAGTCCTTGATTCAGCCTTCTGCCTCCCTTCCTATATGAAGTCAGCCACCGAGTCAATTCTCAGCCATTTATGTTATGTTCATTTTGGTTTCTCTACCATCTTCATGCTTCAGCTTCCAAGCATGTGGCATTCTGGGCCTCCACATCCCCCCTTGCCCCCAATCATCATTCCAAATATAGCTGTTGGCTTGCTCTTAGGACACATTGCTTTGATTACACAGTTCCCTGTATGCACCACCACTGCTTCCCTTTGGGCTATAGCTCAAGTGGAAGCTCTGCAGGCATTCAGAACCTTCCAGGTACTTGCTCTGCTCAACTTTCTCAGCTCTGATTCTCACCTCTCGGGTGATTTGTTTTAGTCATGTGATGTGAAATGCCTGTGTGCTCCTATTACCATTTCTTCTTCCTTATTTTTATTTTTTACAGCTCAAGCCTCAAAATTCCTATTGCCCTCGCTAAGGAAGTTTCTTTGAGACTTTCTTCAACACCCATGCTCTGTGATTTACTGTGGCACGCAACATAACACATGTTAGTACTGCTCTTTCATGTCATGGTTTGCTTCTTCAAACAGACCCTAAGCCACCAGAAGGCAGGACCTTTCTTCTAATTTATGCTGCATAGTTGAGAACCCAGTAGACAACAAACAGTTGTTGACCAATCCCACAATCTCTCCGTTGCACTTACAGCCACTTCCTTTTGGAGTATAATTGTTTCATATGTGTTGACTTACTACAAAGAAGTAAGCAAGGACAAAATGTGTTTGAAGGCTGGAGAGATGGCTCAGTGGTAAAGGTGCTTTTTTGCTTGCAAACCCTGGCACATGGGCTTGATTCCCCAGTATCCCCATAAAGCCAGATTTACAAAGTGGTGGATGCATCTGGAGTTCATTTACAGTAGCAGGAAGCCTTAGTGCACCCAAATACACACACACACACACACACACACTCTCTCTCTCCCCTCTTTCTCTTTGTCTCAAATAAATAAATAAATAAATAAATAAATTTTTAAAATGTGTTTTAATCTGCTTTTTCTATACAACTTGTTGAAACAATAGTTGATGAATTTTTTATAGAATGAGAGAATTATCTGTCATGACTCAACTTTATTATGCAATAGAATGATTTTCTTATATACCTGTCTAATGTAGCTAATATCTTACATCTCCTGACACTTAAGCAATAGAGCAAAAATAGTAGAAGAATCTTTGTTTTCTTTTGTGGGTTTTCTTTGAGTGTTGTTAAAAATACACATACCCTGACCAGTTCTCAGTGAAAAGGACCTGAAGTAGACAATGAGAACAATATCTAGATGAATAATATGGCATTTGTTGGTCAAAAAGGGACTGGGGTAGAGTAAGGCTGGGGAAGATGTGGAGGTTTTGCAGTTAGACAGACATAGAAACCAATTTCTTTTTGGCCCTGTGATCTTACTGTCTATAAAACAGCCAGAAAAAGAAATGTGGAAGTATGCTTCCTCCTCCTCTCTCTTTCCTTTCTTCTTTTCTTTTTGAGATAGTATCACATGTAGCCCAGGGTGGCTTCAAACTCTCTATGTAGCCAAGGATAACCATGAATTGCTTCCTTTCTTTTTTTTTTTTAAAATTATTTATTTATTTGACAGAGAAAGGGGAGGGAGAGAGAATGGGCATGCCAGGGCCTCCAGCCACTGCAAACAAACTCCAGATGCGTGCACCCCTTGTGCATCTGGCTAACATGGGTCCTGGGGAATCGAACCTGGGTCCTTTGGCTTTGCAGGCAAATGCCTTAACTGCTAAGCAATTTCTCCACCCCCCTTTTTTTGGTGCTGCTAGGAACTGAACCCAGATACACATGCAAGACACATACTGCACCCCTGAACTGCATCCCTTGAACTTCTGATCCTCCTGCCTCCCCCTTCCAAGTGCTGGGATTACAGATATGTGCCAACACATCTGATTTTATGTGGTGGTAGGAAGCAAACCTATGGCATGCTAGGCAGGCATTTACCAAGTGAACTACCTCCCAGCTTTCTTTTTCTCTCTCTTTATTTCATTCTGGATCATGCCTCTTTCATTTTGAAATTATTTATTTATTTGTATGGGCATGATATGCCCATATGTGGAAGTCAGTTTTATGTGGGCTTTAGGGAGTTAAATCTGGCCTGGCAGGCTTTGCAAACAAGTGCATTTAACAGCTGAGCCATCTCTCCAGCCCCATGCCTCTTTAAATTTAAATGCATCTGAATTGTGGTCCTTAGCAGCATGGTTCCTACAAACTGTTGAACACAAGTTCCTTGAAACCTAAGGTTTATACACACACACACACCACCTAGATTCAGAAGACAGACTAATGACTAGAAAGTTGTCTCTAGTTAACTTGGAGGAACTCCTGTTGCAAAATTTATTACCACAACTTTCTTACTTGCAAAATGATATGGCTAACTTTCAGCAGGTAGAAAGCTTGATTTGCTGAAAACCATCCACTGAACTACTGAACTGCTGACTGGAAGGCACAATTGCAAATTCTATTTAAAAATAATTAGAATCTGTACATATAAACACACACAAATAAGAAAATATGTTCCTTAATTTTTATTTATTTGACAGAGAAAGGTGGGGGGAGAGAGAATGGGTGTGCCTGGGGCTCCAACCACTGCAAATAAACTCCAGATGCATGCATCCCCTTGTGCATCTGGCTAACGTGGGTCCTAGGGAATCAAACCTGGGTCCTTTGCAGGCAAACACCTTAGCTGCTAAGCCATTCTACCAGCCCCAGAAAATATGTTTTTTAAAACATGAAACCTGTATTCAGCATTTAAAAAAAATGTGAGAGCGGCTGAAGAGATGACTTAGATGCTTAAGGCACTTGTCTACAAAGCCTAAGAACTGAGGTTCAATTCTCTATCTGTCTCTTTCTCAAAATTTAAATATGGGCTGGAGAGATGGCTTAGCAGTAAAGGCAATTGCCTGCGAAGCCAAAGGACCCAGGTTCAATTCCCCAGTACCCACATAAGCCAGATACACAAGGTGGTGCATGTGTCTGGAATTTGTTTGCAGTGGCTAGAGGCCCTTGTGCGCCCATTCTCTCTATATCTGCCCCCCTCAATAAATAAATATAAAAAAATTAAAAATTAAAAACAAATTAATGTGAAAGCAAGGCCATGATGAGGAAAAAGCATTTGAATTTCCTGCTGTTAAATATATAGCTGTGCTTTGTTCTGGAGCACCAGTCTCACCACAGAAAGGTGCCTTCTCAGGACCTCTGAGCCAACAAGGTACATACTGCATACAAAGCATGCTCAGTAGCTTCATTAGTATACAAGTGGCACCTGAAGAGCAAGAAAAAATTGACCAAACTCTTACCAAGCCATATATTCTTCTAGAACACCATTGTCAATAATGGAAAACACATACTGCAGGAAGTTTTCAAATTACTAAGACTGTCATACCATTTGCCCAGAAGCGTTTTTTGAACAAGTCTCCTTTCGTGAGGGAATATCAATGGGAAATGGAACTGGTGCAGGGAAGAACTTATAAGGCACTGGGTGCTGCAGTTTTGCAGCGATGGACAGATGGGAGTCAAGACAACTCAAGTGATAAGATGGCACATCCATCCCCTTTACACAAACCAGCTGAAACACAGAAAAAGGAGAAAACAGCTACACAGCAGAATGCATCTGTCATGAAACATGGGCCATCCAATGGTGGACAGAAGCAGCAAAGTTGATGCCTTGCTCCCTGACTATGCCAGTAACCTGACAATAGCACCAGGAATTGCACTGGATACAAACTCACATGCTACTGTGAAAAAGTGGACATTTCGTGTTGGCTGCTTTCTAAGGTTACACAGCTTTTGTGTGTGTATTATGTGTGTGTATGGATGATCATGTGCATGAGGACAGACACACATGTGCCATGGCCAACCTCGGGTCTGTTCAACTTCCACCTTGTTTTGAGGCAGGGTTTTTTGTTGCTCACTGCTGAGCCCACTGCTGTGTGCGCTAGGTTGCCTGGCTGGAGAGCTCCCAGGAATTCTCCTGTCTCTGCCTCCCATCTCACCAGAGGTGCACTATATCACAGACAATGCTTGCTATTGCACCCAGCTTTACGTGGGTTTTGCGGATCTGAAGTCAGGCACTCACACTTGCGTGAAAAGCACTTTATTCACTGAGCCGTCTCCCTAGCCCTAAGATTACAAAGCTTTTAAGGATGAAAAGGCCTTCCAGGTGATTAGCCTAATGTCTGTATTTTAAAGGTGAGAGGATGGAGACAGAGTCTTAACAACTCTCTTGTGGCTACATGGCTAGTAAATGATAGAGCCAAAGTTAGAAGCCATGTCCATGCCACACTGCTTTTAATGACAATGTGGAGTCTGATACTCCCTAAAAGAGCCAAAGAAAAGGAAAAGAAGTTATCTGACAAGCAAAATCTCATACCATCATGCTATCATTAAGACAAGACAAGAAAAAAAAAAAACACAGGGATAAACAAGTGACATGGAAGGTCTGTAGTAAAACTCCATGGGGTGGAGTATTCATCTCCTTTGAGAGTTTTCTGAAGCACAAAGCCTCTCCAAGACACAGCAGTAGTGGAGAATCTTAAAGTTACCAGAAGCGTTAGCAGCACTGTACTTGATGAGGGTGCCTTCTCAGTTCAACTGCAGAAGTCCCTGAAGATTCTAAAGCCAATTTCTGCAGCAATCACTACATCTGAATCAGACAGCGCACTTTTGTCAGACATTCCTGAGCAAATGGGCCAGAGCAAATCAACTGTTTTGGAGGATGTAAGTGCAGCCTCTCTTACAAGTACAGAGACAGACAAAGTGAGAGAACTTATTGAGAAACTGGAAAGTTATAGTCATCAGATAATTTGTGCTACTTTGTCAGGTATAAGATCAGTTGTTTATCTCCTTATTCCTGGTCTTTCTAGCACTAACGAATCAACTATTATATGCTAGGCATTGCCTTTAATATTTCATACGTGTTACCTCATTTAATCCTTATAGCAACTCTACCAGTTGACCTACTTGTTTAATCCCCAAACTGAAACTCAAAGAGGCCAAGTATTTCACAGTGATGGCAGATTCTGGACTATAGAACAAACAGCACATTTTGGAACCTTAACTGGGAAATTTTCTCAAACACAGCAGACCTAGAAAATAGAGTTATTTGGTCCAGGAAAGTAACCTGGGATCATGCTAAGCAAATCCTTCCTGTAATAGAACATCTTGTTGCTACTTGTTTCTTATATGTTTCAGCTTGTCTCACTTTTTTTTAGGCAGGGTCTCACTGTAGCCCAGACTGACTAAAATTCACTCTGTAGCCCAGGCTAGCCCTGAATTCACAGTGCTCCTCCTACCTCATCTCCCAAGTGCTGGGATTAAAGGCATGCATCGCCATGCATGGCTTAAAGTGGGATTTTTTTTGAGTCTTTCGAGGTAGGGTCTCGCTCTAGCCCAGGCTGACCTGGAACTCACTATGTAGTCTCAGGGTGGCCTCGAACTCATGGCGATCCTCCTACCTCTGCCTCCCAAGTGCTGGGATTAAAGGCATGCACCACCACACCCGGCTCTAAAGTGGGGTTTTTAATTGGGTCCATTGATTTAATCAGAGCACACACAGATGTACTTCAAGGGGTCCACAGACAGCTGTGTACAATCTGCTATATACATCCATTTCTGAGTAAATGGTACATGGCTTTTATCATATTCTCAAAAATATTCATGACTCAAAGATTATTATGTGCTGTTTATAAAAAAAAAAAGAGGGAACATGCCTACTTGTATATATGTCTATAAGCTAAAAATTTTAAATTGAAATCTAAGGGAACCTCTATTCTTTGGTATAAGAAACTTATTTGTTTGCAACTACTTGAATAATACCGACACAGGAAATAGCAAGACGTATCAGAGAAGCTTATCTACAGCCCAGGCAAATGCCAGCATTCAGAAGACCAAAGAAATGACAGAGGGAAGTCACCCAAGAAGCAGAACTGCTGCTGGTGATGGCTTTCGCAACGCGACTGATTAGACACAGATTTATACAGCAAAAGTTATATCCAATGAGTTTAGAGATGTGTTTTCTTGGCATCTTTCTCTGAAAATGAGCACGTTTGCTATCCATTTGACACTGTGGAGGACCCTAAGGCCAGAAAACATAACTCTTGTTTTACTATCCTATCCTCAAGTTTTGTCTGCCTCTCATAAGGTAGTGAAAATGAAGACATTAGATTTCTTCAAGGTTGGCAGTCTGTCCCTGCATCTGACACAACATTTATAATACTTACAACATAGTTATGAAATTTATAGTTGCTGCCTAAATATATTGTAATTTTACATTTTCAAGTTAAACATAACATATGAAAGTAATAATCTTTGAATTGGCAAAAGATGCTTTTAAAGGAGAGGGAGATTTCTAGATATTTCATTTTGTTTCTTATTCCAGGTCCTCCCAAGGTTTGTCTTCTGGAGCAGAGGTGGCTGTGGGTGGACAGCACCTGGGACCACTGTCTTGGCCCCACACTCAGCTGGAGGCTCATCTGCTCCAGGTTCCAGCAGAGGGGGCTGTGCCCACAGCTCAGGGTGTCTGCTCTTTTTGCAGATCTGCTGTTTACTGACAGTTAGACCTTCAGTCTCTAGAGTGCTGTAGGCGGGGATGGTACCTTTGAGCTCTGCCCCTAGACCGCGACACATCTGCATACAACTAGCTCTGCTCTTCCCATCCTTTTTCCCCAGTACATTGCCTTTGTAGAGCTGTGCAGTTTGCCAGCCCAGGGCCCAATAGGAGGTGGTTGCCTTCTAAACTTGGCTGGACGGGGGATAGACCTGCAGCCTCCGAACCTGAGAGAAGACTAGGGAGTGCCCATGAGAATCCCATTTTCAGGGGGCTGAAAGGAAATTTGGCTATGGTTTAGTCTCACACCCTCATTTCCAGGAGCAAAAACTGAGGCTTGGGGCAAGGAGAGCACTCTAGTGCTTTTCTCAGTTCTCTTCCCAAAGCTGCCTCCTCTGGCTCCAGGAGCAAGTCTCAAATGGAGAGCAGAGCTGGGTAGGTGTTGGCACCCAGGAGTTTGGGCCAGGGCTTGCTGGTGGACTCAGTGCCTGGGAGATCCTCGTGCCGGGTGGGCAGAGGTTAAGCCTGTTTGCACAGTCTCCTGATACTCTAGGTCTCCCAGTTCCTCTCTGGCTTTATTTTGCTCACTGAGAGCACTGAATTGTCAGCTGTAATCCTTCTGAAAGTGCAGCGTTTTTCAGGCACTGTGTGTAAGTGAAACCCTAATCCCAAGGAAAACGGCCACTTAAGCTGCTGGAGCATTAGGCTGCTCTTGGAGCCGGCCTCAGGATTTCCTCCTCCCAGCCCAACCGCCTCTGCAGAGGATTCCAGACTGAAGGCAGGCAAAGCCCCCCTCTGAAGTGACAATAGTGACAATGCTGCCTCCCAAAGCTCGGGGTTAAAAGGAGCACTGGCTTGTTTGTCCTCAGGCTACAGCTATGTGGGGGCAGGGGGATCTGATCACCCTGAGGAGGAGGAGGAAAGTCTTCCAGTCACCTTGGGGGATGGAAAACAAGTTTTCAAATCTTGCCTAGGTGGCTTTAAGGCCACCAAGACATTGCTGATGCTTGGTCCCAACACACCTGAAACATTCTTTCAGACACCACTATTAAGAATTCTGGTTATTCAGGAGAAGCTGGGATGTTGGACTTTTCCCTAGCCAATCTTTTCTTCTTGGAAAATGCCAAAGAATCAAGTAAACTAGTTTAGTGTTGGGGAATCCCTATTTGGGGGAACTCTTTGGGACATCTTAAACATCTCTAAACAACATCCGGTAGCTGGGAGGTTCTTTTCCCCTGGCTAATTATGAAAACAAGCTGCTCAACTAGGCGACCTCCATTTGCCTGAGTTGGTACTGCATGCACTTGAAATAAAGATCACTGCGTTTGTGAAAAGATTTTGATTCAAATTCAGACTGGCCCCTCGCCCTTAATGCTATATGAATTAGGGAGATTGTACTGTGAAGCGAAAGCATGGTGTATTTACTGTGTTCAGCCACTGGGGTTTGTCTCACAGATAAAGGGGAGGAGAGTTGAAGGGAAAAAGTAGGAGAAATACCCTGTGTATTTGCCAAATTTAGACTCAGTATAGGAAGCCACAGAACTGCATCTTTGCTAAGATGCCTTCAACCCTACTCACTTTCCTCATACTCCTCTCCTGTGTGGTCCCACTGTCAGCCAGCAGCATGCTTCTGCCCAGGGACCCTCCTGGGAAGAACAGCCGGCCATGGCTGGGATGGCTGGTAAGCACAAGCATGGACGACGGCGGGGGGCGGGGGGGGGAGCTGTGGAGGCACAGCTTCCGTTCTGTTCCAGGTTGGCCAGCCTCTCAACTCTAGAGTGGGTTAGTATCTCTTCTTTCCAACATCCTTTCCCTCTAGAGGTAGAGTGAATAAAGGAAGGAGGGAAAAAGCCCTGTCCAATGACTCCCTAGGCTGCAGGCTTAGGGCACCTGCATATCTGTCAATGTCTCATTGCTATGGAAATGCCACCATAATTCAATCAGAGTAAGGTCTGGGGCCTGCGGGTCCTTGGGGATGTGGCTAGAGGCCTTGGAGATGTCTGGAAGAGGCTAACCTCTTCTCTTTGGGCCTTCTCAGCCTCTAAAGCTGGTGGGAGTAGAGAAGAAGACCTTTGGTTTGGCTGGGTCACCATAGTAAAGGACTCTCCCACTGTCTGAAGTTGCCCTCACCCTCTTCTTTCAAGGTTGGCAGGAAACTCTGCTGTCTGTGCCCTAAATTCCTCCAGCTAATCAGGAACTTTGAGGCAACAGACAAGAGTAGAAGACTCGTAGCCTCCTTCAGAACCACTGCTAGCCCTTTATTGCCCTCTCCTCCCCCAAGAGGCTGACCAAGAGCTAAGTGTTTATTTTATGGAGGGAAGTGCAGTTGCACTGGAAGGGGTTGTTAACCACAGGAAAGAGGCGGTCCCTGGAGGTGCTCAGGACTCCCAGAGTAGTGGGAGGAGGTTTCCCAGGGTCCACACCTCTATCTGCTGCTAAAGGGCTGCTCTGCTGCTCATTGCAGATGTGGGCAAGGAGTCCAAGTTGCTGAGGTGGCACCAACATTGTTTCCCTGGCCTTGAGGATGCTGGGACTAACCTCGCTGCTCAGCTATGAACTTGGATTCTCCAGTCTTCCCACTTCTGCTCAGGCTTGCTGGTTTTTAGGGAGATCATTACTTCAGACCCTTCTCCCTGCTTTGGGTACTTTCCATCTGAACTGGAGTTAGAACTGCCTACAAAACTACATTCTCTAGGCATCCAGCGAAGTTTCTACCATTGCTCTTGACTAAAACCACCTCCTTCCTGCCAGGATTAGGAAGTTAACAAACACCCACTTCCCCTCCATAGACACACTCACTGGGAGCAAAGGGTTGTGCTTATCCCCAAATCTCCAATGTCCAGACATTTTCCCAAAGAAAAGGCAAGATTCTGAACTAAGAGCAGTCTAGGAGTTTGGAAATGAGAGAGACAGGCTCTACTTTTAGAGTTGCCTGAGATCTCTCTCTCTCTCTGTGTAGGTCTTTCTCTCTCCTTCCCTTGTGACACCCCCAAACAATAAGCTGTTATCTTCAGTCTTTGTTCTTATAAATCTCTATTATCTGTCAATCTGAGAATTGGCTGGGGAGGGCTCCTGGGCCCGGATCTGTGCTAAAGGCAAACTGATACTGCTCTTTGGTCTTGTTTTGAATATTGGCCATGCCTAATTTATCTTCACTTTTGGATTATTCGGTGATTGCTGGTTCTCAGGTACTAACTGTCCTATGTATTGCCTCTGCTAACTCTCGCTCATGACAGCTCACTTTCACACAAGGTGTGTTATTTTTGTGGTGAGATCATTTTTAAAAATTTTTTTTATTTATTTGTGTGTGAGAGAGAGTAAGAGGCAATTAGAGAGAAAGACAGAATGGGCATGTCAGGGCCTCTAGCCACTGCAAACGAACCCCAGACACATGTGCCCCCTTGTGTATCTGGCTTACGTGGGTCCTTGGGAATCGAACAGGGGTTCTTAGGCTTTGCAGGCAAATGCCTTAACCACTAAGCCATTTCCCCAGCCCTGGTGAGATCATTTTTAATTGTGGGCATCCCTCTTCCCCACATCATGGGATTGTCAATTCTCTCTACAGAGGCTTGTCATTATTTCTGATGGGACATCAGAGGGGGTTACTATCCTGCACAAAATTTTATGAGAGCTCTTGGCTGCATAAATTTGGACTCTGATTCAGGTTGGGGTTTTAGGGGGTCTCCATTCCCCATGATGACATGTTGCCCTCTCCCTTGACTCCCTGAGCCATTGGGAGAAGTTTGTGTCTCCATTTCCTGAATAGTGTGTCCCTGTCCTATACCTACTGACCCCCAAATAATATCTCTTTTCTGATGTGTTACCACCTCAACCTTTTCTCACTGTGGTTTACTGCCAGTATGAAACTAGCAGGGTCTCATATCCCAGCTCTAGCTCTGACGTTTTCTCTGTTTCAGGCACCAGAGAGAGGCCTGGCTATGTATTAATTATTTTGTTGTTATGTCTCTTCCAGCTCTGTCTTGCTAAGAATGGCCTTCCTTGTTTCTGGATATCACTATCCTTCCGACACCTCTGCAGGACTAAAATGAAGGTGAGGGTGGTGAGAGCTACACTAGCACAAGACTCTCCCAGTCCTAGGCAGTGATGCCCACTAGAGTGAAGCCCACTCTGTGCAGTGGCTCTGGGGACAGGTGTGTTCCTCAGCTTTTGTAGACTACAAAATCACTGACTCCTTTTAGCACCATCTCCACCCATGTAGGCCAGCCCAGGAAGCATGCCTGTTCCTTCAGGCTGTGCTGTCCCCAAACCCAAGAGACTGCTGAATGTTCCAAAGCATCTTCAGTAACTTTGGGTATCCTGGAACTGGTTCTCATCTTCTCCCACATCCACATCACTATCAGGGTTTCTGCAGACTACCCCACCACAGCAATCCTGGCCAGGCTCAGGGAGGAAGCCATAGGGAGCAGGGGCTCTTCTTGCTACCAGTGATGGGAAGCTTTAGGGAATGAAGATTCCCATATGTGGCTGTAAGGGTCCTCCGTGTAGAGGCCCAGACCCACAGACCTTTGGAGAGGTAAGGAGGTGGTAGAAGGCAGCTGAAAGCAGCCACCACAGGAAGCCCCAGGCAATAATGCCCCTGGCTCATTCTCCCATCTAGTGGGTTCTTTTCCTTATCACTTAGGAGAGACTCGGCTCCGTTCCAGACCAGCAGCCTAGAGCAGTGGGCTGGAGAGAAGAGATGCCGCTGAGCTAGAGCAGCCCAGCGGCGGAAAGGAGAGTGGGTGATAAATTTAAATAACCAGCTTGACTTGGCAGCTTGCTGAGTTGTGATGCAGTGAAATTAAAATCTCGGCAGAACTTGCAAACACCACCCAAAGAAATCTGTCTCTTGCCTCGGTTCCATGCTGAGTGGGGCTGGGGAGGCTATCGGACTGAGTCCTGGTCTCTAGCAGCCACCCTTGCTTGCAATGTGATTAGCTGCGTCCTGGCCCACTGGGCCCCACTCGCCCCTCCACACAATAGTCCAGGCTCCTGTCTCCTCTCAGTCCTGACCTTGTGCAACAGCTGCATCAAGTGGCTGGTGAAGTTTGAAATCAGCCTCCAGTGCCAGGAGGTGGCAGGAATATCAATAAGGTCTGGGCTTGTCAGGTTGGACCAGGGCCTTCCTGTGCCAGCTTCCTCAGGACCCGCCCCTGAATGTTTGCTTGTTTTCTCAGGAAGCGGAATGAGCTGAGTGTCTGTGATGTGTGGGATGGAGAGGACTCCTGGAACATCTCACCCCCAAGGCCAACTGCAAGCACAGAGTGACCTTTCTGCTCCCTCATTTAGCACCACCGGGCCACAGTCACCTACCTACCACCCACCCACCTACCTACCTACCACCTACCTACCTACCTACCTACCTACCTACCTACCTACCTACCTACCAGGAACCTCTCTTTGTCTTCCTCTACCAAAGTCCTAATTATTCTCAAGTGAAATAAGCTCTTTTGTTTGTTTGTTTGTTTTTCGAGGAATTCACTATGTAGTCTCAGGCTGGCCTCAAACTCATGGCGGTCCTTGTACCTCGGCCTCTAGATCAAAGGCATACACCACCACACCTGGCCCAAATACGTTTTTAAGGAATGTTTAAGGCACAGATTTAGTACCTATAATACCAGCACTCAAGAGACTGTGGCAGAAGGATTGATGTGAGTTAGAAGCCAACCTAAGCTATAGAGTAAGACCTTGTCAAAAAAATTGTTTTAAACTTAAAAAAAAAAAATCTTTGAGAGCTTGAGAAATGGCTTAGTGGTCAAAGCGCTTGCCTGCAAAGCCAAAGGACCAAGGTTCGACTCCCCAGGACCCATGTAAGCCAGATGCACAAGGTGGCACATGCGTCTAGAGTTCGTTTGCAGTGGCTGGAGGCCCTAATGCGCTCATTCTCTCTCTCTACCTCTTTTTCTCTCTCTGTCCCTCTCTTTCTCAAATAAATAAATAAAAATAAAATATTTCTTTAAAAAAATCTTTGAGAGGAATTTCTACAACTACATCAAGAGCCCTTCCCACCAAGCAGGCCCTCCTTGGTGCCTGGTTCTCACATGTACCAATATCTCTCTAGAAGAGCTCACCCAAAGTCTACCTCTCCTGGCTGTCCTTGCCACATTGCTCATTGCTACCCTCAAAGTCCTGGCCCAAAGGCCAACATTACTGGATTTGTTCCCAAGATAGTCCATGAAGTGTCTGAGTAACGCCCGTTCCTCACCTTGACAGTACCTCCAGCAAATTCTGTTTGGTCCCCATAATAAACACATCATGAATCATTCATCTTTAATAGATTATGCAAATTAGTAGGACATAAAATCAACAAAGATCAATAGCTGCAGCCGTTTAATTGCCAGCAAAAACATTTTAAGAATGAGTATAATCTGCAGCCCTTTCTCAAGTAATGGCACTATTAATACAGACACTGGATCTTGGCCTAAGAGTGGAAAAATCACTCCCTACCCCCATCCTTCCCTTCCCCTCCCCCACCCCTCCACACACTTCTCTCTTTTTGGTAATTTCCAGTTTCTGAGCGAGTTTCCCCGTCATTACCACTGGTGAACAGCTCCGAATGTTAATGGTTCTGCTTTTGTTACTCCTCGCTTGATTGAAATGTCGCATACAGATTGAGATGTTAGTGCTAACTTGCCACCTGGGAATGTCAAGCTGGGTCTGAAATGAACTTTTCTCACACTTGGATCCAGATGGATCAGCCGGAGATGTTCCCAGGCTGAGCTGGGACCGTTCCAGGGCCATAGGGGGGAAGTTGGTGGGGGCTGCTCAAGGTGGAGGCACTTTTCTGCACCAGCCTCCATTGTCCCCTGCAGCAGGAGTCCTACCCAGAAGAGCCACTTGTCCATTGCCAGGAAGTCCCTGGCTTCTGGAACACTACAGTCCCAACTACGGGGCAAAGAGTCTTGTACTCTCTTTTGCCAGTTACCTGGGGTTGGCCACCCTTTGGGAAGTGGCCACTACACCAGAAAGGTAGCCTGGCCTGGGTCAGAAGATCCAGCCAGTCAGAGAACAACAACCAAGTTGGGCTTCAGCAGGCTCATGCCAGAGGCCAGCTGAGTCTCAAGCCATGCAACGCCATCTAGCCTGGACACAACTGTACCAGGACATCCCCTTAACAGAAGCCAGGAAAGCTAAAGACAGGACTCTCTAGCGCCCCCTGCAGGCTGGGTGGTTACTTTGAACCCATCTGAGCCATGTTCAAAGACACCTCAAGTCACTACCACAGCCCTGTCCTACAGCAGGTCCTATGCCTATTCTCTGTCTTTGTCACTGGCTGGGACACTGGTGGCCTGCAGCCTTGCTGCCATATCCCCAGGCTGCCTCCACTCTCTCGGCAGGCAATGCCTCAGTGTCTCCCAATCTCCACCGAGACCCTTCTCAATCATTCTGTCTCCCAAGGTACAAATGGCACATTGGCTTAAGTGTCTCCACAACAATTAGGTGAATTTTAATAACGTTTCCATGTGTGTTGCTCTCACTTGGATACTCTCCTGGCCCAGACCCCCTTCCATGGTACCACGTGACTTCCAAAGCCTGCGAATCTCCACCCTGGAGCATTGGCCCTTCCTTGTATGGCTGCTCCAGTTGCCTCTGCAGCTCCTGATCCCCAGGAGGGGGTGGATGGCTAGCGTGCCCTTCCCTTGCATTTGACCCCGCCTGGCCTTGAAGTCCAGCCTTGTTCTTCATGACTTCTCCAGGAAGCAGGAGAAAGACTGCAGTAAGTGTGCGTCTCTCTAACTCCACGGAGCTGGTGCCGTGCCCTCAACCTCTAAGCCACAACCACCCAAGCTGCCAGAAGGAAAGCAGGTCCCTTAGGACCCTTGGGGACATAAGCCAAGCAGTCACCCTGAGGAACCTGGAGACTAGGCACCTTGGACCCACTCTCACCAGCCTGGCCTATTTGCCCTAGGCATTCCTCTATATCCTAACCAGAGACCGGGAAGTCTCGGTACTTTAGGAGAAGGAGGAGATGCGGGGAGGGGGGGCGAGCAAGAGGACCACAGAGAGAAACAGCGACAGCTCTCTAGCTCCCATCTTTACAGGCTAAAGCCCAGGCCCCAGACCACAGTGTTTTCTCTCCTCATCTGCACACATCTGTTCCGGAATCACCCTGAGTTTGAGAGGCCCTCTCTGTAGATACCATGGCAGAGGACCAACTTGTCACACTAAGCCCCAGATGGCATGAGCTGAGGCATCCCACTGGAAGCAGACTCCTCACCCTCCCAGAAGCCAAACCCCCTTACCGGTCACGACGGGGTACGTCTGTGTGCCTGACACGTTGCTGCCCAGCTCGGGGTTGGTAGATGCAGATAGACTCGACTTGACTTCATCAAGCCCAGGGGTCAGGGCTGGGAGGGAATACTCATTCCCCTGGGAGGAGAGAGAAAAGCGACAGCTCTCTATTGATGTGTGTATGGAGAAAGGCACGGTGTGCAGATGGGGAGGAGGACCAGGGAGCCCTCCCAGATGGGGTGGAAGGATATGGCTGGGTAGGGTGGGGAAGTGAGGAGGGGTTGGTTGGGTGGTGAGGGAGAGTTTGGTTTCGGTGGGGGTGGGGTAGACATGACATGGTGAGCTTCATGGGAGTGGTTTCCCAGCACCCGGAAGCTTCTGTACTAACTCCTGCCTAAGAAGCCTCCAGAGTGAGGAGAAGCGTAGCAGTGAGTGTCCCCCTGCTGAGAGGTGTGAGGTGCTGGTGTCTCTTCGTAGGGAGCTTTGGGGAGCACGAGTGGGCCGCGACACTCGGCAGAGGTCGTAATTGGGGGAAGGGCCTAGGGAGGCCTCCAGCCTGGCACTGCTGGGCTGGCTGATCGGATATGGGCTCCCCTTTTTTAAAAACAAACAAAGACAGCCCCACAGGCCCCTTGGTCTCTGCCTGTGCACTGGGGTATGAAATTGGGGAGGGGGAGAGTCCACATGGCTAACAGAAGGGTGGGAGGGGGCCAGTCATTGACTCTGAAAGGGTGTCCTGCCCGAAACACTCGGGTAATTGCCTTTTTATTGCAGCCACCACCAAGCCAGACCCAGGAGCTGGGCAGCCTAAGAGGCCGCACAAAAGCAGGGAAAGTTGCTCTGATTAATATTACGTTAAATTAAAACTGATTTTCTGCTCTTTCGGGTCCTTTTTTTTCCCTTCCGCTTCCTGGCCCCCCCAGAGGACCCCCTCCCATCCCTGGCTGGACGGGATTGCCTCGTCATTTCCAATTCCTTCTCGTATTGATCTTCCTGTAGAAATCAGTTTTGTAATTAGCTGCAAATTAGGCCTTCTACTGGGGGTGAAGCTGCCCCCTGATTTATCACCAGAGTAATTCGCTGTGATCGGAGAGAAATTAAAATGAACTCAATTAGGCTTCGGATTTGCTTTATGGGCCCTGCTCCGAGTTTCAGGGGGAAAAATGACTGTGCTGGTGTTTAATAGTCTAATGAAAGTAAATAAAGGTTACTCATTGTAATACAGCCGGGGACTTGGGGAGGGCGCACTGAGCCGCCCGCCTCGGCCAGCTCCTCCTTTGTTGGTTTATGGCTCAGGGCACCTTAAAAAGACTTTTGATTTTTGTTTTATGAAGACAAACAGCTTATGGGATAAAAGGACGGGCGGGGAGAAAGGCGAGTGGCTAAGAGCTGTTGAAGTCTTAGAGTAGAACTGTACTGTGTGAAGCCTAAGGGGCTTTGCTGGTGTAAACGTGTGTGGGTGTGCATGCATGTGCTGTTATCGGAGGCCTGACCTAGGCCATATGCGTGGGATGGTTGGGAGTGTGTCCCTTGGTGTGTGTGCGTGATCTGGGGGCCACAGTGATATGTGGGTGGAGGCATGTGCTAGAGGGGCGCTAAACTGCTAATCTGGGAACAGTGCGTTTCTACTGGCTCATGGAGCTGTGCGTACTGTGGACTCTGTGGGGTGGAGGGAGCAGGTATCGATGGTGATTGGAAATGTAAGGCCTTGGTAATATATTTCTGCACTGTATATATTCTGCACTGGGGAGGAGACAGGCACAGGTGAGCTCTCCTTCTGACAATGGACAGGAGGAGCTCCCCAGACTTTCTACAGGACCTGGTGGGGTGAGGGCAAGGGACGCAGCAAGAGGACATTCCTGAGCACCCCACACCAGGGCCACAGAATGACAGCTGGAAGGGACCTCGTGGAGCACACGCTGAAGCCTTGCACTGTGTAAGAATGAACTCAGAAGATCCAATTCTTATCTTGGATAAGATTTATCCAAGGCCAGACACATGCATCCAGATTTTATCATTTCTAATGACTATAACATAATGATTTTATTTATTTATTTATTTATTTTGGTTTTTTCAAGGTAGGGTCTCACTCTAGTCCAGGCTGACCTGGAATTCACTATGTAGTCTCAGGGTGGCCTCGAACTTATGGTGATCCTCCTACCTTTGCCACCTGAGTGCTGGGATTAAAGGCGTGCGCCACCACGTCTGGCTCCACAATGATTTTTTTTAAACTATGTCCTAACATCTGTCTGAACCAGCATGATCACACAGCATACACATGGTGCCCATATAAGCACAAGCAGTGCAGGGTGTTTGGTGTACAAGTTTTCATCTCAAGTGGCTTTGGTTTGCCCAACTCCTTTCTACTTTGGGGGCGAGCAGGAAGCTCCTTTCTTACCTGTTCTGATTTGATGTGCTCTGATGCCTGGAAGACGTCAGGATAGGAAGGACGCTCAAAAACTCGATCTAAAGCTTCCAGTTGCTGCTGGGTGAAGGTGTCAGCGCGCAAGTGCTTCCGCAAACTGTCCACACCACTCTGGGAGTCTCCGTTAGGGACTGAGCCCTCAGACACATCTAGGGAACACAGGGACACTTGGGCCATGAGTGCCAGACCAGAAGAGGTATAGGAATAAGGCATGGACAAAGAGGTGGGTACCTGGTTCTGGCTCTAGGAACTTGCACCTCTGCCAGGCAGGACTCCTTAATCCCAACTCATAAACTAGAGGGTGACCCAGGAGACCAGCCTTTCCTCAGAGACCTGGCTGAAGAAGCCAGAGCCCTAAAGAAGCTTGCAAGAGAAAGAGAAGAGGGTGGGGCTGGAGAGATGGCTTAGTGGTTAAGGTGCTTGCCTGTAAAGCCTAAGGACCCAGGTTCTATCTCCCAGTACTCACATAAACCAGATGCACAAGGCGGTGCATTCATTTGGACTTTGTTTGCAGTAGCTAGAGGTCGTGGTGTGCTTATCTGCCTCTCTTTCTCTCTCTCTCTCATAAGTAAGTAAATAAATAAATACCTAAATTCCAAAAGGGAGGAAGGAAGGAAGGAAGAAAGAAAAAGAAAGGGAAGGGAGTCACAGCATGGGGTGAGCGGGGGGTGGGGGGCTCCTTGAGGCTGCTTTCCAAGGGCATTTCTCCCTAAGGGCCTCCCTGACCCCAAGCCTTGGTCAGGAGCTGGATTTTCAGACTTGCATTTCTGAACCTGTGGAGAATTGAACCCAGCTCTGAGATAAATTTTGGTTCCACGGATTCCAAGGGTTGAAAATCATCAAATCTCCAAGGCTGAGTGTAACACAGAGATTAAATGAAGTAATTAAGTCACTTCTGACAGAAAAGGGGCCCTGAGAACAAAGCTGAACAGCTCAGCTGAGGTTGGCCTAGGCTGGAAATGGAGCAGGAAGAACGAGGAGTTGCTTCTGCTGCTGGACACCCATGTGGACAGACTTCAGACAGCATGTGTGCTTCTGTACCCAAGCCACTCTTCTCCCCAGGAGGGCTCCGCCTCAGGCCTCCATCTAGAGTCTGCTCCCAAGACAACTGATTCTTACTGTGGGTTTCCACAGAGGACCAAGACTTGCTCCATGAAGGAAGGACCTCGTGGTGTCCCAAGTGCCTGTTCCCTTAGAACTAAAAGACAATCCTGTCTCCTTGTCAGGCTCCACCCAGGTATGCTCACCTCCCTGTTATCCCTGCCTTTGAACATTGGGTCCCACGGAGCTTTTAGAGCATACAGAGAGCAAAATTTCTGCTCTGCTGCCTCTCTCTGAACCCCTACCTGGCAACCCTCCAGGGCCTCCAGCCTCAGCCTTGGCTTTCTTCAGCCTAAGACTAGTTAGAGAGTCTTGAGCCTGGGGCCATCCCATGCTCTAGGCCCCAGGGTGTTCCTCTGGGACTGTTATATATATCAGTTTATAGGTGATTATACGATATGATATAATCAATATTACATTATATACAGTAACACTGTACAGTATCATTTGGGAGACCATAGAAAGTATTACATATTGATTAACCTCAACCTGCAGCCATCCTCCTTCACTGGCCTCTTAGACGGAGCACGGAGCTCTGCTTTCCTAAAGGATCTCTCATCTTCCCGCCACACTGTTTGGGAGGGGGTGGGGAAGCAAAGAAAGTGTGTGTGTTTGTGTGTGTGTGTGTTTGTGTGTGTGGGGGAGAGAGAGAGAGAGAGAGATGGGGCAGGGGAAGAACAACTCCAGCCTCAGGCAGGCAGAGGCAGCCTTGGTAGTTGTGTATTTTTTCTCTATAAGAATCTTGAACTATTTTCAGGATGTAGCTCCATAAGGGAGCTGGGGTGTGGTATATTTATTTTTTCCTTTTGTGTGACTAGTCTCTGTTCATATTCACTTGTACATAATAAACATGTGGCTAAATATGGGTCTGTGTGTGACAGGTTAAGAGCCTTTCTGAAGGGGTGTGTGTGTGTATGTGTGTGCGTGTGTGTTTGCACAAGAAGTGTGAGCCCATGGTTCCTGTCTCTCCTACAAGTGCCTATTTTACTATGATGTACATCTCCCCAATCCCACTATTTGTTGTCACCTGCCGTTCCACTGTGTCTAATACTGGCTTCCTATAGCCCTCCTACTTCTCAGGACAGCCCTGCTGTCAGGGCTGGAAAAAGACAGCATTGAGGGTCTTTGTGTCCGGTTATTGCTGTGTCACCAAATGGGTCCTGAGGGACAGAAGGTACATTTGTCTGGGAGCATGCATTCACCAATTATGTGTGTGAGTGTGTGCATGTTCGTGTGCAGCAGGATGCATATCATGTCTCTGTGTAGACTTGTGTACATGCCTGTGTGTGGCTTGCCTCACCCCGTGTGTGTGTGTGTGTGTGTGTGTGTGTGTGTGTGTGTGTAGACCGAACTGCTGAAGCTTTGTCCTCAGGTCACTGGCTGGAGGAGTCTCTTTGCCTTCATTTATTCAGGGGCCCTTCAGATCTTGACAAATCTGTCACTCTAAATTTGCGAGAGATTATGGTGCTCTCTCCCCAGCCCGCAGAGAGGTGATATATGATATCTGCTGCCCCTATTGATTGCCTGATCTGGTGGCAGAGGCCGGCGAAATGAACTTGAAATGAACATCATGCCTCAACTCATTGTGCGTATAATACACTACTTAATCCCACATTTTTCAGCCGCTATGGAATTCAATTGATCAATCATGTTCCACTGATAGTACTGTTTTAGGGGTTATTGCTGCTCCCTCCACTCACTGACCTTTTTATTTATTTATTTATTTATTTTGTACACTCAGGCCCTGGTGGTAAGACAGGTTACCGAGGCAGCAATGGAGAGCTGGGGAGGGCTGGAGGGGAAGGTGGAAAGGAAGCCTGCTACTGGAAGAGGTGGCAGTGGGAGGCGGAGACTGGACGAAGAGGAGAAGGAAGGAAGGAGGGGGGCGCTGCTGGTGGAGCAGGACAACAAGGCGGCTGACAGAAGTGTGCAGAGAACCCCCTACCCTGGGCTGGAGGAGGCCTGGGGTCATCCCCAATGGGCAAGGAAGGTCACAAAACAGCACTGTCATCTGGAGAGGCAACAGTTATGATGAATGACACGGGAGCACCGAAGTTATGGGGGGACAAGGAGGTGAGCCACAGGGCAGGGGAGGACAGGGGCACTACTGATGGGGGTGTAGGGAGGTAGCCCCTCCCAGCTCAGCCATAGGTTTCCTAGGCTGTCACTGGCCTGCCCCAGAGCAAGGGTGATGCCCTTTCTTTGGGAGCCAAGGAAGGGAGGAATAAAGGTAGGGAGAGGATAAAAGCAAGCAAGAGAGAATGATGGGAGGGTCCTTGGGTCAGAAGATGAAGAAGGAGGAGGGCCAGAAGCAGAGGAAAGGCAGAAAGATGGAGCAGGAAAAGGAAGATGCCTCCCACACTAGAAACCAGGAGGTGCTGGCTGGGGCGAGGACACTTGGCACCAAAACGAAACCTGCTGTCACTGCTGTCTGGTGTCCAGCTATGGAGAACACAGCACACGGCCCGGATGGGAGCTGGCTGGGAGAGTACAGGAAGGAGGCGGAGGAAAAAAGAGAAGAAAACAGCAGAGCAGGAGCTGGAAAGAAATGAAAACATGGAAGAAGAGAACAGAAAAGGGAAAGGAAGTAGCTGGCAATGCTCATCCCTCGAGGGCCCTCCCCGAGGACACAGAGAGAATGCTCTGGAGACACTTCCCATGGGAGTCTCAGAGGTGACAGTAAGGGAGGGGAAGAGATCGCTGTCAGGTCTAGAGGTTGAAGGGCTGTCTAGAAAAGCTGGGCTGACTAGGGGCAGAAGCAGAAGTGGCTCCTGGTCTAGGTTTTTGGGTGAGGGGGAAGGAATGTGTGAGAGTAGTTAGGCTGCGTCCAACCCAAAGAATATTCCTCACCCAGGGAGCCAGGCTGTGGGCTCCTTGTGGAATAGGAACCTTGAATGATGTGTTTCTATAGCCCCAGTGCCAGACATGGTACGTGACAAGTACTCCATGAACGAGTGACTGAATGAGTGGGTGACTAGATGAACGGGATTCTCTTGGGTGGTATTCACAACTAGATCCCTTGGCAGAACATTCTGGACTAATCACCTGGTTGGCTTGGCATCTTAGACACTCAGTCACTTGTCAGGGAGTCCCTCTGCCTGTCAGCTTTTTGAAGCATAGACCCAGGTCCTCCTAGATGTCCTTCCCACCCTCAGCATTACCATCCCACTCACCTATCGTGCCTCAAGACAACAGAAAACACGGTGTGCCCCGTTAGGAGGGAGCACAGCCTTGCACTTGCAGATCTGCCACCCACAGCGGGTGGCAGAGGCTACTTAAGAGCACATGTCCAGGGCTGGAGAGATAGCTCAGTGGTTAAGGAACATGCCTGCAAAGCCTAGCAACCCAGGTTCAATTCCCCAGTACCCACATAAAGCCAGATGTACAAAATGGCACATGCATCTGGAGTTCATTTGCAGTGGCTAGAAGCCCTGGCATGCCCATTCTCTCTGTCTGTCTCTCTTCTATCTCTCTCTGATTGCAAATAAAGAAATAAATAGATATTACCAAAAAAATAAGAACAAGTGTTCAGAGAAAGCCTCTACATTTCACCTTCCCGTGCCAAGAAGGCTAGAGTGTGATCTCCGTATTCCTAAACTTCCTGAAGCAATCCCCACTTCTAATGTTTTTCCCACTCGGGCCACATTTTTAGGGCTTCGTAAAACCCCAGGGCTAGGAAAGGACCATGTGCTGGTCTAACAGTTTCTACTGATGGAGAATTCAGCCCTGCTTTGGCCCCATGTCCAAAACATGAGTAGCATGCAAGGATTAAGAGCCCCTTGAACTGGGACATGGCTCAGAAGAGAACACGTGAGGCCCTGCGTTCCATCCCAGTACCACAAAACAAACAATAACAAAAAGAATTCTAAAGCTAGGCAAAGTGGTGCAGGCCTGTTATTCTAACACTTGGGAGGTTGAGGCAGGGGGATTTTGAATTTCAGGCCAGGTGAGTGAAAGTCTGTCTCCAAAACAACAACAACCAAAGAACAAAACCAAACCAAACCACCTGTGAGGTAACAAGTACCGTAATACACGTATAAGGAAAGCAAGACAAAGAGAAATAAATGAAGTAGCTTGTTAACAGCCATGTAGCTGATAAACGACATGCAGGATTTGAGTCCAGATCTGTCTGACATCAGAGCCGGCCTCCTAAATCATTTTACCGTGTGGCCTAGGTGCCAAATCCACCCGCGGGCCACTTGGCTGCACTGAGGGCACCTCTCCAGTTCTCTACGTGCACCCTGTCTATAGTGAGGTTAAAACCTGTGGTGGACACTCATTGAGTGCAGACTCCCCAGATGATTAGGGTGCTAAGCTCATGATCCTGATGGAGTCAGGAAAACTAGCTGGATGGGTGGGGATGTCAGAATGCCACTTGGCCAGGGTCACTAGAGGGACTTTCAGAACTGTGGCCATGCCAGGAGCTCTGTCCACTAGAGTGTGACCAGACTCAAGGAGAATGAGCCACTACCAGTCCTTTTATTTTTTATTGACAACTTCCATAACTGTAGACAATAACCCATGGTCTAACAGTCCTTTTTGGTACACAGACAGGATATAGATAGGTTAATTACATTAACTGCTGCTGTACTAAAGCTTGATGTGTCTTATTCTTTCAAGAGGAACAAAACTCATACGGTCTTCTCTGGCTGCTTCCTTGCTCAGCACCTAACATGAAGTCTTCGTGGATCTTGGGTTATTTGGGCTTTCCAACCACACTTCAACACAAGTAGGAATTATTATCTTCATTCTACCAGTGAGGAAACGGAGGCTTGGAGTCACTGAGGTGCTATACGTGAGGGTGATGGTTAGCCGTAAGGCATAGCCTCTAGGAAGGCTGGCACAGTGCACTGTACATAGCTGTAGGCTGAGCCTGCAGGCAGTAGGGCTGCCCACCTCACCTCATGGCAGAGAGCCCTTTAAACAAAGTCAGCTATGAAAGCAGAGGTCATCATGACTGGAAAGACTGCCACCAACATGGTCACAGTGGTTACCCTGACATGGTGAGCCGTTTTGATCTTCTTCTGGTCTAAGTTTTTCTACATTGTTCAGATTTTGTGCAATAGGCATGCACTACTTCTAGATTCATTATTAAAAATGTCTTGGGGGCTGGAAAGATGGCTTAGTGGTTAAGGCATTTGCCTGTGAAGCCTAAGGACCCCGGTTCAATTCTCCAGGTCCCACGAAAGCCAGATGCACAAGGGAGCGCATGTGTCTGGAGTTCGTTTGCAGTGGCTAGAGTTCCTGGTGCTCCCGTTCTCACTCTCCCTTTCTCTCTTTCCCTCTCTCTGTCTCTAATAAAAAAAAAAATGTCTTGGGAGCCGGGCATGGTGGTTCACACCTTTAATCCCAGCACTCAGGAGCCCAAGGTACGTGGGTCACTATGAGTTTGAGTCTAGCCTGAGACAACATAGTGAATTCCAGGTCAGCCTGGGCGAGAGACCTTGAAAAACAAAAACAAAAACAAAAATAAATAAATAAAATGTCTTGGGCCTGGGAGTAAAGTTTAGTGATAGAGCACATGCTTAGCATGCTCATGGTCCCGAGTTTTAATTCCCAACACACACATTTGTATGTGTGTATGTGTGTGTGCACACAAAAAGGAAAAAAAAGTAAGAAAAGAAAAACGCTTTTCACTACTTAATCCAACTACCTCATTGCCTAAAAACCATCATGCCCCACGTGTTTCTGGGCTGCTCTGGAACAGAGCTCCACCTCACACCTCTGACTCCAGGCTACAACCTTCAATCTGGACAGTCACAAAAGGGTTGTCCAGCGATGTCTCAGCAGCTTGGGGAGTGGATATCCACTGACCACGACCTCTTGGGTTGGGACAAAAGACAGTTTACCATCTATTTATTTGGATTTCTGGGATGGTGACCACAAAGGACAAGAGAACAAACTCAATTGTTCTCTTTAGTACTGAGGCAGGTGGAGTCATTAATAACCTTCTACTGGCTGGGATGAGTTAATGATTATTTTTAAATAATATTATTTTAATAACAATAATAAGGAGGATTGTGCATTCACCAAAAGGGAGGTGGGGTGATGGGAATGACACAATGAAATGGTGGCATTTTCCATGGTCAGAAGGCATGGCGGGGTGGGGGTGGGGTTCCATAACATCTACAAAGTCAGGATGAGGTGAGCTGGGGTTGCCCACTAAATCTTAGGAAACAAGCTTAGTCACTAGAGAAGAATTTTTTTAAGTGTAGCAGAAAATAAACAAACAAAAAATGGGCAGTTTAGCAGTTAAGGCATTTGCCTGCGAGGCCTAAGGACCCAGGTTTGCTTTCCTAGTACCCATGTAAGACAGATACATAAGGTAGTGCATGTGTCTGGAGTCCTTTTGCAGTGGCTAGAGGCCCTGGCGTGCCCATTCTCTCTCTGTCTCTTTCTCTCTCCTTCTCTCATAAATAAATAAATAAATAAATAAATAAATAAATAAATAAATAAATAATATAAAAAGAACCTGTATATTTTGGTGGTGGCCTTGTACTTGCTAGCAAGCATTCTACCACTGAGCTATAGTCCCTAGTTTTAGTGTGGGCTTAATTTTCTAAGCCCAAATACAAAAATACACTAGTCTTTGGGGAAACCAATACTGTTAGAGCTTTCACTTATACTTATTAAATCTGTTCAACTTTATCAGACACTTCTTTTTAAAAAATATTTATTTATTAGAGAGAGGGGAAGAAGGAGAAAGAGAGGGAGAAAATGGGCATGCCAGGACCTCCTGCCACTACAAATGAACTCCAGATACATGTGCCACTCTGTGCATCTGGTTTTACATGGGTATTAGAGAATTAAACCTAGGCCGTGAGGCTTTGCAAGCAAGTGCCTTTAACTGTTGAACCATCTCTTCAGCTCCACCAGGTACTTATTACCATTTTTCAGATAAGGAAATAGTCTCAGAGGAGCGCAATTATTTGCCAAATATCATACATCTAGTAAGTAGGAAAGCCTGGATCTGAAGATCTAGATCTGAAGAGTGTCTATTCCTATCTATTCGTCTTTATCTCATTGTCATCCTCCTTACAGCCGTCACCTTCCCGCCTGCTCTGGGCCGGGTGGAGGGGCTTGCCACATATTTTATCTAGTCCTCACAGAGCATGAGAGAGAGAGAGAGATCCCATGTGTTCCATTTTACAAATGAGGACACAAGCTCAGAGAAAGTCCAAAACATGCACAAGATCACACCATTGTCAAGAAGTAATCCTGGGGGAAAGTCGATGTTTATCTACAGGCAGAAAATGACCCCAAAAATTGGCATGGGAAGAAGAGGGAAAGAAAAATGTGGAGGAAATAGAAGTAGTGGTCAGGGTGGGGAGTCTGACCCCTACTCCCTCCCTTAGCTCCTCCACACCCTTCTTTCCCCCTCAGAGGGGCTCACCCCCAGTCTCCCCAGCTGCCAGTTGTTGCAGTTTCAAACTCAATTGTTCTCCCCGGTACTGAGGCAAATGGAGTCATTAATTACCTTCTATCGGCTGGGCTGAGTTCAGAATGCGATCAATATCCCCGCTTGTCATTCAGGGCAGCCCGCCAGCGCAGCCCCAGCCCTACCCCCACCCCCACAGCGGTGGCATGGCAGAGCCCGGAGGAGATCTGGGATGCCACTCAGGGGCTTCCCATCTGATAGGGGAAGAGGGGGTGAGATTTAGAAATGGGGCTGCTACCTAGAGCTAGGTGCTCCAGAGTATGAGAATAGAGTGAAGATTGATGGATAGGTGTCAGAGTGAGGCAGGGAAAGGGGAGGAAGAGGGAAGGAGAAAAAAAAGGGAAGGAGTAGGAGGGAAGGAGGTAGGAAGGGAGAGAAATGGAAAAAATGGATGAAGGAAAGGCAGAAGAAAGAAAGGAAGATGGGGGAAGCCTGGAGCAAGAGAGAAAGTGGAAGGAGAGGAAGACAGAAGAGGGATTAGGTGCCTTGACACTCTAGTGGCCTAGATGGGGCACCAGAGAGCTTGACTGGGGTAAAAGTTGTAGAATACTGCTTGTCCACAGAGTTGGATAACATATCCCACTGCCTCTCCACTTTAAAATTGGTAACTGTGAGTCTGGTCTGGCCATGAACCCTAAGCCAAGTTTAGCCCTTGGAAATCTGCCCCAAAAGATCAGGTCTCTCCAGCCCACTAGCCTTGGGAAGCTGCTTGCTACCCTTGACCAAGCCCAGCTTCTAAACACTCACTGTGTTCATTGTAGGGTGGAAGGCTGGAGGTGACTCACAGCCTGCCTAGCCTCAAGTTTGTTGTACATATTCACGTCCACGTGCCTCTGGGAACATGAACTGTGTTAGGGACCAGGAGAAATATCCCCACACCTTTTTTGTTCACTTTCTGTATGACCTTGGACAAATCCTATGAGTTTGTCTGGATTGTGTTTCTTCAGATATACACAAGAAGGATGATGGGTCCTCCATCAGCAACATTAAGTTTTCCTTTCTCTGTGTTCCAATGCTATCTATGCAAACCTGTTGCAGAAATAATAGTAACTGCACACCTTTAACACCAGCACTTGGGAGGCAGAGGTAGGAGGACCGCCATGAGTTCGAGGCCACCCTGAGGCTACATAGTGCATTCTAGGTCAGCTTGGGCTAGAGCGAGACCCTACCTCAAAAAACCAATAATGATAATAATAGTAACTAAAATGAACCCAGTTCCTATTATAGTACCAGACGTTATTATTTAACATACATACACTTACTGAATCTTTAAAATAACAGCAAATAACATTTATTAAGTTCCTACTATATGTCAGGTGCTCATGTAAGAAGTTTTCATATTTTAACTCCTTTAATTTTTACAATAAAAACTTTAGCAGAAAGCTCCTACATCTGTGTTTGGATGAGCAAACAGAAGTGCTAAGGTTACGGGACTTTCTAAAGGTCACACAGGTGCAGCTAATGAGTGACAGAAGCGCCAGAGCCAAACCCTAGCCATATGTCTTTAGCAGTGGAGCTTAAAAATGTGCAGAAACTGGGGACTCTCAGGGATAGGTGACTTGCCCAAAGCTACTTACCAAAGCCAAGCAGTGTCAAAGCCAAATGTAAACTCTACAAGTCTTATGCTTACATTAATTTATTTATTTTTGAGGTAGGGTCTCGCTCTAGCCCAAGATGACCTGGAACTCACTCTGTAGTCCCAGGCTGGCCTCAAACTCACAGCCATCCTCCTAACTCTGCCTACCAAGTGCTGGGATTAAAAACGTGGGCTACCATACCTGGCTTTACGCTTACTTTTAAATGTTTACTTATTTATGTTTTTACTATATTGACTTTGAAATCAAAGAGCCCTCATTTTTCATCTTTGTAACCCTATCATCTAGACCTAGCCTCAGGTTTGCTGTACGTATTCACGTCCTCCTGCCTCAGGGCACATGAACAGTGTTAGGGCCTGACACATGGTGGGTCGCACATGCTGGCTGATTTGTTGAGTACAATTCTAAAAACAGAGCTTGATGAATACTTAACTTGCTTTGCTCCACACTTGACCTTTCAGAAGGAAAAGGCGGCAGCCATACAATGTGCTACTGTGGATTCATTGTCGCTCATATGTTGTAGCTGAAAAGTATGTCATGGAGATAATTTAATGTGATTCCCTCAAAGATTTAAAGTCAAAGCAAAACAGAAAAAAACAACGAACAGATGGCTGGGAAGATGGCTCAGCAGCTAAAGATACTTGCTTGCAAAGCCTGATGGCCTGGGTTCAATTCCTCAATACACATGTAAAGCTGGATGCAAAGTGGTGCATGCATCTTGAGTTCATTTGCAGTAGTGACAAGAGACCCTGGTATGCCCATACACATGCATGCATGCATGCAAGAGCAAATAAAATATTTTTAGGGGCTGGAGAAGATGGCTTAGCGGTTAAGGCATTTGCCTGCAAAACCAAAGGATCCCGGTTTGATTCCCCAGGACCCATGTAAACCAGATGCACAAGGAGGCGCATGCATCTGGAGTTTGTTTGCAGTGGCTGGAGGCCCTAGTGCGCCCATTCATTCTCTCTTTCTCTCTCTACCTCTTTCTCTCTCACAAATAAATAAATAAATAAATAATAAAAATTTTAATTTTTAAAAAAATTGTTTATTTATTTTTTATTTATTCATTTGAGAGAGGGGAAGAGGGAGAGAAAGAGAGAGAGACAGAGGGAGAGAATGGGTGCACCAGGGCTTCCAGCCACTGCAAATGAACTCCAGATGCATGTGCCATTTGCATCTAGCTTACGTGGGTCCTGGGGAATCAAACCGAGGTCCTTTGGCTTTGCAGGCAAGTGCCTTAACCGCTAAGCCATCTCTCCAGCCCTTTAAAAATATTTTTAAAACAACTTTAGAAAGTGGGTTCAGGCTGAAAAGATGGCTTAGTGGTTAAGGAACTTGTTTGTAAAGCCAAAAGACCCAGGTTAGATTTTCCAGGACCTACTTAAGCCAGATGCACAAGGTAGCACATGCACCTGCAGTTCCTTTGCAGTGGCTGGAGGCTCTGGCATGCCCATTGTGTCTGTCTATTTCTCTGTCTCTCTCTTTCTGCCTCTTTCTCTCTCTCTCAAATAAATAAAAATAATACATTTAAAAATGGTCTCAAAGCCAGATGTAGTGGTATACACCTTTAATCTCAGCACTTGGGAGGCAGAGGTAGGAGGATCACCATGAGCTCAAGGCCACCCTGAGATTACACAGGGAATTCTAGGTCAGAATAAAAAAACTAAAAAACAAAATGGTCTTAAAAATAAATAAATAAATAATGGTCTCAGAAAGGTTAGGTAGTGTTTCCATGTCACCAAGTTCCTCATTTCTAGAATTAGAACGGAGGCTTCTGGTTCACTGTCCTTTTCCAACTGAGGTGGTTTAATGCTGACCAAGAAAGAAAAATAGAGAAAAGGAAGTGGTGGACCCGGGGAGGAAGCAACCCTGACCAGAGCTGACAGTCAGAAAGGATAAGGACACTGGCAGAATCCCACTGCCCTGTGTAAAGGGAAAGAATGGGTGTGCGACCCCACGTGGAGATTCTAAAGAAATGAGAAGATGGTCTGAGAAATGAAATTCTGCCTCCATAAGCTTAACTAATCAACCTGACAGAGGAACGGGGCTGAGGTGGGGGAAGGGTAGAAGGAGGATATTTAAAGGAAATCACTGCTGTTGCACACAGCTAAGCTTTAAAATATGATGAGCCTAGAATTTAAAAGGACATGTACACACAACAGTGGAAGATTATGCAGCCATTAAAAATCATGTTTTCAAGGAATATGCAATGATATGTGAAAATGCTACTATATAATATCAAGTGAAAATAGCTGTTTGTATACTATCACTTCAATTTTGATTAAACATACATATTAAGTTATATATATGTATAGGAAAAAAAGACTCCAGAAATATATGCCAAATTTCAGCAGTAGTTATCATTTAGTGATGAGATTTTAAGTGATTTTTCAAACATTTTACAATGAACTTGTATTGTACTTATGATCAAACCAAAGAGTTTTCCCCCTCCCTCTCTTCTAAAGGGCACAGAACAGATGGAAGGAGGGACCATGACCAAGGATGGGTATGAGAGTAGCACGCGCCTGTCAGGAAGACAAAAGCTCACAAGAAGCTGAGAACACCAACAGGCCCTGGTTGCCCTGTTTGAAGAATGAACTCTTTAGGAAGGCAGATTGAAGCTCTGTCCTTGGGAATAAGAGAAAATCCTGAGAGAGAAAACAGCAGAACTTCCGTACCCTTGGCTTGCTTTTGTCTTCTTCCCCAAAGAAAAGAATTTTAGCCCATGACCAGCAGGAGGGCATGTTGCTGCTCAGGTTGGGGAGGGATGAACAGGTCACCCTGAGCCATTTCCCTTGGGTCCACTTTCCCAGATCACTTATATGTCAGGACCCTGGTGGGAATTGAGCATCCTAAACCTGCTGTTACTGCTCCTTGAGCTAAGAAGTCATAAAGAAAGCGTGAGGAAGTAGGGCTGGGGAGATGGCTCAGCTCCCATGTAAAAATCTAGAGTGCAGGCCTGAAAGGTCAGTGCTGAGGAGGCTGGGGGCTGGTGTGTGTTGGGGGTGGACAGTAGGATGGCCCATTCTTGCTAGCTAGATAGCTACATGTTTGGTGAGGGTCCCTTTCTTAAGGAAATAAGGTGGAAGAGCTAGCCTCTGAATATGTGTGTGCAGGGTGCACACATCTGCACACAAACATGTATACACATGTGCATATTACACACATACATATACAGAAGAAAAAAGATTGAGGCAGCAAAAAAAAAAAAAATGCCATCCATCCTGCCTTGCAGAAAGGGAGGTTTTGGTAAGATTATGCAAACAACAGACTGGATATCTTTTGAAAGAAATTATTACACCATTGATATGACTACTAAAAAAGAAATGTGATACTCCAGAGCCTCCACACACTCAGCAAGAATAATTGTGGCACATTAACTTGATATCAACACTTAGATCAAATGCCACCCCCCATGAGGACTTTCCCAATTGCACTGGTGGGAAGAAACTACTCTATTTTTTTTTCTTTTTGAGGCAAACCCAACAGACTGGCCTTTTAGAAAATATTTATTTATTTATTTATGAGAGCAAGAGTGAGAAAGGGGCAGAAAGAGGAAGAGAGAGAGAATGGGCATGCCAGGGCCTCTAGCCACTGCAAACGAACTCCAGATGCATGCGCCACCTTATGCATCTGTTTTACATGGTTCCTGAGGAATCGAACCTGGGTCCTTTGGCTTTGCAGGCAAGCACCTTAACTGCTAAGCCATCTCTTCAGCCCTGGGCTTTTTTTTTTTTTTTTTTTTTTTTTTTAATGAGAGAGAGAGAGAGAGAGAGAAGAATATTGCTGTGCCAGGGCCTCCAGTCACTGCACTTGAACTCCAGATGTGTGCGCCACCTAGTGGGCATGTGTGACCTTGTACACTTGCATCACTTTGTGTGTCTGGCTTATGTGGGACCTGGAGAGTTGAACATGAATCCTTAGGATTTGCAGCCCTGCTCCATTTTAAGACCACACTCATCACAGCCACCCAGGCCTTGGTCACAGTCTTGCTCACATTCTGCTGGTTGAATGATGTGCACATCCGCCTCCCCACTAGATGAGAAGCGCCTTGAGAGCAAGGACTGTTCAATTTACTTCTGTAAATCAGTCCTGCCATGCTTTACACAGCAGGCATTCAATATGCTCATCATCTTAAACCTGATTTTTAAATTGATTGACTAAGATAATTGATAAGATATAATAAATATTAACATTTGGCAGAATCCCCTTTCCTAGTTGTATAGACAGGGTGAGAAAAAGTGAAATAGTGGATGACTGTTGGGCTTAGTCATACCTAAAGCACTCGGTTACTGCAAGCAGGGGGGAGGGTTCTACCTCCATGTCCTTCATTTTAAAGGAAAATAACAACCAAAAGGAGGAGGAGGAGGAAGAGGAAAAGAAAAAGAAGAAACTACTCCGATGATAATATAGAAGACATCCTTATGACCTTAATCGGATAGAATTAAGAACCTAAACCAACAAGATGAAATTCAACAGGGATAAATAGAATGCCCTATGTTTAGGTTAAAAAAAAATCAATTACACAAGTACAGAATGGGGTAGAACTGGCTTCATAGCAATTGATGTGAAAAAGATCTCGAGGTTTTAGTTGACCACGAGCTCAATATGAGCTTGAGTCTGACACGGCTGCTAAAAAAATCGAATGTAATCTTAGGCTACATTATGAATGTGGAGTCTCCAGACAGGAGAGGGGCAATGGCTCCACTGTACATACTTGGCATTGGCTGGACTGTCTCTAGGGTTCAGTGTTCATTTAAGAGGGACTTTAACCTTCAAGACTAAATTCAGAGATGGACAACCAGGATGGTGAGGGACCGCCTTCAAGGGTGGGAATGGTATCATAAGGGAAGCTGAAATCCATCCAGGGCTTAGCCTAGAGCTCGCCAGGTGCTCAGTAAATATGGTCGAAGGAAAGGAGGGAGGAAGGGAGGGAGGGGACGAGGAAAGGGAGGAGGGAGAAAAGATTTCAAATGGAGAACTTTTACCACCATCTATCACTCTGGCGGTAACACCATGATCTCTAAGTAGTTTACCAACAATGAAACTAGATTCTGGGAGATTATGTAAATGCCCAAAGGTCCCAGAGCAAGTAAGAAGCAGAAGTGGAGCCAACATCCAGATAGTTGAACTCCAAGTCCCGAGCTCTTCCCTCATTCCCACACTGACTCAGGATAAAAGGCAGAGCTGCAAACAATGTCACTGTCTGGCTATGTCCTGTGTCCAGGCAGGGGCTGTGTTCTGGATGGAAGGGAGAGTTCTACGGTGAGTGGCAGGCAAAACTAATGACCCTCAAGAATCGGAGACTCTACCTTGTTGCCTCTATTAGCCTAGCCCCTGGCCTCCTTCTATGTGGAGACAGCCATTCCCAAAGCAAGCCTCACTGCCCGCTTGCTCTTCTCCCCACCTCCCCGCACTCCTCCTGAACACACAGCTCCATCGCTCAGCCAACTGCCTGCTATGCGAAGTCTTGCCTTCCACAGTAGAGTGTTGGGCCTACTGAACGCAGTGGACACTTGGGCCCACACCCACAAAGATCCTCAAAGAGGATAATCTGTGTTCTCAATATCCTACCTATTTATACACCACAGAAAGTCAGACTGTCAGCTTTGAAACCTGATCAAGGACAGAGGGACAGTCAGAATGACCATTAAGGCCCCCATAGTTCCTAACCACTCTACAGAGAAGAGGGGGAATGGGGGAAACCTAGAAGCCCAGGAAGTTTATAGTAGCATTTTGAATAAACTATCTTCCTCTTCTACCCCAAAGGAAGAGCCCCAGGTTATTTGCTGCTATGGCTTAGCCAACCCCAAGCTGTGAGCTGGATGTGAAGAGCTGGAGGGTGCTCAATGGGTGCTGATGGAGAAAAGGAGGGTGAAATCCAGAAGCAACGGGAAAGGGAGCACACCAGTGGTGAGGGAGAGAAGACAGACCCCTGGGAGGAAGGGGAGTGGTGGGCTCTGGGGGGGGAGTGGGGGAATTCCCTGGGTGATGTCGTTTCCCACCTGGGAGCACTTGGTGTGTGATCCTGCTGGCCTGCCCACGGAGCTAGTGTGCAAGGAGAGATTGCAGAGTGAGCAACACCTCTGCTGGAGCCTCAGCCCTCCTCTGTCCCCTCAAGTAGAGGTTGGGGCCTTCTGCCTGGTATGGCCCCCATTGGGCTCCATCTGGGGCCAGACCTGGTTAGAAACCTCTCTGGAACTAGAGGGAAGGGGGCTTTGTTAGCTCAAAGGACACAAGCAAGGCGAAAAATTACATACCAGGCCGCCCTAAGTATGCTTGTTTAGAGAAACTGCTTGCATTTATGAAGTCTTTGGTGCGGAAAGCAGGGTTGCAAATGACTGCATCAGAGCGACAGTAAAGGCCATTAATTTCCTGTTATGTTTTCCTGTGTTGGGGGCTTTATTAATTTAATTTTACACTGTCGAACAACAGCGAGAGCTGACACTGCCACACCGCCACGGCTGGGGTTTTCTTTTTGTGTGTGTAGCAAGGCTTTGCCTGACATGCAAATCAACGCTATTACCAGAACCAATAAAGATGTGTGGAGGGAGGAGAGGAGGGCTGAGGAGGGAGAACAGAAGAGAGAGCAGGGGACAGAAAGGGCCAAGGCCATCCCTGGCCAGTTTCTGCTTCATTCTGTGTCTGGCAAGTGTGGACTGCCTAAGGGTTCTTCCACAATCAGCAGTTTCTGGTCACTGTCACCTTCCCTCCTACCTGCTCACTTCTCTTCTTTCCCCACCTGTTCATGACACTACCTCTGCCCTCCTCCTCTGCCCCAGCTCCTGGAAGAACTTAAACAGAGACGTGGGGCTAGTGATCTACTTACACCTACAGGCTGGAATAAAGGGCTCTGCTGCACATGTCTCTTTCAGCCCCTTTCCTTGACAGTGAAGGGTTCTGGCTTACTTACATATCCCTGGTGTACCCATGCACAAGTACCAGATAATCTAACTTGCTTATAAGTCCTTCTGAGGGCTGGAGAGATGGATCTGTGGTTACAGGCACTTGCTTGCAAAGCCTGATGGCCCAGGTTCAATTCCCTGGTACCCATGCAAAGCCAGATGCACAAAGCGGTGCGTGCATCTAGAGTTCATTTGCAGCTTCAGGAGGCCCTACCATGCCCATTCTCTCTCTCTCTCTCAAATAAATAAATATTAAAACAACAATGGTAAGTCCTTCTGAGAGCTCCCAGGGCCTAGCCTGTTCAGTCATTTATTTCCTTTGAATTCTCAAAGAAAGTCTATCTTTACTAGTTACAGGGAACCCATTTGGACCCCACCTAGTATCAGAAGCAAAGGCAGATTTCAAAAAGACCAAGTGCTACCACATTTTTACTATCAAGTCCACCTACACTGTCCCTCACTGAGGCCAGCTTACATAAGCTGACTGTCCCAAGGGGTCCACACTACCCTCCACTTAGTTTACCAAATAGCCAAGCCACCCAGTGCCCACACTGTCCAAGTGTCTGGGTTGGCAACACTGCCCAAGGGAATGGAGACAGCAGGTGGGCAGGAAGAGGGGAGGAAAGAGGAGCTCCTGGAGCCACTCCTCCCAAGCACACCATCTGTACCCACATCCCAGCTTCCCAGGCTGCCACGGCCTAGGGGAGTGTGTGTGTGTGTGTGTGTGTGTGTGTGTGTGTGAATGCATGTGTGTGGTGTCTTCGCATCTCTCCCTGTCGCTGGCTTACTCGCTCTCCTGCCCACACTTTCTGCTTCAGGAGCCACTTGGCAGGCTCGGAGAGGCTGTTGGATGAAACCCAGCTCTCCTGAGGAGGAAAGCATAAACTTCATAAATTGCATTTACTTTGAATGCAGGTTCCTGGGCTGCTTTTCTCCAGCTTCTCTTCTTCATTTGCTCTACCATTCTATCCCTGCCCCTGTGTACATCCAGATTTGTGTATACACACACACACACACACACACACACACACACTATAACTAATCATGGAGAGATGAAGAAACCTGGGGTCAAAGAGAAGGGAAGGGGTCAAACCTCATGGGAGAATGCCACAGCTGGAGTCCTGGAAAGGCCCCAGGGGATGCCCATACCCTGTCTCCAGTGGAGGTAAGCACAAAGGATGCTTTGAAAGAGGCTGGCCTTGGGGATGGAGGGAGGGATGCTGACATAGCACAGGGATGGCCAAATGAGGAACCACCTGGAGGCTGGGCCACGGAGCTCCCAGGAAGGGAGGGAGAGAAGTCAGGCCGGGCGCAGGTTGAGGTTTGTGAGGCCTCTTGTCTGGTGCTGTCAAGGTCAGCAGGTTCAGGTTCATTGAAGGGTCAGGATGGTTTGAATTACTGGCTCTGTTGCAACTCTGCTCTGAGGCTCGTGACTGTCTCCAGCCTGTGTGCCAGGCCCCGCCCTCTCCCAGCCTGCATGCCTTTTACATCCCCATGGGGCAGAAGAGGAAAGACCCAGCCGGCCCCAAGGCCACTGTGGTCCTGAGGAAGGCAAGATGGGAAAGGGTCTTTCCCTGGCCTCCATGGTGGAGGAGACTGCAATGATCTTGGGTCTCCCAATCCTCAGCCATTCTGAGGACTCCATGCCATCTGCCTGTCCTTCCCTGCTGCATTTTGGTCTGCAGAGGATGAAGCCCCCCGGGGATGTGGACCCAGGAGCAGCAGGCCCTGTGCCTGGATTCTCCCTCCTGAATCCAGAGCCTGGGCTGGGGGAGTAAGGCAGAGCGGAGGCTGTGGATTTCTTGTCTGGTGCCCTTGCTGGGCAGGGGAAGAAGAAACCCAACCATCCTGCAGGGCTAGAGAGCTCTTGTCAAGGGGAAGATGGGGAGCGGAAGACATGCTGACATGATGCATCCTCCTGTGAGGATGCAAACATGGGAGAGGGGTGGAGAGCCTTTGTAGAGGACTCTTGATCTATACCGAATTCGTGTGGGAGCAGAGGGACACAGACGATCCCCTCTGCCACAGCGACTTCTCGCTTGGGACCGATCCACACTGATTGTCTAGCTCTGTATAGGAAAATATATACTCTTTGGATAAGCTTCAGAATACTTCCTTGACCAACCCACGCTTCATCCACAATAGCATGAACTAGTTGGGAAATAAAGATAATAATGTGGCTCCCATTTCTAGTGTAAATGCAGAGATGTATGGACCAATTTACGTGTCTATGTTAGTCCTTCACAACCATAGCTAAACCTTGGTATATTCGCACAGAAAAACACAAGTTACTTCTGTACAAAGCCCACAGGAAAGGCCTCCGTAAACCATCAGCATAGCCGACACCTGTAGAATCTCAGGTCAGTGTCCAGCAGGCTTTTGGCCAACATTACCCAGAGAGTTCGGCTAAAATATGCGATTCAACTGAGATAGAAAAGTGCCCCCCACCCCCACTCAGGTATGAACAGTCAAATTCTCCTGGTGAGCAGGAAGATATAATCAAAACCATGAATGTATGTTAATAAGTAGGTTTCTTGCCCTGGAGTCTTAGTGAATGTTGACCTTTGAACTTTAACTCTTTCTGCAACTGGACATTAGCCAGGTTTTGAATATTTGCTGGAAATGAACATAAGGAACTTTTTTTTTTTTTCCGAGGTAGGGTCTTAGGTTGACCTGGAATTCACTATATAGTCTCAGGGTGGCCTTGAACTCACAGCAATCCTCCTACCTCTGCCTGCCAAGTGCTGGAAGTTAAGGTGTGTGCCACCACGTCCAGCTGTTCAGCTTTGTTTTTTGGACTTGCACAGGACCTGTTGCATTGAGGCCCAGAGTCTACAACAAGTGCTAGGTCCTAGAGTGCACTTGAAGGCGTGCAACCCCAGCAGTAACCCATAAGGCACCTTAGTGTCTCTTCGTCCTAGGTTTTGTTTTCTCTGGTTTCAGTCACCTGCATTCAAGTGCAGTCTAAAAATATTAGGCGGAAAATTCCAGAAATAAACAATTCATGACT
Source organism: Orientallactaga sibirica (assembly GCA_036365145.1). NCBI lineage: Eukaryota > Metazoa > Chordata > Mammalia > Rodentia > Dipodidae > Orientallactaga > Orientallactaga sibirica. The sequence goes on along the minus strand of JAEOAD010000001.1, from coordinate 91,427,587 downwards.
TTTCATTTGTGCGCTTTTCTGAGTAACAAGATGAAATCCTGAGCTGGTGTGCTCTGTCGCACCCAGTCTGAGTCATCCTTTGCTTCAGCACATCCAGGCCCTGCCTGTGAATCACTTTGTAGCTATCTCAGTTATCAAACCAACTGTCACCGTATCAATGTGTTGCTATGTTGTTTTGCTTTATTATTGTTGTTGTCAGTCTCTCACCATGCCTAACCTAGAAATTAAAACTTGTGTGTATACGCATTGGGAAAAAACCAAAGTATGTATAGGTTTAGGTGTATAGGGTGTGTCCATGACTTCAAGTGTCCTCTGGGGGTCCTGGAATGCATTTCTTATGGATGAGGGGACTTCTGAGTTCTTTAAGAGAATTAGATACCTCTCTCATTCTGTGTGTGTGTGTGTGTGTGTGTGTGTGTAGGGATCAGGCAATAAACAGACATAACTGTGTCCAGGTACTGAGGTTAGGTTAAGAAATCAATAAAACCTCATTTTTTTTTTTTTTTGGCCCAACATGGTGAAACCTCATTATGTAATCTGTACCTCCTCAGCATCCCTCCCTCCCAGCTCCTTCAGGCCGCATCTTGTCCCACTGAAACAATGCATACTCAGCAAAACTTCCCCAAGCTCTTCCCATGCAGGACAAACTCAGGTCCCTTGTTGGGTCCAACAGTCCCCTCCTGCACTAGGACCAAAGAGAGTCACTCAGGTTACAACCACTGCCTCTAAATGCCAGCCTATAGGCCTGCCCTCTCAGGTCAGAGCAAGCCTACCTACCCAGCACTGCTCACCACACACACACACACACACACACACACACACACACACACACACCAGTCTGCTGACACAGCAGGTTGTACCCAGAGACCCAGGACCTGGGCAAGGGCAGTTACTCCTCTTCTGAAACTGGCTTTCCTCCCACTGTCCCTCCAAAGGACAGCTGGGAAGAGAGCTTGGTGACCAGGGCATGCCTGGTTTCCATTAATGAGATACACCAAGTGTAAGCCAGCCATGGAGGCAGCCTACAAAAGGAGGCGATCAGATCAGATCGCGGGCGGCCAGGAGCCGAGCTGCTCAGGTAATTGGTTTATCTATCTGGAAGCAGGGGGAGCAATCTCAGCACAGACAGACTAGCAGTAAAGTCTCTTCCTTAAGGCTATTTCCTTTGTCTTTTCAATTGCTTGCACATCCATGTGAGAGAGGGAGAGAGTGTTAAAGAGAGAGGGAGAGGGAGAAATGTTAATTTGTGAATTAATGGCTTTTCTCAGCGGAATTGTAAATTCAAATGTCACCTCACACGGTGACACCACGGCTGGTCTGCTGAAGAAGCAATGATAAGATCCCCCACCTCCCTCAGCGCCCCTCCCTCCCCAAAGATAGCTGTGGAGTGGAACATGCTACTTTTAATTTGCAATAACAACACAACAGAGGTATGCAGTAATGACTCCTCTTCCACCCTCCTCTTGCTTTCCTGCCCCCCAGTCCAGGTGGCTCCCCCATTTCTTCTCTTCCCACCTCTTCTGGAACACCTCACCCTGCTGCCCCCACTCACCCCAGCCAGTGTCTGATCACATGGGGGGTGCCTTTAGAATTGACGATGCTGCAACCCTCTCTTCTCCTTCAATAATCAGGGAATTAATGACCCTGGAGTTAAAGTGAGGCTGATACTGAGGCCCTGCCCAGCACTGGGAAAAAGCCTTCATTGTTTTCAAGCAGGAGGCGGGCAGCAGTGAGGGAGATTCATGGATGGAGATTGAATATGCAATTTTCTTTCACCTTGCCAAGAGCTGCCCCTGGGCTGTGCCTGGCCTAAATTTTTCCTTTTACCATCTCTGCCTTATCCGGCCCTCCCACCTCCCTTCCATTCTTTCCAGAAAATTACCTTCAAAATTGATTTCCACTTTTACAAACAAATATAATGGGAACACAGGAAAAAACTTGGGCCGTGATGAATTAGGGCTGTCAGGTGCTTCCAGGTCTCCTTTGCTTTTGTTTTACTACCCGATCTGCTCTTTGTTTTTCCAAGGGCTGGAAAAACTGCCCTCATCCACTGAGCGTGTGACCCTCCGGGCCTCCAGGCCTCAGCCCCGAGCCCCCTTGGTGGCCCATGGTGGAAGTGATCCAGGCCTAGAGACTCTGTTAGCTTCTAGGGTTCCCAGTAGAAGCCTGAGCCTCTGCCTCCAGTCCACTCTCTGCCCTTAAGACCCATTCTCTGAATGATCTCTAGCCGCCACCCCCAAGCTATTCCCATAACCCCCACACCATGTTCCCTCTGGCCCTCATACCTCTTAAAGTCCAGACCAGATGCAAACCTCCACCTCCTCTAATGTGGGCAGGATCAGTGTATACCTCAACTAGAGCAAATAAGAGACAGACAAACACTGAGAGATCCCGAAAGACAGGCAGGCAGGAGACGAGGGCCAGACCCTGAGACTGGGAAACCAGGCTCCTCTTCAAAGAGCTACGAGGATTCTGAACAACAACTCCCACACAATCTGAGTGGAAAGGGTTGGTTCCCAGCTTCAGTCTTTCTATCTTTGGGACCCAGTCACCCATGGAAGTAGGCTCAGGAAGGCCCATCCACTTGCCAGTAGATGAAGGGTAATACTGATGGGCCCTTGGGGCAGGCCTGTGCCCAGGACTATGGACATTCAACATGTTCAGGCCTGGCTCTCCTTGGCTATTGGTGCTGGCCAGCATGCTTATGGCTACACTGGTACTCTCCAAGCATGTACACCACTTAAAAAACTTCATGCCTTCTCAACACATGGCATTCCACACCCCTTAATTTCCACAGACCCCAGAGCAAGATAATATACATATACAATCACACTTGCATAAAGCATAGAAAAAATTATATATAGTCCAGAAAACAAGCATATATTTCCCAAGGTAAATAAATAAACTTGCACATGGGAAGCAGAATTGCACATAGATGAATAGAGAGTGAATGTTCCTGTATTAGAAAAAGAATGCAGTCTTATATTTATTTATACACATAAAAAAAACTCTAGTGGCAGAGGTAGGAGGATCGCTGTGAGTTCAAAGCCACTCTGAGACTATATAGTAAAGCCTGGGCTAGAGGAGACCCTACCTCAAAAAACCAAAAAAAAAAAAAAAAACCACCCTCTACCTCTAGTGGAGGTCAAAAGGTGATATGTAACCCACCAGATAGCCACAGTGCAAATGAACAGACATATATAGATAAAAGTTGTTCCGATCACACAGGTGGGATTGACTGCCTTCATCCCATCTAAGTAAATTTATCCCAAGATCAGCTAAAAGTCACCAGAATTACAAAGAGCTGCACCAAGGTTAGTGAGCCTAGGCCCAAATAAATTTCATTCAGAACAGCTTTATTCCCCCATATGACATCTATACCTGCTAATTAGACGTTTTGTCCAGATGCGCAGTGACCCATCTTCCAGAGTGGAGATGACACTCTAGATCCATGAGCTTTTTAAAAAAATATTCTATTTATTTATGAGAGAGAGAGACAGAGGCAGATAGAGAGAAAGAGAGAATGGGCACACCAGGGCCTCTAGCAACTGCAAATGAACTCCAGATGCACGCGCCCCCTTGTGCATCTGACTTACATGAGTCTTGGGGAATTGAACCAGGGTCCTTAGGCTTAGCAGGCAAACGCCTTAACCACTAAGCCATTTCCCCAAACCCTAGATCCACGATCTTATAGAAACCTCTCTGTAGTCCAGGATCGGCAAGGATTCGTTCCATCTCTATTTACCCAGAAGCTGATGTAGGTTATGTGACTTCCCTACGGTCACACAGCTAGTGAGTGGCTGTACAATTTGAATCCAGAGCTCACATTCTTCCCCACCGAGCTACTCTACCCAGCTAGGCTGGGTGCCTGGCCTGCATGTGGACCTCACCCCTGTTCATTTTTCCTTTGCAGCCTTCTCTTTTCTCTAGACAAAAGTAAGTACTGGGCTGGAGAGATGGCTTAGCAGTTAAGGTGCTTGCCTGCAAAGTCTAAGGACCCAGCTTCGATTCCCCAGTATTCACATAAAGCCAGACGCACAAGGTGACACATGTGTCTGGAGTTCCTTTGCAGTGGCTAGAGACCCTCCTGCTGTACCCCACCCATTCTTTCTCTCTCTATCTGCCTCCCCACTCGCTCTCAAATCAATAAATAAAATAAAATATTTTAAAAGTAGGTGCTAATAATCATCTCTATAGCTTAGTCCCCTCGTTTGCTCTAAGTACAACCTGAGCAGCATGGTTGGGAATTTGTAGGAGGGAAACCTCTAAGGAAATAATCTGTTTTTCCAGTCACAGCTTCATCCAGAGCAGAAGGGACCTGTGACAGGACTTGACTATTTGCAGCCATGCAACCTGTCTTGCCCTCAAATGCACCACAGCACCAACTCGACACCACTCACTGCACAATTCATGGTGCGCCTAATTAATGGAATGCAGGATCATGGCCTCCTCTCACCGTGTCACACCAAAGGATGATTCCAACACACCTCCCTCACCCAGCTCAGCAGACTCTCGCCGGATGACTTCACTGGGTTTTTGGATTAGTCACATAACTGCTCTGGGCTTCAACCCTGCCACACTGGACAGAAATTCTGAAAGCAGTGGGGAGAGTGTAAAGGACTTCAGGATTTTTGTTGGTTTTGTTTTGTATCGGTGCTGGGGATCAAACCTGGGGCCTTGTGCATACCAGACAAGCACTGTACCACTCAGCTACATCCCCAGCCTGGACTTCAGTTTCTCAGTATGATTACAAGTAGATTGGTACAGCTTTGTCCCCCAGCCGCAGGAACCAGGACATGCAACACTCAGGGAATTCTTGTCTCTTCAACGTCCCTGGGAATCCAGCTCTAACATATCCACCCTTAACTGGAGCTAGCAGGTAAGTATTACAGAGAGTGCTCAATGAGTACAGCCTGTTTTCTGGGTGCCTCATGGCAAAACTTCTCTTTTTTTTTTTTTTTTTGAGGTAGGGTCTTGCTCTAGCCCAGGCTGACCTGGAATTCACGTCTCAGGGTGTCCTTGAACTCATAGCGATCCTCCTACCTCTGCCTCCCAAGTGCTGGGATTAAAGGTGTGTGCCACCACACCATAACTTCCTTAGCTCTCCTGTCTGCCCAGGACCCCAAGGAATAGGGTTCATACTTCTTTAATAGCACATTTCTCTAAAGAAAGCCTGAGGTTTTCCACATTCCCACAGGCCAGGGTTAGCTCACAGTCACGGCCACCTCACCACCCCGACAGGTCCAAGCTGATCTTCCCTTTACAAATGTCTGGATGGATATGATTGCTGCCTGCACTAATAACGCTGTCCATATTCCGGGTTCCAATGCCAGTAATGTTGTGGTTATCAATACTGTGAAAACCAATAACTACTGCTGAAATGATCTCCACTAATGCCAACATAACCTGTATTTCCCTCAGTATGCCCACCTCTGTGACGTGGTTAGGGGTGAAGAATGGGCCACAATGTGCCCCAAGGCAGAAGCCAGAGTAACTTTCAGGAGGACAGGGCCCAGCTTGACCTCTGGATGACACTTCTTAGGGAGACGTTTCCATGTCTGAGGCTAAAGGAGTACCCGGTCCTTCACTTCCTCTGGGATCTAGTCCCTCACATGCATTCCTGGTTCCATGCCAACACCCTGCAGTCCCCTCAAGTCAGTTTACCTCTTTCCCGAAGTCCTGGACCAAGAGCTGCAGGACACACCTACCTGGACATCTCTAGGCCTGTGCCTGAGGCTCTTCTTGCCTCTGGCCCGCCAGCTGCTTTGCTACCTTGGCCTGACTGCAGAGTTGGGCTACATCATCTTGACACATAATTATCTCCCCTGTTCTTAATCATCCGAGCTGCTCCCTAATGCGAGCGGGGCCCTGCTGATTGCAGGCCTCTGCAGTGGGGGAGGGGAGGAGGGAGGGCTGCAGGTCTACCTTTGCTCTCTCCTCTCCTTCCACCTAGGTCCCATGGATCAACAGTGACATCACAGTCAGGGAGAGATGGCCTCCATCCCATTTCCAGCCTCCAGAAACAGGACAGTACCATCTGGCCTGGGACTGGTCAAGAGGAGAAGGGGTGAGGGCCAGGGAGCCACCACAACACGGGATGTAGTCCCTCATGCTTCTTGCCACCTGGCTATGTGGCTAGACCCCGCAGGCTAAAGCCCCTGCTTTCCCTCAACTAAAGAGTTCGGCCACTTCCTGCTGCACTGACTGCCTACTGCCAGTGTTGTCACACTGCTAGAGGACAGATGTCCCCAACCCACTCTGAGTCCTATTCCTTTTGGCCCAGACACCTTTAAAGGCTACTTCTCCCTTCAGAAAAAACAACAGCAGCAACAACCACAACAACAACCCTCCTTGCATGGCTAAATCCTGGGGGAGCCCTGTGACCCTAACAACCTGCTAGGCCTCATCTTCCACCAATCCCTTCTTTTCCACTCAGCTCATTCCTGTCAAAGCCACCTGCTTTTACTGCTCACTCCATCAGGTTACAATTGTCCGGAACATCCTTCTCAGCCTCACCCAGGCCCCTCCTCAAAAATCAGCCCTTCCTGGCATTGTGCTCTCTCCTCACCTTTCTCCCCACACCCAGCTCCCAGGGCCTGACAAGACTCCGCTGCATCATATCTGATGATCTTTCTGTTCTCTGAGTTCAGTGTTTTACATAGTCCACTAGAATGTAAGCTCCCTAAGGACAAGAATCATGCCTTGTTCTGCTTGGAAACTCTCTGTATCAAGCCACTCTTGCAGCTGATGGGCAGAAAGGGCCACTGAGTTGAACTGACTCAAAACAATGAACATGTGGGAGAGAAGAGCACTATGTTCTAGGCTTGCCTGGCCCAGCCCTGGGTGGTCACAGTCTTGCTACCCTCAGCCTCCCTTCATGACCCATCAGAGCCCAGGCAGCAGAGGGCATCCATAGCCTCAACCTCAGGCCAATAGGGGAGAGGACAGAAGCGCTCCATGGCCTCCGAGGCCCCCTGGAAACCTCACACTATAAACAAGGCAAGGGGCTAAAGAGAAGGCTTTAGGGCTTGAGGCAGAGTCTACCCAGGTCCTCAGGGTTCCAGGAAGCTTGGCTAAAGCCTGTGTGCAAGAAGCCCCAAGGAGAACTGGACATGGGGCCTCTCTCACAGTCTCCCCCTGCCCATCAGGGGCTGCCGCCAAAACAACCACAATGAAATTTAGTGAGTGGCAAAGGCCGTAGCAGCCAAATGGGTTTGGATAGTTTGGAAGAAGGAGAAATAGAGCCAGACAAGCTGTTTTCCTGTGAAACGAGGCCATTAGGGCTTCTGGAAGGAGGCCAGCACCAGGTCATCACTGTCTTGCCAGACCTAGGCCTCCCTGACACTCTGTCCCTTCTGCTGGAGGCCAGGGCGCTCATAGTCTCTTCCCTCTGTCTGGGTCTGGAAAAGCCAGACTGCGATTCAGGAAGGTTAGCTTTGTCCCTCTCTCTATTCCCCATCCCCTCCAGCTTTCCCCAACAGAGGCTTATTTACTCAGGATGACCACGGAAATTACTGTCCAAGGGCTGGAGGGATGGTTTAGCAGTTAAGGTGCTTGCCTGCAAAGCCAAAGGGACCCAGATTCGATTCCCCAGAACCCACATAAGCCAGATGCACAAGGTGGCGCATGCATCTGGAGCTCGTTTGCAGTGGCTGGAGGCCCTGATGCACCCATTCTCATTCTCTCTGCCCCCCTTTCTCTCTCTCAAATAAATAAAATCTTTGAAAAAATTAATGTCTAAGCTGAACATTCGTGAGAGAAAAAGAAGACGCTGCTGAGCAAAGATGCCGAGGCAACTGGGAGTGAGTGACCCGTGCTAACAGGGTACAAGGTCACCCCCTATGTTCATGCTTGGAGGACTCTGTCTATTTTCGGGGAAGCATCTTTACAATCCTGTACCTTACATAGGCCAGGTGGTCACCACTTCCTTAGCCAGGACCCTGAGAGAACCGGACCAGGAAGCAGCTCTGAGAACCTGATGTCTGTTCATTTCAATGCTCTGGCCTCATGCATCAGCAGAGAACTAGCTGGTCACCATGACACCCCCTAGTGCCACAGGATCTGGAAAATGCTTTGTCCCATGCTCGTTCCCATCAGTCTCTCCCCTAATTTTCTTGCAGCCATCTCTTCCTCCTCTCTTCCTATTCTCTTGAACTTATAGCCTAAGAGTTAGATGAGCTTTGAGAGCTCAGGGGAAGAAGGGAAGAGCTAGTGGGAGCCAGAGTGGTGTCCACTGTCATGGACAAGAGTAGAGAGAGGATCCAAGTCCAGCTGTACAAATGGAAGCAGTGACCATATCTTCCAGAGAAAGGGCATATGACATCACCCCCAACCTTCTGATGGACTGAGATCAAGTGAGGCCAAAGTAGGCTGGTCTTTTATCCTTGGGTTAGAGACCAACTGTCCCCCAACCTCCACAACCTTCCCAAGGTAACTGGCTTATGCCACCCTCCTGGCATCCCACAGGGAGAGCTGCAATGAGTCCCAACAGAAGGTGAGGCCATCGGGGCCGAGCAGATGGTGAAGCTGGTGGCCGCACCAGCAGCCTCCCTCCCTCCCCTCTCTCCAGGAGCCAGCAGGGCAGTGGGGGATACCTGGGCTTCACCACTAAAACTGATCTCATAGCAGAGCAGCTGCAAGGCCAGCAGAAACCGGAGCTCTGAGTCCAAGGACAAAGCATGCAAAGGGGAAGCCAAAGCTCCGCCCTCCTCCCTACCTTCATCACGTTTCCTCTTCTCACCATTGGAGCGAGGGATCCCCAGGATCCCATTGATGGAGTAGGATCCCACTGGGTCATTGGAGGCGCTGGAAACAGGAGGGGAGGCCGTGCTGGGAACTGGATGAGAGGAAGGAGGAAATGCCATCAGGATAGCAGTTGTGATCCTAGGCCAAAGCCAGAAGGTGGCAGAGGGCAGGAGAAGACAGAAGGGACAAGGAGCTCATGTTGAGGGAAGAAACTCAGACTGTCATTACTTCATGCCCAGCCTGTAGTAAGTGGTGACTGATCAACCCAGGCCTTCTCTACAACCCAGCCTTTACGTGCCCTCCCTTCAGATGGATGGATTGCAGGCCGAGGAACTACTGAGGCTGACTTCATGGCCTTCCAGGGAGCACAGCTCCGAGGATGCCCCTTGGAGCAGCTCTTTTAATCCCTGCCCAATTGTTCTACACAAGCTCTAGCTCATTGCTCCTCCTGGGCAGAATCGTTACCAGCCCTGATTTAGAGTGTGACGTTTCCTAAGATCAGCCTGTGACACTTTGGGAGGCACAAAGCTGGTCTGTTCTCTCTCCCAGTTGCTTCTGGTCTTGAAATAACTTGAGGAGTTCGTATGTTCCCCCTCATGGGACAGACTAATGAACTCATTCACTATGAGGAATCAGCTCAACAGGTCATTCAGCACAACTGTAACCCAGGTCCAGTAAACAAGGTCTTCTGCTAACTCCTGGAGTCTGGACTAGCCATTTCTACTTCTTGCTAGTCAAGAGGGAAAGGGGCCAAAGAGAAGCCAGTGTGTGTGAGTGTGGGGATGGGAGAGCGACAGCAGGCATTTTGGCGAGCTTGGACCACGTATCTGCGAGATGCTGAGGTTGAGGACTAAAGCAGCTGGGAAGAAGCTACAGTGTATATGAGGCAGAGACAAACAGATCAGGGGAGACAGGCCCAAAGAAAGAAGCCATGATGAAGGACAGAGAGAGACAGAAAGATGAATCCAGAACCATACACATAAGGCGAGGGAAGGAGAAGGAAGGGAAGAAAGAGGGACTGGAGAGGAGGGAAGAGAAGGGCAAAAGACAGGTTGGAGATGCAGCTCAGTGGTAGAGTGCTTGTCAAGTCTGTGGGCTATAAGTAGATATGCACATCCTTCAAAACCCAGGGAACACTGAGGAAGAGGAGGAGAGAGAATGTAAGAGCCAAAGGATGGAGAGGAGTGCTGTGGAACTGTGTCTTCTGGACACGAGGTGGCCACTGCATTCATGACCTCCCAGTGACTGTCATTATCTGTGCAAGACCTGCACAATGTCAGGCTCATCAACATTCCTTCATAGATGGTGGAAAGGGGCAAGAAAAAGTGATAAAAGTCGAAGAGGTACTAACTGGTGAGAAGAAGGGATCAGTAGAAGGGAGAAGGAAGGGGTAGTAGGGGAATAAAAGAAGGTAACAGGAAGGGGTTATGATCAAAATACTTTATATATGTGTATGAAAAGTGTCAGTAAAAAATTTTTTTGAAAAATAAAGTAGGGCTGGAGAGATGGCTTAGTGGTTAAGGCACATGCCTGAGAAGCCTAAGGACCCTGGTTCAATTCTCCAGGTCCCATGTAAGCCAGATGCACATGGTGGCACATGTGTCTGGAGTTTGTTTGCAATGGCTAGAAGCTCTGGTGTGCCCATTCTCACTCTCTCTCTCTCTCTCTCTCTCTCCCTCCCTCTCTGTCTTAAATAAATAAATAAATAAAATCTTTAAAAATAAATAAAGTAGATATGAAAGAAAGAGGGACACAAAGGAAGTTAGAATCAGATAAAAACAAAAGATGATGGAACAGAAGGAGAAATACTCAAAGAAAAATGAGAGGTAGTGAGGGAGGGGAGGAAAGAGAGAACAGAGAACAGCCAGACTAAGGCAGAGGACAGGTAAGGAACCCACACACCTCTAGCTCAGAGAAAGGAGACAACATTGGGGAGCATCACAAGCCCTGGACCTCACTGAACTTGGCACTCTCCAGAGTGACCTGAGCTTCCTGGCTCTCCTTAGGCCAGGCTGGTTTCCCTCTACCCTGAGCCCTCTTACCGATGGTGTGGCCAGGGGCAGTCACTCCCGTCCCTGCCCCATCCGGCGTTGGGTGGAAAGGCTGTTGAACTTTGGTCCGAATGATCCTGCAATAGCATCAAATAGCATCACACATCACACTGTGCTGGACCTTGCCTGCCCTGCCCTGCCCTGCCCTGCCCGGCAGAGGGGCCCTCCTGGATACCTCATCTCCATCCTCACCCATCCCCTCTGCGTTCCTGCCCTCCCCACTGCTGCAAAGCATGAGGCTTCCCTGCTGCCAGCTCCGTGATCTAACCTAGTGCAGCTCTGGGTGGAGGTTGTCTGCATTCTCGCCTGCCGTGTGAACCATCTGAACTTAAGCTTGCTTGAGTTTGGATAGCAAGGATCAGGCCCAGATCAAGTGAGATACAGCATCTTTTCTCTTTCTGAGGGCTAGGGACTGCCCTGGTGTCTGGCTTTCCACCCTTTCTTCCTTAGTCACACACACAGCTTCTGGACCAAGACCCCTCAGGTATGGAGGCAATTTTGGAGCTGGCTATATCAAAGTCCTCTGGAGTCAGGGGATGGAGGAGGAGAGGGTGCTTTAGCATGTCCTGAGCTAAGGAGAGAAGACAGGAAAAGGCCGGGCCACAAATGACTCTTTTGTCCCTGGATTTCACAACAGCACATGGACCCCTTTGCCAGATGTCAGGCCCTACATACCTCCTCTTCCTCATCTGTATGGCAGGCTTGATGCCTCCTTTGCATTTCTTAAGGTCTTACTTGGGTCACAGCTTTTTTACCAAACTATTTGAGAAGCTGCTGCCCTCCCTGTGTACCCTAGGAGGTACAGGGGCAAACCAAACCCTCCCAGGAGGCACGAGCCCACCTGACAGTGATCCAGAAAACACAGGGCAAGATGCAAGATGCCAAGCCTGGTTACTGAAGAACCCACTGGTACAGTAAGGGGTCTTGGAAAGCAACTTGCCCAACATCAGGGCCCCTCCCCACAGAAAGTCAAGTCCATCTACACCAGCCAGGTGAGCTGCAAGCCAGGAACCACTCAGTTTTAACTGACTATAACTGAGTGAGCTCTTGCAAGCACCAATGAGGTCCTGCCTTCCAGTGTTGGAAAGTTGAGAGTGGGTTGGAGAGATGGCTTAGTGGTTAAGGTGCTTGCCTACGAAGCCTAAGGACCCATGTTCAACTCTCTAGATCCTACATTAGCCAGACGCACAAAAAGTGAGGCAAGTGCAAGGTCACACATGCCCACTAGGTGGCGCAAGCATCTGGAGTTCAATTTCAGTGGCTGAGGCTCTGGCACACCAATTCATTCTCTCTCTCTCTCTCTCTCTCTCTCTCTCAAAATAAAAAAAAATAAAGTTGGGAGGGAGAGGATTTATATTTAAAGGATACCAGGTAAACCAAGGGGATGAGGAAGTTGGTGACAGAGGAGAAACCACCTCTTATATGTGGGAAGAAGGGGAAGAAGTGACTGAGGGTGGAGTTTGATGCAGAGCTCTAAAGTGGAGTGGGCTGAGTGCAGGGACACAGAAGGTAGCAGACAGGGCATAGAACTGCCTAGCAGGGCCAAGTCTGGTTATATCTCTGCCATTAAGAGACCACAGAGGGCTGGAGAGATGGCATAGTGGTTAAGGTGCCTGCCTGCAAAGCCTAAGAACCTGGTTCTATTCCCTAGTACCCATGCAAAAGATGCACAGATGCACATGGTTTGACATTTGCATGCATTTGCTTGCCCATTATCATTTGCAGAGGCTAAATAAATAATTTTTTTTTTTTTTTGGTTTTTCAGCCCCTGCTCCAGGCTGCCTGGAATTAACTCTCTCAGGGTCTCTCTCCTCCTACCTCTGCCTCCCGAGTGCTGGGCAAATAAATAAATAAATTTTTAAAAATCTTAAATAAAAGAGATCACATAGTCCCAAGATCATCACTCAGCCTCTATATATGCCTCAGTTTCTCCAACTATAAAGGGGTTATAGGACCACAGCATCTCTAATGCTTCTCACCAGGAAAAATGACATGATAGAGCCAGACATGGTGGCACACGTCTTTAATCCCAGCACTCAGGAAGCAGAGATAGGAGGATTGCAGTGAGTTTGAGGCCACCCTGAGAATACATAGTGAATTCCAGGTCAGTCTGGGCCAGAGTAGGACCCTACCTTGAAAAACCAAAAAAAAAAAAAAAAAAAAAAAAAAGAAAAAAAGAAAGAGAGAAAAAAAATGACACAACTCTAAGGGGAACAAGCAATGGACGGAAGAGCACTCATTATACACAGGTGCAGGAGGAGCAGGAAAGCAGTGTGGAAGCCCGGGGAGCAGGAAGTGGTTGAAGTTGAGGCCTAGACCTGCAGCCAGGAACAGTGGAGGTATGCACAGGAGAGAGAAAGAATAAGACTAAAAACTTGCAATTGATAACAAAACCCTTATTAAACTATCATATACCACTTATTTTCCACTTGTTCAACTATTATATGATCATATAATCTACATGACTTGTATGTACTCCTGTAAATTCTCAGAACGACTTCTGAAGTAGATGTGATTATCTTCACTTTGCAGATTGAAAACCTAAGCTGACAAGCTGACAAAGGATTTGCAGCTTCCTTAAGATCACACTCCTGTTTTGTTTTTATGGTTTTTTTTTTTTTTTTTTTTTTTTTTTTTTTTTTTTTTGAGGTAGGGTTTCACTAGTCCAGGCTGACCTGGAATTCACTCTGTAGTCTCAAAGGTCGCCTAGAACTCACTTTGATCCTCCTACCTCTGCCTCCTGAGTGCTGGGATTAAAAGTGTGCACCACCACACCCGGCTTTTTTTCAAAAAGTAGTTTATTTATTTATTTATTTGAAAGAGAGAAAAAGAGAAAGAGAGAGAATGGGCACACCAGGGCCTCTAGCCACTGCAAACAAACTCCAGACACGTGCACCACCTTGTGCCTCTGGTTAAGTAGGCACTGGGGAATCTAACCTGGGTCCTTAGGCTTTGCAGACAAATGCCTAATCTGCTGAGCCATCTTTCTAGCCCTTTCTAGCCCTTAAGATAACACTATCACTTGGGTCAGAGTTCAAAATCAATCTCCAATGCATGTGCTTTTTGCCACTTTGACATCCTTCCCAAACATGTAAAAACTAAGGCTTAGAGGTTCTCAAGCCATGAGCAACTGATCAAACTAAAGCAGCTATAGTCAAACTGATTGATCCCCAAAAGGCAATACTGAGGCATGAGGTGATAATGAATTGGTCTTAGAAAAGAAAGGTAAGACTCTTCAGTCTTGAGCAACTAACTGGAGTCAGTCACAGCTATCAAACAGCTCTGTGTTACTGGAAGCTTGGCAGTATGTGTCATTGTTGAGAATAGGGCTGTAGGGAGGTTACTGGGCTTGGGAGGAAAGTGTGATGTTGGTTCCCTACCTGCAGCATATGAGATCTGAGCTGTCCCAGCAGGAAGGGATTTAGGAGACTATGAGGAAAGGGTCATGGAGGGGGACAAGAGGCCTCAGGGGCAGACAGGTATAAGTGGTGCTGAGCAGGGTCTTACCTAACTCATGAAAAAGAAAAAAATTTTTTTGAGGTAGGGTCTCACTCTGGTCCAGGCTGACCTGGAATTAACTATGTAGTCTCAGGGTGGCCTCGAACTCACAGTATCCTCCTACCTCTGGGGATTAAAGGCGTGAGCCACCACTCCCGGCTAGAAGAATGTTTTAAGGACATAATCTGCAGTGTCATCATGACATTAGAGAGTGAGGGTGACTGGGAATAAGAAGAGGCACACATTTGGGGATCTGGGTGGCCACTGGTGACCTTGGGGAGAAGCGTGTGAGCCTAGTGGCTGGAGCAGGAGCCAGGTAGAAGAAGGGCAGGAATTGGCAGGGAAGAGGAAGGCACTAAAATATGAGGGCAGTGTGGAAGTCAGAGGATGGCCTTAGGAACAGAGTGCAGGAAGGGTAAGTCAGGGTAGGAAAGATCTGGATATCTTGTGGGCTCAGGAAGGAGAATCAGTGAAAAGGGAGAGATTAAAGTTGCCAGGAGGACAGAACAGAGCAGAGTAAGTGGTGGGGTGATGTGGAAGGCCCAGAGAGGAGTTAACCACACGCTGTAAATACTTCAGAAAGGACCTTTTATGGCCTTGAGCTCTCAGCAATGAGAAGGTAAGGCCACCTCTGAAGAGCTGGGGAGAAAGCTTTGGCCTGATCACTATGAGAAAGAATACAGTGTGCCTGAGAGCAGTGTTGGCTCACCTATAAGACAAGTCAAGAAAGATGCTGAGCAGTTCATAGCAGCTGATCCTGATTGGCTGCAGCACAAGCTTCCAGGGACTCATGGACCTGTGATGGCTGAAAGGCTGATGGGCTCTGGACTAAGGAACTCCAGGGCCAGGGCTGGGGGAGACAGATAACTGGGCAGCTTGGTGGAGTTTCTGTCTTTGTTACCCAGAGCCTCTGACCCCTAGGGCAATGGTACAGATTTAGCTGAGGCAGCAAGTGATAGAAAATCACTACACCCTGACAGCAGCTTGGTGGTGCATGGGAGAGGAGCTGGGCAGGAGGCCTGCTATGAGTTACTAATGCTCCTCGTGTCCATCCACGACCCCAGGCAGTGGGCAGGAAATTGAAGAACTCGGGTTGTGGAAACCTGATCCAGAGCCCTCCTGCCTCCTGTACACACCCAAATACCATGGAGAATACTCCTGGGCTTAAAGCATGAAGCAGAGCATCTCGGGATGAATGCCTGAGGATGTTCCCCTCACCCCCAAGGTTTTTTCATTCTTTGCCTCACAAGTCAGTCAAACATCCATGCTCAATTGGCATGTCTCTACTTGAAAGCTAGGGGGTGCCATTTTCCATTTACATGAGAGGCAGGGCGCTGCTCCCCATCTCCCAGGCTTTGCTACACGAGGTGCTCTGTCCTCCCCTGGTTTAGACCAGAGGTCACCCTTCCCAGGGCTTTATCCAGCCTTCTCCCTTCCGGGCTCTTAGAGTTTCTCATACTCACAGGGGTAGATTGTAAATACAGCCAGGGCTTTTGTTTTGTTTTATTTGAGAAAGGGTCTCCCTATATAGCTCAGACAGGCCTTGAATGCCATGATTTTCCTATCTTCTGAGTGTTGGCATTACAGATGAGTGCCACCATACCTGGCCTGGTGAAGGAAGTGTAGGTTATGGACCCCAGGTTCAGTCGGCCTGAGTCAGAATCCCAGCTCTATTTTGGACTAGCTTGGCAGTTTCTTATTCCCTTATCTGTAAAATAAGATAATACTACCATGCGCTTCCTAGGACTGTGCTGAGGATTAGGTAGGGTAATTCACGTAAAGTGATTGGTATGATGGTTGGCTCCATAAGTGCTAGCTATAATAATAATGCTCACTTGTATTATTATCCCTGTGGGTGACCCCTATGCCCAGCTGCTTTCAATTTAGGGGCTGAGCTAGGTGCAGGCAGGAGGCCTCTCTAACCGAAATGCTCTAGCTTGGGCAACACAGGTGCAACCAAGACCCTGGGAAGAGTACGGAGAAGACCTGAAACAGGAGCAGCAGGGGGTCATGGGCAGATTCCCAAAGAGGCTACAAATCAGACTCTTGGAAGACAGATGGGATAGGACGAAGTTCTGCTTGGGGCTTTGAGGAAGGACCAAGAGAAGACCCAAGAAATTGCAGTGGTGGTGGTAGCGCTTTAGAGCAAAGGATGACAGGGCAGGTGGTGAGGTCACTTCCTCTTTGGTTAACTTGTTAGGAGGCCTCCACTTTCCATTACCTTGGAGCTCAAACCTGTCTCCGTGACAATGGAGCCCTGAGTGAGTCTCCCAGCAAGTCAGTTACATTGGTGAAGAGAGGGGCTCTCAACCTCCCAAGATAGCCCTGGGGTCTCAAACCTCTACCTTGCCCCTTCCTCATCCTTCTCCCATCACTTCACTTTTCTTCTGGGTCCTTTTGCTCTGTCTTCCTTTAGCCCTCTTTTTGTCCATCTGTCCATCTCCTTGCACCCTGAAGTCCCACTGTGGCTTTGTGAGTTTATTGATTCCTGGGAGCTGGGGGAAAGTGGGAGGCAGCGCTGGGGTGCAGGCTCAAGGATGGAAATAGAAGGCTATAAATTATTTGTGACAGGAAAGCAATAGTGGCAGTGCTGAGCACAAGTCCTGTGTCACTATTAGATTCCTTTTAGCCTGATGACACTGTAAAAAAGGTTAAGTGTCTGCTGGAATCATACACCTGGGGGGCCGGGGCAGCCTGGGAGCAGAACAAGCCACCAAGAGCAGGTATATCAATTCTCCAGGCCAATAATATTCCTCTCATTGATCGCCACGCAAAGTTCAAAAATCTCATTACAGCCAGGCAGACCGGGAACTTTTTACAAATCAATAGAATGATATAATGTATGTATACTTAGTACAAATGTATCTATTCATCTATCCATCCATCCACAGTCTGCCTCAGGGTTTCAAGTTAACCTACCCATCATATTATGTTATGTTATGTATGATACCATATTGCATTATATTATATGATAATAAATGGTGTGCAAAAACTCTCCCTCAGGTAGAAACAAGAAGAGGTCCTATTAGCATTGAGGTGACCTCATACAGCTCCCCTTGGAGACAGTAAAGTGGCAGCATTTCCAGGAGGATGCTGCTCAGGATTTTTAGGAGTGGCTTCAGCAGAGGCGTCAGTAATAAAAACCACTATCTACTGAGTGCTTCCTGTGTGCTAGACAATGTCCTAAGTATTTCATACAAGCTGTTTGCATCATTTTCACAGGAACCCATTTTGCAGATGGTGCATGTTATAACTTGTTCAAGGTCACCCACTTTATAAATGACAAATCTGGGATTTGAATTCAAGGACATTAACCCCAGCACCTATAGTCTCAACAATCCAGCTGTACTGTTTACAGAGAGAGACCTTCAAAGACCCAGAATTCAAACTCCTGTGTCCAGTAGGATGTTCTGAGCTATGAAGGATAGGGGGCTCCCTGGGACCTCAATCATCCTCACTAGAACATGGGAATAGTAACGTTTGCTGGAACCAGCTGCTGACAATCTAGGTACATGGGATCGCCACGCATGTCTCTGTGGAATCCTGCTCAGCTGCCTGCAACAGACTGGCTTCCCAACTTTGGAATCAGGTCCTCAAGGACCAGCAGGCTGGTCCCCAAACTTGGTCACTGGTTTGCTCGAAGAGCCTTAGGAGTAAGAAGTCTCTACGTAAGTGCGCTATATACATGTATAAACCTTATTATATTGCTCTGCAGCAAACTGCCACTTCACAGTCTGAAAATTATTCTTAATTCCTTGCATGGGGGAAGTCATTCCTAACTTGGTAAGCAAAAGGTATTCAAGGGTAGAGAATATCTCAGACTAGCTGCTCCCTTGGCCACTGAGCCAGACAAGTGGTAGGTGGGTGGGGCTTCGGTCAGTGACATCAAGCTGCCTAGCTATTGTAAGATCATTCTAGAGAACAAAACTACACTTGCTTCAGCAAAGGATATTCTGCCCAATGAATGCAGGTAATTGCTTCAACTCAAGTCTCTGATTGCTGCCTGTGTCAGGCACGTCTCTCTGGCTGGGCCCTGAGGCGATTCAGCAACACAAACAGCTGCAGACTTTTCCTAGCAGATCCTGGAGTGAGATGTCATAGATCACACAGGAAGCTGTTACCTCTCCTGACAGCAGTGCCTATTCCCGAGAACTCTAAGGATCCGAATCTCCCCTCCATACGTCCTAGGAGCCGAACGCCTGAAATTTACTTTCTTCTCCATATAGGAACCTCAGGAAACAGCTGCCATTCTGCGCATGGCCTTCTTCACTGGCTGCCCCATGACGTTCCATGCACATTCTTTTCCTAAGCTCAGGCTGCACAGTTTGTGCAGTTTAGGGTCACCCTCGGGCTATACAGGTTTCACTTTGGACAATGAGAATGCCAGTGAGAAGGAAGGGCCAGGCCATTGTTCAGAACTGGGAGCAGGTCCTTCCATTCTGACTAGAGCAGCATAGAGCTAGAACACATAGGTTTCAGGTTATGAGTTTAACTTCTGAGGCATCTCCCTAGCCCAGAAGGCATAGATATATATATTGGAGACAAGGTCTCC
This sequence comes from Orientallactaga sibirica, assembly GCA_036365145.1. Lineage (NCBI taxonomy): Eukaryota > Metazoa > Chordata > Mammalia > Rodentia > Dipodidae > Orientallactaga > Orientallactaga sibirica. Next base: position 91,408,741 of record JAEOAD010000001.1, on the reverse strand, counting down.
TATAGGTCAGGGTGACCTTAAATTCCTAATCCCCCTGCTTCTACCTCCCTGGTGCTGGGATTACAGGCATACACGACCGTGCACAGCTAGAAGTCATAATTAAACGCCAATAAATGAGAACATCCAACCAGAGAGTTTGCAGAAGGATGTCTTCAAACAACTGCCTTGAGCTACCTGGGTGCTAGAATTAGAATCCCCTAAGGTATTTACTAAAATGCAAATCCCTGGGTCCCTCCTTGCTCTTCCTAAGAATTAGAGTTTCTGAACTCTACTCTTCGAGAAAACGGATTTAAGCCAGGATGTATGGGAACTCTCGCGAGAGTTGGGAACGAGTCTCGGTGCATGAGGACAGCTCCTTACTCATACCTCATCACTCCACATTTCTCGCCATCTGTTAATCTCAACTCTGACCAACATGGGCACCCAGACTGAGGACGCTCTCATTTCCTCTGTGGAAACCAAGCTTCAAATTAAAAGTAAAAATCATTTCAAAATAGTTTTTGTACATTCCAGGATGATAGATCCCCAGTGGTTTCCTAGATACCATGCCTATTTCCTGTATCAACTCAGCCTTTGAAGACTGGCATGGAGGGCGATAATCCTTCTGCCATGTGTCCCTGGGAGCCCAGGCCAGACACAATTTACCAGGCTAGATGGGCCATGGGGCTGGCCCAAGGGGGCAATCATGATGGTTTATATGATGAATGATAAGCATATGGATTGATTTAACTTCAAGATATGCGTAGGTTTAAAAATTAAGGGGCAATGTGTTTAACTAACCATTTGGAAACCCGTCTGCAGTGTATGCCAAGCCTAGAGCGTGACCAGACTAGCTCCTCTTGCCATTGGCCCTCCCTCATCTGCCAGGGCTTCTGGCTAGAGTTGGGGTCTACCAGTTGTTCACCCTACAGTCCTGCCTGGGTGACTCTGGTGCCTTGGGTACTGCCCAATATAATGGTGAATGGGTGCTGCTTATAGATTCACTTTCTTTAAAAAAAAATTGGGGGCTGGAGAGATTGACTCAGTGGTTAAGGCGCATGCCTGTGACACCTAAGGACCCAGGTTTGATTCTCCAGGTCCCATGTTAGCCAGATGCACATGGTGGCACATGCATTTGGAGTTCGTTTGCAGCGGCTAGAGGCCCTGATGTGCCCATTCTCACTTTCTCTCTCTCTCCCTTTCTCTGTGTCTAATCAATCAATAAATAAATTTTCTAAGGCATGATGTGGTGGCACATGTCTTTAATCCCAGCACTCAGGAGGCAGAGGTAGGAAGACCGCCAAGAGTTCAAGGCTACCCTGAGACTACATAGAGAATTCCAGGTCAGCCTGAGCTAGAGTGAGACCCTACCTCGAAAAACCAAATATATGTGGTTATTTTAAAGGAGAGAGAGAGAGAGAATAAAGAAAAAGAGAGAGCATGAGTTCACCATGGCGTCTTGCCACTGCAAATGAACTCCAGATGCATGTTGGACTTTGTGCATCTGACTTTATGTGGGTACTGGGGACTCAAACCAGTACTGGAAGGCTTTGCAAGCAAATGCCTTTAACCACTGAGCCATCTCTCCAGCCCTCTTTCTTTCTCTCTTTCTTCTCTTTCTTTTTTTCTTTCTCTCTTTCTTCTGCTTTTAGCAGGGTCTCCCTCTAGCCCAGGCTGACCTGGACCTTACTCTAGAGTCCAGGCTGGCCTTGAATTTCAAAGCTCTTCCTACCTCAGTCTCCCCAGTGCTGGGATTAAAGGTGTGAGCCACTATACCTGGCTAGGTTCACTCTAGGGCAGAGTTTCCCACTCTGCACCTGTCCAACCTCTCTGTACCTCCATAGGCATAGTCACCTTCCTCTTGCAAGCAGAAGGAAGCCTGCAGAGACGTAGGGCCTGCTAGTGATGGCCTGGCCTTCCTGTCTCCAGTCCTTGCCACCTCAGCTACTCAATCAAGGGTTCAAAAACAATCCATCAGCCTGTGGTTGTCTCCTCCTGGAAGAACGGGATGTGACTAAACACCACGTTTGCTTCCTGTTGTGGATGGGATAAACTCAGAATTCCTCAGCCTGGCTTTCAACAGCTTCCCCACCCATTTCCAACTGATCTCTCTCTCTCTCTTCCTCTCTCTCTCTGTTCCCCTCTTTCCCTCAGGGCCTAGCTCAGAGCTGAAACCTTTCTTTGCTTACTCAGTTCACATTAAGTCCTCCCCAGGATTTCAAGCTCTACAAAGGCAGATGTCATGCCTATTTTTCTTGCCATCTAGCAACAAACAAGGCCTGGCATCACATAACAACTTAATAACTATTTGTTGAATGACAAATGGGTATTATTATTCACAACAGAAGCTTAAGGGATACTATGGGCTGATGGGTGCATTCTGTCTACCAGGCTTTGTGCTATGTGCTTTACATGGAGTTTTAAACTTAACGCTCGCAAGTACACGTGAAGATTATCCTTGTTCTACAATGTGGAGACTGGGGCTCCAACAGGTTAGGTAACTTGCCTAGGGTGACACCAACTGTTCACTAACGGGGTCAGAATTTAAAGCTGAATGTCTCATTCCAGAATACATGCTACTAACCAGTAGGTAGAGTAAGTCAGTTGTGTGAAGAAGAGATGGTAGAATTTTGGGGGGGCTAAACCTCAGTAAGTAGAGGAGCTGCATGTAACCACTGTGTAAGTAAGAACTAGCATTTATTTTATATTCACTACATAGCAGGCATCATAACAAATGAGTTTTCTCCTTCAAATCCCAATCACAACTCAATCAAATAAGTGTGTTTTCTATTCTATTTAAGAGCCAACAGAGAGGCTAAGCAACATGCCCAAGGTCACATACTTAATAGCACCGGCCTTTGGCTCCCAGGCCTGTGACTTCTACAGCTGAGGGCTGAGTAATACAGTCTCCTCTGGAAATTTCTAAATTGATATTCCTTTGTGTTTCTTACCTATTTGAACATGAATAGTTTTCTCAAGTCTTTTCACATCCATGATTTGGACACTAAGTAAATAGGTTCGAGGACAGCTGGCAGATAACGCATGTGGTCGGGACTCTAAGCATGTTTCCCCTTCCCATGCATGTGCCAGAGTTTATTTGATAAGCGTTGTGTCTGTGTTACAAACTAACCATAATTGGCAAACCATGTACACAATGTCGTGATGATTCTGCATAGAGATGTTTCTCAGCTTCTAGAAACTACTTCTATGATGAGTGTATCTTTATATTCACATCTGTTCTAATACATTGATCCAAAATTTATAATTGAAGACATTTACCAAAACCTACTTCATGTATAGCCATCTGCTAGGTTACGCCAATTTCTGTTAAATAGGTAAGCCACAATGAGACCCATCACCTTTTCCTTCTCAGGGTGTTTGAGATGCTCATATCACAATCATGTTTGTATATTTGTCATGGAGCAGTATTGATGTACATAAATGTGCATTTGTATACCTGTGTATCTCTCTGTCTATGGCCAGGATGGGATGGGGGTGGGGGATGTGGAAATGAGAGAATTATTAAATGCCAAGTAGATGTGCAATAAATTCCATTGATTTTATAAACTCCAACTTGTCTTCCGTCTCCTTCCATTCTTTATCCTGGGGGCATTGCAACAAAAACCTATTTTAAATACCTTGGCTTTCCCCCCTCCCTCTCCCCAAAAAAGTGTCAATATTTTATTTGGATTTTTAACTTCGCTCCATAACAGTTGTTTGACCTCCTGACTCGTGCAAGTCACATAAATTCTGGGACTTTATTCAGGAGCCATGTTCCTGCTATTGAATAAGCAATTTGGGAGGGTGAATTAATGACTTGTGCTGTTGCTGGAAAGTCCCTGAAGAAATATTAAAATTGCTTGCAGACTGAATCGATACTCAGTGAACACCCAGAAAGAGGGCTTCAGCTCTGAACGGCCGCAGAGGCAGGAGACGGAGGGGGATTCCTGCACCCAGCTGAGCACGCTTCCCCCAACCCCTACATTTCTCTCCATCCCTGGAGCCCTGTCATTTTCAGTAACAGCAAGGTCTTATTAAAACCCAACCAGAATAGAGCTGATTTGTCCTGTCTCAGCAAGCAGGCTCAGGGGACAGTTTACTCTCTACTACCAACCAGAGCCTGGAGGCATTATCAGAGGTGACGGTCTAGATACATCCACCTGCTGGAGAGAGGGGACAATGCTGCTGCTTCCTGGCAGCTGGGCTGAGCTTGGGGACACTGCAGCTGTGATCTCTTTCTGCGAGGTGTGCAGAAGGTTGGGTGTTGCAATGCCGACTGCCTCTGTATATGTCTGACCAATGTGTACCACTTACTCCAGGGAGTGCCTGATGTTAGTCTTTGAGTATGAGTGGCCTGTGGGACAGAGAGTTTGAATTGTGTAGTGGGTTATCATGTGTGGCATTGTGTCGACACATTCCAGCAGCTAGCTCCGGGCCTGTGACTTGTTTTGTGGTATTGTGTGGAGGTGACGGCACTTTGTGTAACACTGACTTGGAGGAATTTGAGTATTGTTTGGTGGCGGTGTCTGTGTTTCTGCTTTGAATTATTGTGTTCATTGATCATATCTGCATCCCTTTATTCGTAATGTATGTCTCAGAGATTAGGTTAATGGGTGTCTCCTTGGTGATGTGGGTTGAGTAATGATGTTGGATCTGGGTGGTAGTTGGGTGATTCGGTAATTGCTTTAATAGCTTTCTCTATGTGGCTGTGGGTGAGAGGGCCAATCCTTTGGCTTTTTCTTAACCTTACTCTAGCCTGGCCATTTGAACTGCTTCTTTCCAGAGAAAATATTCTAGAGATGCAGGACAATAGCTTCTTGATGAGCAAAAATGTATTTCTGTCCTTGGACTGAACAGCTTTGACTTTACCACACTGGCTCGGGTCTGCAAGCCACCCTCCTCACATCTGTTTGGTCTAGAGACTAAAGCACTGAGGCCAAGGGCTAGGTCTGTGCAAAGTCTAGGTCCCAGTTGGGCATGGGGAGGATGGTTGGGAGGAAACTCCCCAGTCCCAGTGGAGTGACAGTATGAATTATAATTCCAAGAACTTCCATTCTGCTCCACTCTGGCACTCTTCCTTTCCAACTGTTTGCAGCAACCTACATTGAGGGGCACTTGCTGTGGTCATGCCAAGCACAACCTTGTACTAGGCTGCAAGATCCTTGTTCTGAATTTCTAAGTAAATGTATGAAATCACAGCAAGTCATGAGACTGTAAAATACAGTTTTCAGGGCAGGCGTGGTGGCGCACGCCTTGAATTCCAGCACTTGGGAGGCAGAGGTAGGAGGATCGCCATGAGTTCGAGACCACCCTGAGAATACATAGTGAATTCCAGATCAGCCTGGGCTAAAGTGAGACCCTACCTTGAAAAACCAAAATAATAATAATAATAATATTATTATTATTAATAATAATAATAAAATGCAGTTTTCAAGAAATAACTCAGGCCTGCATTTTCTTTGATTGGAACTGTGGCACAGCAGATAAGCATATGGGCTTTAGCACCAGTACTGCGTGGGTTCCAAACCTATTTCTGCTACTCAGCCTGTGATCTTGAACAAGTGACTTAACTTCTCTGTACTTCATCTACAAACATTGCTATGGAGTCCTATGGGGTTATTCATAAGGCTTAAAATCAATTAATATGTGTAACACACTTATACTGCACCTATTGAAGAAAAACCTGGTTAGCTATGGTTGTAATGATGATGGTGATGAAAACAGAGGGCTTACTGGGTAAAGCAGCCATAATGACCATATTGACCAAATACAAATGTATGCAAGTGTGCTAATGTGCATAAAACCCTAAGATCATTCAAAATGTGTGTATGTGTAGGAGTAAGAAAAGAAGTGTGAAATCTGTGGTCAGGTAGCAGAGGGCATTTCCCTTCTTGGCTTCCAGTCATTTGTAAGGTGTACGCACTGGGAGCTGAGAGAGGTGATATCCCACCCTGTGGTTATGAGCAGACAGAAAGGAAGATGGTGCTCTTCATGCAGATTTTACCCATCTAAAAGACCATAATGATGATTAAGTCCTCAAGATTTTGATTTTACCTCATTAAAAAAATTTTTTTTTGAGAGACACACAGAGAGAGAGAGAGACAGAGAGAGAGACAGAGAGAGAGGGAGAGGAAGACAGATAGAGATGGGTGCACCAGCAGCCTCTCAGATGCTGCAAACAAAAATCCAGATGTGTGTGCCCCCTTGTGGTCAAGTGCAGCATTGCGCTCTTGCATCACTTTGCATCTGGCTAAACGTGGGACCTGGAGACTGGAACCGGCGTTCTTAGGCTTAGGAGGCAGGCACCTTAACCACGAAGCCATCTCTCCAGCCCGATTTTACCTCATTTTAAACAAATATTCTAAGGTTAGAAATATAGCCCAGTAGTAGAATAGTTTTCTATCATGCAGGCCCTGTATTCAACCCCCAGTACTGCGGGAGAAATACATACATACACTTCTAATTTTAAAAATCTGAGTCAGAGGTGGTGACACACACCTTTAATCTCAGCACTTGGAAGGCTAAGGTAGAGGAAGATCACTGTGAGTTTGAGGGAAGCCTAGACTATAGAGTAAGCCCCTTCCTTAAAAAAACTATAAATAAAAAAAAATAAAATCTGGACCTTTGGGCTAGAGAGATGACTCAATGGTTAAGGTGCTTGCCTGCAAAGACTACTGACCTGGGTTTGATTCCCCAGTACCCCTGTAAAGCCAGATGTCCAAAGTGGCGTACACACTTGGAGTTTTTTTTGCAGTGGCTGGAGGCCCTGGTATGCCCATTCTCTCTCTGCCTGTCTCTCTCTGCCTGTCTCTCTCTGCATGCAAATAAATAAATGAAATTTTGGACTTTTAAGAGCTAATTGGACTGCAAAGATATCAGGTAAGTAACTGGTAGGTGTTGGGCATGGGCCTTTGGAAATTGCCTGAGCTGAAAGCAGTCACTAAGCTAAGCCAAAGTGGCAAGGAGAACTTGAAGCAAGAATGGGAAGGTGGGGGCTGGAGAGATGGCTTAGCAGTTAAGGCTCTTGCCTGCGAAGCCAAAGGTCCCAGGTTCAACTCCCCAGGACCCATGTAAGCCAGATGCACAAGGGGGCGCATGCATCTGGAGTTTGTTTGCAGTGGCTGGAGGCCCTGGCGTGCCCATTCTCTCTCTCTGCCTGCCAATTTCTGTATCTCTCTCTCTCTCTTTTAAATAAACAAATAGATAAATAAATAAATAAATAAATAAATAAATAAATAAATAAATATGTTAAAAAAAAAAAAGAATGGGAAGAGGCCTCAGCCTCACTGCATGGGATCTCCCACAGAGATGGGAGGTGCATTCTCCTGAGTTTGGAGAACTTTGGTCTTCATTTTTGCCTGGGAATAGAACAAACAGCATAATCTGTCATTATACAGTTATTTTGGGCAATTGCACCACATAGGTTAAGCCCAAAGTGAATTTTGTTTCCTGAAATTGTTTTCTTCAACTATTCCCTCCCTTGGTCGTGGTAATAATCACACTGATTCTCAAGTCTCCATGTTTTTCCAGAATTATTCAGGTAAGCAAGACAGCACTTAGCAGATTTGCCTGAATTTATCAAATATTTGTTCACTGCTCTTTATCTTTTGTTTTATCTTCATTTCCTCTTCTCTCCTCCCCTCTTCTTCCTCTCTGCCTCCCTTCTCTCTCCCCTCTATGGCATTTAAGAACCAGGGAAACCCTTCAAACCCATCATGTAAGGATTTCCCCCACTACTATTTTGTTTTATCTCTTTAAAAAAAAAAACAAAAACAAAAAAAACACCCTACCAATGCAAAGCACTATCACCCATGAAAATGCCATGAAGCCTGGAAAATGCCAACCTTCAACTCTTCAAACAACAGCAGGATCATCCCAGAGCAGGAATGTGTGCTTGTATCCCCGTGGGCACGCGGGCACGCGCGCGCACACACACACACACATGCACACACAGAGGCTGGGTTCCTAAAGGGGACAGTTATCCAAATCATTCTATTCAATGGTTGGAGAACTGAGTCACGGAGATTTTTACGCCCTGGAAAACATACTAAAGAGACTCTTTTCCTGAATTCAGCTCAGCTCATGACACACACTAATTTTCATAGGTGCTCGTGATATGCAAGCCTGCTCACAGCATATTCCTTGGATCCTTCAAGCTTTGTGTGTGTGTGGGGGGAGGGTATGCAGGTGTGTATGTTCATAAGAATGTGGGTGCCCCTCCTTTATATGAAGGCCAGAGTTGACATTGGTTGTCTTCCTCGATTGCTTTTCCGCTTTATTTACTGAGGCAGGGTCTCTCACTTGAACCTGGCACTCGCTGATTTAGCTAGTCTAGCCAGATAACCAGCTTACCCTGGAGATCCCTGTTCTCTGCTTTCCAAGCACTAGAATTACGGATGGGCTGCCACCACACCCACTCAGCACCTATGTGAGTACTGGGGATCCAAACTTCCATCCTCGTGTGTGCTCAGCCATCTCAGCTGTTAAGAATTCTTTTTGTTTGTTTCTTTTTCTTTTTTCTAAAGGAGCGTGTGTGTGTGTGTGTGTGTGTGTGTGTGTGTGTGTGTGTAGGCTAGAGGACAACCTTAGATGTTGTTCCTCACCTTCTTTGAGATAGGATCTTTCACTGGCCTGGCACTCACCAATTAGGCTAGACTGTCTGGCCAGTGAGCCCCAGGGATCCACTTGTTTTTGCCTCCCTAGCCCTGGGATGATAAGTGTAAATGCATGGCATTTTACTCAGGTCCTCATGTTTGCAAGGCAAACACTTTACCAACTGAACTATCTCCCCAACCTTTTTTTTTTCTTTCAAACATAGTTTCACTATGTAGCCCAAGCTGGTCTTGAATTCAAGATTTTACTATCTCTGCATCCCAAGTGCTGGGACTACAGTGTGAGTCAGAATACCCGAGCCTTCAATTTTAAAGATTTGAGAGTCAGTGCATGCACAAACCAGAAAGCACACATATTGACATGGACACATGACAGGAAATACACACTTAATGATTACTATTGCAATAAGAATAATTAACATTTATTGAGGTCTTAATATTGGCCTAACTCTCATGAAAGCCTGTAAGAGACCTATGTGATTATCCCCATGTTACATGACTGAGGAATCCCAGGTCCAGAAAGGACATGAGATTGGCAAGCTTCTCCCCAGAGTCCCTTCTTGCACTATGCTACACAGCGCTGTGTGATTTGCTTAGCTCACAGTAGGTGCTTAGCAAGGCATTTCTGACCAGATGAATATCTATTTAAGAACTTGATATTCTCCCATCAGATGGTAGAAGAGATTCCCTAATGGAAGCCAGGCTAACAGACAGATGAAGCCTATTTCAATGAAGCAATCTTGCTTCTGACCATCAATGGTCAAGGAAGGAAAGTGCCTAATGGCTGTGTTTGTTCTGACACTAACTGTTGTCATGACCAGGCAGGGCCATCTTCCCTTCAATCCAGAAATGAGACCCAAGTGCATCCAAGATGCTCTCACCACACTTTTGTTTCCTAGAACATTTTTCTTTAAAAATAGATGTGTTTCCCAATGTGTTGATTCTGTGGCCAGATAAAACCCAAGAAATCCAATCAACCAGGAGAACGTTTCTAGATCACCAGATTTTTGGCATCCTATGGACAACTTTTATAGATGATGGACTAAAGTTTTTGGTTTTCATCCAGATATTTGGGAGTTGCCATGGTCATTAACCTGTTTGTCAGCAAGTGCACATGTATTTCCCAGACACATAGGTGCAATGCTACAGAGGAAAAGAATAGCCCAGAATAAAACAGACTAAAGAGAACAGGGGCAGCAGCTATTTGTAAAATCAGTCAAGCAGATGGTGTTCCTGGAATGGGTTGCTACCTTGGAGATCCACTGGAACATGGATCCAACTTATAAGAGACTCTTGTGATTAAACACCATTAATACCCTCATGCAGCTGTATCCTTGACTGGCTATAGAACTGGACCAATCAGATTCCTGTGCACAGACAGCAGTCTGCCCAGGATGTGGCCAACCCACCTTCTCCACACTGATACTATCCGGGTGCCTGCAGGCCTGCGCACTCAGGATCTCTGCTTATTGTCAGTCTAGGCTGTAGATTTTACAAAGCTTGGTATAAATCTGCTTTGTGACTTTGTACGTGCACCCCTATTTGTGATTTAGCACTCTGCCTTTTCTCATCTCTCCTGCCTCTATTTTCTTTCCCTCTCTGTGTTTTAATGCTATTTACAACTTCCTTACTCATAGAGCAGCATGGCTATTTTTCAGTGTCTCTAAATGATATACCCAAATGATTTTTCTTACCTAGGTTTTTCTCTCCTCTCAACTTAATTTATGTGTTAGTAAGTAGGAACTTTACATCGCTCTGTTCAATAGCATTAAGGGTTACTGCTTTTATCAAAGGAATCATGGTACTAAAAGACTCCTTGCAAGGGCCATTTGTTTATTCTTATGAGCAACCGGCTCTCCCTACGTGTAAGAGACTGCGTGTGTGCAGGCGTGCATGCACAATGTCCTCCTCAGTGTATGCCTCTATGCTCCACTGCCCTGTGTCAATGCCACTTGGCACTGGCAGGATGAGCCCAGAAAAGCCATGATGTGGACAGCAGCTGATCCTTGAAGTACTGGAGATAAATCCAGGCAGTGGGCTCGCCCTATTGACAACCATCTAGTGCTTTTAGGAGCAGACACATATATGGGTGGTGGGGCTGCCTCCTCCAAATATCCTTCCCATGCATCCCTTCATCTCTGAGCTGCAACGAAGGTTTATGATCATATTATTCACAAGCATTTTTTTTTTTTTTGCAGGAGAGGGGTCCATTCTTCTGGAGATGTGAGAAGGTGGGGGGGGGGAATCAGGACAATGCTTCCCTACATTATTGAGTCATCTATTGCTTTTTCTCCTTCTCTTTTAATTTTTTTCCATACCTTCTCCCCATGCTTAACTGTGTTTGACCTTGAACTTTGGCTTTTCCCTTCACACAAGAATCTGTTACAAGAGGCACAGTGCCTCCAAGGAAGCAGCTGCCTGGACTTACAAGCCTGGAGACCAGTAGCCACAAGGGCTAGCCCATCACTCCACTCCTAGAAATAAATCCCATTGTATTTGCATTTTAATTTTCCACATAAACAAAGGCTCAGAGTACTCGCTTGGGCAGCATCACTGGACGAATTTAATTAGAAATGAAAAGTTTATAGGGCCCTCTTTAATGCGATTAATGCTCAGTTAACATTTATCACATTCGTATCCTGGAACCGCCTTTTCTAAGCAGCCACTGGCCATGAAATGAATTTCTCTTAACTTTTTTTGTACCCACCCTGGGAGGTCATCTCTTCTTAAAGAGTCTGGATGACCTTCTGGGCTGTCTCCCTGGGGCCAGGAGTTACCTGGACCTGGTCCTGAAGCTAGGTTCAGAGAAAGGGAAGGTAGAGGAACAGGCAGATGTTACATTTTGGATGGGAAGGTAGGGGAGGCACAGTGAGGGTGACCCCTGTTCCTGGGAGGAACTGGACCAGAGCCAGGGCTGTGCATTCTGTAGGTGGCGGAGCACCCAGGCCCACAGTCTAGCTGGAAGGCTTCACAGCTTTCTGCTACTCCACTCTGCACTTTCTTTCTGTAGCCTCAAACCAGGCTTGAGCAAGGGCTGCTGATCAGTGTCACCTTACCTAGCTCTCACTTCTCTCTTCCTGTCGTCTTCTTCTGCTGTCTACTTTCTGCCCCCTTTTCTCTTTCATCTGGGAGTCTGCCAGGCTTTCCCTCCCAACGCCATACAGTAAAGAACCTCCTTTGCTCTCACTCTGCCAGAGCCCAGAAAGTCACTGTGAGTGGAAGGCTGCCTGCCTTAGAGAAGAAGAGGAGGGAGGAACATGACACCGCCATTGGTCCCTGGAGAATAGATGGCCTTCTTTATCTTATCAGCTTCTCTTCATTCTTCAATTAGAGCCAACTGAGATTAGCTTTCTACCCATCCAGCTAACCCAAGGGAGGAGGAAGAAGGGAAAAAGGAAAAAGGTTAAGGGACTTAGGGGTGTCCCCTCTGCAGATGATAGCAGATAACTATCTTGGCCTTTGGCCCCATCCACATTAATGCTCCCTTTGAGAGCTGATAGACACAACCAAAGCCACCACTACCAGTTCTCCTCGTGTCACACACGGCTTGACTCACCTCCAGTAGAGCAAATACACTCTGCTCACAAGGGCCCACACTCTCAGGCACAGGTGTGCTCAAAGGTTGTTGGAACCCTTTGTGGACCTGACCTAACCTTTACCTATTGACTCATTAAGATATCTACTGTCCTTTTGACCCTGCACTGTCTGGATAACATTCATTAACACCCCAAACAAGCAGGCTATCCAAGCGATGGCAGGGATCCTGGCCTTTCAGTCGGAAGCCTTCTGAACAGCAAACTACCAGCTCCTGGCTTGATAAGCTTGACTCCTTCTGAGAGTTCCTAGCAATGCCAGGACAATTTAGGCAGCTTTTCAGGGCACGGAAGCCAGGCTTAGCTAGATACCACCAGCCCACATACTCTTTCTGAAGCAGGAGCGCAGGTCTACCAACTTCTCTTGGGGCAGCACACCAAGCCCTGAGAATTAGGACAAAGACTGGTTGGATAAGGAGCACAATGAAGGACTCGTGCCTGACCATCTTCCGGGTCCATCAAGTCCCATACTGCTCACAAGGCTCTTGATCTCCTTCTGTTTCCTTCCCTTACCTGCCAGATATGGACTTGGAATCTGGGCTCAGTAAAGACCTCAGAGCCAAGAGGGAACGGCAGAATCAGGGAGAGCACCCCTAGCGCTCACTGTCACTTGACTGAGCTCTGGAGTCCTTTTGTTGTCTGCCCTCTCTCCTATGTCTCTCCACCCCTCCTCTGATTTCTTGACTCTGCATGACACCTGCAAGGTGAATACAGATCCCTTTCCAGACAGCTGACCTGTGCATATCCTGCCAGAAGCTGCCTGGAACATCCTCCGGCTTTCTCTGCTTATTGGCCGCTGCCGAGGGAGCTCCTTGTGGTCAGGAAGGGCTGAAGGTAAGCAGAGCAAACAGTCTGTAGCAAAGAGGCTAAGGGCTTCAGGAAGAAGGCCTCCAGTATAGAATTCCAGGAAGTTGGGACTTTCATGCCTTCTTTTGGCCTAATTTTAACTCTCCTTTTAGACCTGTCAAAGGCCAGGCTGGAGCACCTGCATTGCAGTAGTCCCATGGTCACTGTCATTGCCAAGGATTTGTGGTGTACTGAGGGGCAGGTGGTCATGCTCATGCTCATGTTCCCCCTGCTCCCTCTCAAGAAAGGTCTGCACAGCTTCTTGCCCTACAACTGTGTATGTGGAGATGGTACATGCATATGTGTGGGTGGACGCAGGTGCCCCATGCGCATGTGTGTGGAGGGCAGAGGAGGAACTCTACTGTCTTCTTTGTCTGAGGGAGTCTTTCACTGAACCTGGAACTCACCATTTTTCAGTTAAACTGGCTGACAGTGAACCTCAGCAATTTTCCTGTCTCTACTCTCCCTCAGCGCTGGGGGGGGGCGTCAAGTGGGGGTTACAGAAATGTGCAGTCATAGCCAGCCCATAAAAATGTGGGGGTTGGGTATTGAACTCGGGTCCTCATGCTTGTACAGCAAGCATGCTTACCCTCTGAACCATCTCCCTAGCTCCCGGCTCTGCAACTTATCCCCCACTGCCACTCCCTTTCCTCCACTTTCATCTCAGAATCTTGACCACCTTTCTCCTACCCAGCTAGCTTTCCCTTTTCTCCTTAATCACCTCTGGGCCTCTCCTCAGGCCCCACCAGCCTGAACTGCCAGCTACTTTGGACATTAGCTCCCTCCACTACCTCCAAGACCTTGCAGGGGACCAGAGGCCTCTGATTCAGATGACGGGCCCCCATCCCCTTTCTCAAAACTGTAGTTGCATGCTTTGTGTTCCAATCTGAACAACACTGTCCAAGCCAAGCCACCTCCAAGAGGCTCTCTCACCTCTCAGCCTCTCACCTCTTTCCTCACTCTTATAGTCTACATCACACCTCCTCTAAAGTAAAAAGAGTTATGCTCTCTCACACCATGCTCTCATCTTCCTCGGGAGTTTCCAGAAACGCAGGAGCCCCCTGGTCCCCTGGTACTTGCACTGAGTCAGTGCTCTTGCCTAAAGCAGAGATCAGTGCCTTGGGTTACATAGACCAGAGGCTGCCGACTGCTGGCCAGGATGGAATCGGACCTAAAGCTGTGTTTTATCTAGCCAGCACAGACTTGTTAAAAACTGTCTCTCAGGCTGGATACATGGCTTAGTGGTTAAGGCACTTGCCTGCAAGGGCTAAGAACTCATGCTTGAATCTCCAGGTCCCAAGTAAGCCAGACTCACAGTGACACAAGTGTACAAAGTTGCACATGCGCACAAAGGGGTGCACATGTCTTGAGTTCATTCGCAGCAGCTGAAGGCCCTGGTGAGACCATTCTCCACCCCCCCCCAAATAAATAAATCAATAAAATTGCTGTTCTGTGTTAATGCCTATAGGTTGAGCATGTGCTCCAGCTCCCACAGCCAGCCATGTGCCCTCACTGTCAGAACCGGGAAAACATTCCTTTCATGATCCCTATAGCTGCATGCTCCTCCATCACTGCCCTTGGCAAATGCCAGTTTGGACTTTGGGGACCTACTTTCCTCACCCCCATATCTCTATAATAAAGTGGGACCTCTCTGGAATAGAGCCACTTCACCTGTTTCTCTTTATATATAAGCACAAAATATTATCTCATCATATTATTTCTCATGACACACAAGAAAGAGTCCAGCTGTCCCCATGGTTGGAAGATAAGCTGTGAGTAGAATCTGGCTCAAGGACCATGCCCAATCTCCTTCCCTTCCTTACCTGCTAGTTCCTGGATACACGGGACCTTCTCCTCCTCCAAGCCAGGCCATTTTCCTTTTGCTTCCTATAAACCAGCAGCTTCCCTGTCCAGCTCTCTTCAAGAAGCCCCATGGCAGCTGCTTCTGCTACTGAGCTCAGCCTAGTTTCCAAACCTTCTCCAGTTCCACCATGTGTCTGTCACCTAGAGCCTCTCCTTTGCTCCCCTATCACTTGGAAAGGCTCTGGAGGCTGCCTGGGCCTGCCACAAAGCTCCGCCCACAGCTCTTTCTCATGGCTACTGCCATGCCTCCTGATGGGGCACCTGTGTGTCCTTGGATCACAATTTTGGTGGAAGAGTTGCACCATGAAGAACATTTTCTTGGCTGTGCCCTAACTAGCCTCACCAACAGGACTGGTGCTCAAGTATAAAAATGAGGATGCACAGATGGTCGCAGAAGTTGCCACCATAAACCTGGCACTGTTACAGCAAAGCCCCTCTTATTAGGGGTGAAAGACCATGGGGTGTTAGGCTGCAAATAACAATTGAAGGAAAATTTGGTCACCGTTTGCCTAAATTGTGAAATGGGCCACCTTTGGCCCAGCCTTATAATTGCTGTGAATTGACTCAATGGCCCAATGACTGATTTACTGATTGGTGGGTGTTCTGGGCCAAGGACAGGATACCTAGTCTTTGCCTGTAACTTTGGGTCACATCCTGGGTACTTTCCTCCCTGTACTCCTCTCAGCCTCAGAGCTCTGCACCTAAGAACAGACACAAGTAGACATGCGAATGCACACAAAGCCCCACACACCTAATACAGCATGGTGATAGATTCAAGGTGAATATATTCAAGGAGCCACAGAAAAAGAAAAGGAAAAAAAAATCATCTCTGCCCAGTGACTCCATGGCAGATAATGCCAGATGACTAAATTTTTCTCCTGCTAAGTGTTTCTCTTGTTGTTTGAGCATGGTTGCAAAATACCAATCCTTGGATTACAAGAACTCTTCTGCTTTCTCTGGACACTGCACTCACCATTGCTGCATCTGTAGCTGCGTCCCCTTTATAAATCTGAACTCTCAACATCTGGCCTGGTGGGGCAGAAGATGTGAGAAGACACAGCAGGTATTTAAATAATTGGGAGGTCAGATGGACACCTTCTACTGGATTCTTTTAAGGAACTGGACATGAGAAAAGACTTCTTTCCAAATACATACTCTCAATTTATGAAATGCAACTCCATGCAGTATCAAGCAGAAGCTCAGGGCAGCCCTGAGCACTAAGGCCCAGCTGCAAGAAAGCTAAGAATAGATAAGGGGTCCCTGGGTTAAGATATTCTTTCATAACTCCTTTTAAGAGGACTGGAAAGCAGGACCTCCATTCCTGTGGGCTGTAACATCCCTGTTTCCAAAGTACGTGTGGTGAAGGGATGACTAACCCTATACACTAGTTACTATATTATCTTCTTCGTATACAAGCTATGATGTTCTAACACATCAGCACATTCCATCATACTTATAACCACTCTATCCCATGTACACCACAAGTCCATTCCCCGTTTGTCTTCCAGACACATGTTCCCCTCACCTCAACTTCCGGTGCTGCCTCTCCTTCCCTGGGTTGACTTTTCACAGCTATCTCCCATCTCATGCCAATAAACATACAAAGCCCCTGCTATCCCTGCCTCCCCAATCTCCCCTTCTCCGAGCATGCCCCATTTTCCTTCTGAGGGAGCCACTCCTGCCTGGCCCTATCTCTACCTGGCTAATTCCCCTTGTGGCCCCTCTATTGAACTGTTGTGTTGTCCATTTCCTTGTGACAAGGGCTCTGGTTACACAGTTATTGATTGGTTTTCATGCAGACAGATGGGCCCTTCCTGGGCTCCCATCGAAATCCCTGGCTATATGAACTGATTGTTGCCTCTTGGGGTGTAGGATTGCACTAGAGACCACCCTCCACGCAGCCTCCTCTGCCCAAGCCAAGGATGGCAATAAATGGAGGCAGCCTGAACAATAATAAAAGCAATTGAGTAGATTACCTGTGCAGACACAAGATTTATGTCGCTTCATATTTGATGTGATTATTTTATTGAGTTCACAGAATGTTGAGACAGTATTTATTTATTTGTTTGTTTAGGGGTCCTCCTCTCTTTTCTTCTTGGCATCACTCTCTATAACCCATCTGGAGCTTTGGTTAGAACAATCCCTCATGCCTGCCTCTTCTCAAAAGTTGCCAGCTGAGATAGAAACGGGGCAACCAGCCATTGAAGGCCATGTTGGGCCTGATACCCACAAGTCAACAAATAAGGCAGTAAGACCAATACCACCACTGGCCAAGAAGCCCAGGTTAGACAGATGACTGAAGGAACATAGATGGGCTTGACAGAGTCAGAGCCACAATCATGTCTATTTCACCAGTCGTTCTAAGGATGGGTGACCTTCACAGCAGGGACTGTCTCTGCAGGAAGATGGGTGAGCATAGAAAAAACTGCCGTTTGTGCCCCCTCTCCCAATCTTCTAAGCTCAGAATCCACAAGGCACATTCTCTGTCCTTATTTTTCCCACTACTCTGTGGACAGAAGTCTTCTTCTCAACTCACCAACTTGTCCTGGCTCTCTTCCCTGAGATAGCAGTGTTGACAAACAGTTGCAAGAATCTGGAGCTATGACAGGCGATGCCACACCCCTGTCCCAGCTTCATGCCAAACTAGGCCTAAGAGTCAAACATGCAGCATTCTAGACCCGAGTATCAGAGGGGCAGAAACAGATCCTATAGTCTTTGACATGTCTCAATCTTTCCCATGACCATCATTAGTGGCTATCAGCTTACTTGGAAAGACAAGTGGTAGATCACTGTAAACCCCACAGCCCGGCCAGTGACAAAGACCTGCGAATCACACATCTGCTACACCTGAATAACACAAACTCGGATTACTTAGCACAGCACTGGGGTTACAGCCTTCCAGAAGCCAGTGCTGCCCATGATAGGGGAGAACTGTGTTCTCTTCGAGCTGAATGGGCTAAGGAAGAGTACCTGTGGTGGGTAGTGTGCTAGTCACACACTCTTCAGGGGTCCACTGTAAAGATCTAGGGGTGCAAAGTTCCTGACCTCAAGAATGTAGACCAGCCTCAGAAAGTTAAAAAGCCATGCATTTACAGTCAGCTTGCTCAGAGCCTGCAGCACCCTTCGAGGACTTTCTGTAACTAGACTCTGGCTAGAGTTGGTGCTGTTCTTTGAAAGGAGCTGTGGTTCCTGCCCAGAGCAATAGTGGAACCTGAAGGCTCAGGCATACATCAGGAAAATCCTTCCTGCTAGTTAACAGCTCAACCTGGTAACAAGGTAACGTCCCCCCTTTTCTGTGCACAGATCTCACTCCATCGCTCCCTACCTCCAGGTCGCTTTCCACAGCAGGTTTCAATCTGAAGTTACCTGTTTATAAATGCTCATCCTCCACAGCAGTGCTACACACGCTGATGAGCTGCGACTTTTCACTCAGCCATTAGTAACCCAGAATTTAGAATGACTCAGATAAATTCCATGTGCTAAGCAACATGGTTAATGCTCAGGATTCTAGACCGTGGTCTCTGGAAGCAGGGAGGGCTACCTGACCCATGCCATTGGCTCAGAGTCTTGTCTATAAGGATTTGCTAGTGGAGAATTCAGGTTGGACAGCCAAGCCTTTATCGCAACAGGATCAGAGAATGCCAAAACCATTTTTAAAGCATGAAAAGCAATTTAGTTTATAGCCATAACAGCATATTTCAAGTGCGGCGACAGCATCTGTTTTGGGGAGGAGAAGATGAAAACCTTTGGCTCAGGTGGGTGAGCAGGTGTGGGCTTCTTTTCTTGCCAAGACTGGCTCCTGAACACCCTTACTCATAACTTATTTAAAAAAAAAAACAGACACCCCACAAACAATAAAGCTCTGAACTCAAGAACTCTATGCTCCCCGGTGCATACCACTTTCTGTGCAGAGGAAAAGTTCCAGGCTCTCCTGGAATTCCTCAGAATTCTGTGAGAATTCTCAGAACTGAGAAAGGCAAAGTTCCTGATACAACCAGCACCAGCAGAAAGGTTCTGCCTTTATCAGGCCTTTGCATGAAACACTTCTCTCATACACCTTCCCTCCGGTGCAGAGCTCCTACAGGAATGATGCTTAGGGTTTGGGCTACCCAGATGCATCCTGGAGGCATACTGGGAAGCATCCAGAAAAGTCTTTCCAAAATATGAGCCATAGGAGGATTCTTCCACAAGCAAACCTGAGAATAGCCTGATAGTTAATGTCCACAAAGCCATGAAGCCTAACTGTGGACAGAGCCAAGGTTGCCTACACTGGCTACCTAGCCCTTGGCCCCCACTCCTTGTCCTCTTTCAGCAATGTCTACCCAGAGATAAATGCCTGTTTCTCCATAAGCCAAGGAGGCTTCTATGCCCCTCTGATGACATGACCCCTGCTGGGCAGATTCTGTGTGTCAGAGCTGTCAAGCTGAGGCCATACTTTCCCTGCAGGCTCATCTCACTGGCCGTTGGTCTATTCTCTCCCATTTCTCTGGAATTTGATCATGGGGTTTCATGTCCCCCTTTCTCTATGGCTTTCCAGAATGAAACATCTCAAACTTGTGCCTAAACTAGCTTCCACAACGATCTCAGCCAACAAGGGGTATGTGCTGGAGGGGAGAGAGACAAGGAGGAAGGCACTAGGCAGGACTACCAACACATCTCTCTGGTTTCTCCACTCCTCCACTTCATTTGAGACAAACAGATCACCTCAAGCATTTATGTCTTGGGCTCCTCTGAAGGTTTGCAAGTCCCATCACCAACAGCAAGCATTTTTCCCAAATGTTCTCCAGAGCACCACCATCGCATCTGCTCCTCAACTGGGTCCCTCTCGGTCCAGCTGCTCTCCTCTCATGACCTCAGTTCTAGCTCACAGCCAGTCTGGTGGCAAGTCTTTTAAGGACTCTGAAAACAATGTTTTGTCCCCTTGCCCTCCTTTACTGCCACTCCTGCTTCCTCAGCCTCCTCTTGACTTGACTTTTAAATGCAAAACACTTACTCTGTTCTCAAGCCACCCAGTGCTTTTCTCTCATTCTTTGGAAAGTGTTTGAATGTCAGACAGCCACATTTCCAATACCTGGCTGAGCCAGGCCCAGGGAGCTAGAGGGTTTCGGAGGGTGTATAATTAGCTGATCAGTATTATGTTACCCTGTTCATAACTGAATAACCATTTTAATACAGATGGCACACACTGGGATAATTTCTGGGGTCGCCTTGCAGTGCATTACAGCACGAGTGTGGCAAAGGGAATCTTCTTTAGCCAAGGTACATTCTACCAGCTAATTTTACCTGCTGTTTTCAGGATGATTTGGGATAATTCCATATCATTTGCAAAATATTTTTTAAAAAAGTAGTAAGAGATGCCAGTTTTAGAAAAGCGCCAACTGGATTATAAATTGTCTTGAGAATGGGTCTATGAAGAATATAAAGAATTATGGGGTATGAAACTCAGCCCTCTTATTTGCAGGTACCTTAGAATAGGGGTGTTGCTTCTGGCTGGTGTGTGATTTGTGCTGAGTTTCTCCAGACAACTGTCAAGTTGTATAGCTCTGCAATTCTGAAGCCAAGGTTTCTGGTCCAATTGCTACTTAAATGTTCTTTAGCTATCCCAGATAGACACTTGGTACACGAGTTGGGGTGCGCATGCATGGAGCATGCTCATGTATTCTCCCAGGTAGCACACTGGAGTGGTCTGGGGATTAGGAGTCACAACTATCCTATGTCGAGCTGATAGTAGTCTGTATGGTCCCCATGTACCTGAGCCTGTTGTTAGTGCAAAAACTCCAACCTCAAGATAGATACACCCGGCAGTTGGGACATCTCCCAAGGGTCAACCACAGGGTCTCAATTCTCACTCTCTGCCTGGTATCCCAGTCCTTGTCAAGCTCCTCTAATCTCTGCCAACTGCTGGCTGGTAGCTGGCATTTGTGCCACGGTCCTGGATGCCAGTGCTTCTAGGCCGGAAATTTGTGCAGAGCTGGCTAGCAAGACCTGGGCTCCTGGGAGGCCAGCTTTGTGGGAGTTGGCTGGGCTGGTGAGGGAGCCAAGACCAGCGGCTGCCCCTGGGGAAGGGCACATGCCTTTAAAAAGGGAAGTCTGTTTGGAGGCGATGAATAGACAGTGGACATGTTAAAGGCTTTGTTAGGGGCTGTGATTGTCTCTACATCCCGAGGTGGATAATCTTGGAGTCTTAATTACCACAAACACTTGGATTCATTTCCAGGACACCGGCAGGAGAAGCCTGGCAGGGAAAACTCATGCTCTGAATTGGAGGTAGTCTTGTCTGTCTGTCTGTCTGTGCCTCCTAGGTCCACCTTTCCTGCCCAAAGGACTTCAGGCTGAGAACCTGAAGGAAGGATGGAGGCTGGATAAAGACTAGAGACCTGGTTCTGGGAAATGGCCCAGCAGGCCAGAGTAGGAAGCTGAAGCCCTGCCCTGAAGGCCCAGGGGGTGTGCTCACCTGTTGATGGAAGAGACGCTGGGCACTGTGTCATTGTCGCAAATGCCTTCAGCTAACAGCCGGTCTCGAATCTCCCAGGCGAACATAGTCGGATTCTGTCGCTTGTATTCAGCAATCTTGTCCACCACTTTGGGCGTTGCCACCTTGGGCTTAGAGCCACCAATCACTCCAGGCTTGATGCTGCCAGTCTCATAGTACCTGCCCCGGGAAGGCCCGGCCGGGTCAGCCAGAAGCTGGTGGTGGTAGGGGCAGGGGGCTGCAGGCTCCAAAGCCACTCTCCCTCCCAGAACAGCAGTGTGAAAAGAAAAGGAAGGCCCTGTGTGTGGCTGAGCAGACTTAAAGAGGGTGCTTGGCTAGGGTCAACTTAGGAGAACTAGAGGATGCTCCCTCCTGGGACACAGCCACCATAAGGGTCAGGTATACACAGGCCAGAGTAGGCACTCTTGTGGGCAAAAAGTCCTGTCTGTTTGGCTTTTCCTTTTGGGAGCTGAGAAGGAATGGTGCTGCTGGGAAGGCTCAGACTAAGCATCATCTCCAGCCCTTTCCTTCTGAGTGCAGAGCGCGGTGGGAACCAGAACCATCCTTCTGCCTCCCAAATGCTGTCTTTTCTCATCTTGGGGTTCCCTTTGGCTCCACACCCTGTTCCTCCAACCCCAGTCTACATTAACTAGCTGGGGAAAGCTCCTCTAGAGGGCCTGGGAGTTGAGCCGGGTAGGCACTGAGTAGACCCTATCCCAACCTTGCCACCAGGTCACCACTTGAGTGCCTGTTCCAATGGAGCAGCTGGCTCTCTTTATATCCCTTTCTCTCCAGCTAGGTGTGGTCAACTTTTAGCCAAGTCCTGGGAAGGGAAGGAGGCTGGCTGTCTCCCAGATGCACCGGCCCTCACCTGCCCAGGATTTTGCTGACACAGCCATGGCTGACCCGGAGCTGCCGGGAGATGTCACAGGGTCGCACACCCTGGTGGGCCAGCTCCACGATGCGCTGCCTCACCACGTCAGGTAGGGGCCGGCCGTTCACAAACACCCCCCCAAGCTGGTTCACACCCCCGTGCCCTGCTGGGGAGAGACAAGAAAAAACACAACACCCCACACACAGCAGGGACCGACCATTAGTCAGGGTCCGAGGCCCAGGATAAGTGAAGGGAACAGGCATGTCCCTGAACTTACGGAGGAAAAGTGTGGCGGGGCGGTCAGACCACAAGACTGGGGATTAAAGATGGGAACCAGGGAGGGTTAGCAATGGGAACCGGGCTGAGCGCAGAGCTGCGGAAGCTCAGACGCTGGGCGGGCAGAGGCTGGGGAAGAACGCCACTCTCAGACAAGTGCAATGCAAGGGAGAAAGTGCGGGAAGAATGAAGAAGCCAGGAGCGAGAAAGGAGAGAGAAGGGGGGAAAATGGCAAGGGGAAATAATGTTAATGAATGTAAGGAAGTGGGGTGAAGAAGGGCACGGCAGAGGACAAAATTGGCGCAGGGTTGGATCCCGCCTGCACCGCAGGCAAGATGCAGCACCAGTGTGTGCCAAAGCTTGGAGGCAGATGGTTTGAAAGATCGGGGTCCAGCAGACCCTCAAGCATACACACACACCGTTGCTCCCTACTTCTTTCCCTGTACTTATTTTAATTGAAATTGTGCTACCTATTTCTCTTTTGTTTTGTTTTGGTTTTTGCTCTGACCGGGAGATTTTCTTTATGTTGTTGATCTTTAGATATAGGGGAGCCAGATTTCCCCCTTACCTCCTTAGTGTCTGCGGCGGAAATAAATCCAGGTACAGAGGGAAAGGCTGACGAAGTAGCGCCCGGATTTGCTTAGCTCAGAGCCGGCGAGGCAGCCAGCCGCAGCTCGGCGGCGGTTCCGGAGGCCGCAGCAGAACGCAGCTGGGGTTGGCCAGCCAGCCACGCTGCACCAGGATTGGGACCCACTATCTCCCCCAGGTCTCATGGCAAAGGCTGCCCAGCGGATTTTGGACTCCCTGGGCACCCTGTATAACTGGTCTAAGCCAGTCTCTCTGACCTCACAGACCTCAGCAGCAACCCAGGAATTCGGGCAAGGGCATATTGGTCCCTTAGCCTAGAGCCCTGGGCTTCCAATCCAACTCGGTTAGTGCTCCTAACCTGGAAGCTGAGGAGGCCACTGGGTGCCAGGACTAAGGGCCCTGCCCGGTGTCCCAGTCTTCCTGGCCTAAAGCGACCTGGGAATCCTGCACCTAAGAGCAGCCAAGCTTCAGCCGCAGTTACTAAGCAATACAAGCTCAGATTTATAGAGGCAGAGCCAGGCCAATCGGGCCAGCAACCTGCAGTCCCTACTCCATAGTCTCCAGCGAGTTTCGGAGAAAGCGGGGACATCTTAGGACCCCTTCATTTCTCTGCGATCTCTTTCCGGGGAGACCAAAAACAAGCTTGTGCAAAACCTCCCGGCAGAGGCCTTTTAATGGGGTGGCTCTGGGAGTCTGTAACCTCTTATTTTACCCGCCTCCCTATCTCTATAGTGTCCCCATCTCTAGTCCCACTCTTCACCCCTCCCCTCCCTCCAAACCCGGACCATCAATAATTTAGGCCCCGGGAGAACTCGCGTTACCGGTATGAAAAGGCGGCAGCTGCAGGCAGATTAAAGATGAATAATTCAGCCTCACCAGTCTCTGGGCCGGCCCCTCGCCCCAATCTAAAGGATGCGGAATGGAACCAGGCACGCCAGGAGTCCAAGGCCAGGTTGGGTGAGATGGGTGCTGAGTCCGGGCCTGGAATGCACCACAGCCGCCAGCGCTAACGTAGACTGCAGCTACTGGCCAGCTACTCCGCCCGTAGGCCGGCCGGCCTGGGCTGCGCTGCGGCTCTCTCCCTTCCCAAGACCACCTCTTGCTGGCCAGGCTTCCCTTTGGGATTTAAAGGGGCTCCCGGCAAGGAGGCCTGGACTCGGCGGTTCCCCGGAAGCACTCCGCGGGAGAAAAGAGCGAGCGCCGATGCAGTCTGGCCAACCCGCAGACAACCTGGGTGAACAGGGAGTGTGAACCCTGTTTCACTACCTGGGAAAAACAGCAAGGATTCCCAGCGGGCTAGGAGACCCCCGGCCGTCTGAAGGCCAGCTTGAGTTTCCTATGCCTGAAAATTATTTAGGGAACTATTTTATTTCAGGAGTAAAACTGAAAGCTCCCCCTGTAAACCTAAATATGTACTTAGGAGAAAAATTAAAAACGCGGCTCTCTCTGCTAGGATCACTTGTTTTAAGCACAGATTCCGGCCAGATCTAAAAAGTTTCCTTGTGAAAAGTTACAAATTATCCTTAATTATTAAGCTACAGATGGGGAGGGGTTTCTACTTAGAATCTTATTTATCTTTTTTAAAAACAGGCTTAAAAGAAATCTCATGATTAGTTTCCTAGCTAAAGGTATGGCATGGATTAGAGAAATTCAAATTTCATTATTTCCATTTTCCTATTTTTCTTCCCTTCTCTTTTTTCTTTAACATTCTTTCAATTTTTTTTCCTATTTAAAAGAGCATCCCTCTACTTCGGTTTGATTTCTCTTTTCTTTCTCCTCATCTTTGGTATTCCCTTTCCTTTTTTTTTTTTTTTCCTCTTTTTTTACTCTTTGTTGACCCTTCAGCTAGGGCTCTGGCCGCATGGTCCCAGGCAGGGAGTGGAGGGCAGAACCGGAATCTCCTGAGCAAAAAGCTGCGCTGTACGCTGCCCAAGGGCTGGCTCACAACGTCCTGCTCCTCGCTTAGTCCCTGACTTTGATTTCTTCTTATGACCCCTCTTTGTTTTTAAAGCGAGTATTCCTAGGACAGAGTTGAGGAAGGAAGACCACCATCTCCTGTCAACCTCAGAGTCCCAACTGAAAGAGAAGGGAAGAGGAAGGAAGGAGGTGGGAAGAAAGGAAAAAAAAAGAGGATTTAAAATTAGCCCCCAAGAAGCCTTGACATAACTAGAAGGGATCAAAGATGCTGAGAACTGAGAATCACAAGGGGGACATATCACCCCTACACTCTTCTGCCTACACGTCCTCACACAGTTTCCCAGCTAGAAGCCTCACCCTGGAAACCACACACGCTTTAAGTTTGAGAAAGGTAGAGATGATGTGGGGAGGCAGGAGAGAAAGCGACGGAGGAGGGGAAAAGACAAGGACCGAGAGGGAGAACTTGATGGCAAATTATTCCTATAGTTCAGGGCAAAAGCTGACTGGGGAGGGCGTAGCTGGAATCCGGGGCCCAGGGTTTTGAACCCCAGGAGGTACCAGAGCAGGTGGAAGCAGAGGGAAGGCCGGTGATGAGCACTGGGGAAGGTAGGGAGGTGGGCAGAAAGATCAGCGTGGGTGACAGAGAGCCGAAAGGAAAGTGGTGGAAGGGTTAGAAACACCAGGTGTGAGTAAAGGGCAGAACGAAAGAAGGGAGCCGGAAAAGACAATGTGGTCTCTAAGACGGGACCAGAGCGCTGGGGGCCGGGCCACACTGGGGCTAGATAGGGTTGGAACGGGGACAAGAGCCGGGCGCCGGTACTCACGGTGCATCGCGGAGAAGGGGTCTGCTTTGCAGTGCATATCCATGGGGAGGCAGAGAAGCGGGAGCAGCGCGGCCGCCGCCGCCGTGTCGCCACGCAAACTCAACTTCAGGACTTGAGGAGAAAAGGGAGGGACGATGGGGGAGGGAGGGTGAGCGGGCGCCGGGCTGCAGCGGGGCGCACCCGGGCTAGGGGCGCCGCGCCGCGCACCCCGCCGGGACTCCAATGGGGGTCGCCGGGGCTGGTGACGGCAGTGGCCGAAACTTGCCACTGTCGGAGCGCGCGGATGGGCGGTCAGCAAAGCGGCCCTGGGGCGACGGGCCGGGCCAGGGGGCACTGGGGGTGCATGGCTCACGGGCCAGCTGCGGCCAGGGTTGAGGCCGGGTTGGGGGAGGCGGCTAGCTCAGCTCCGGGGGAACCCGGTCATCCGAGAGGCGTCGGTCGGAGAAGGAGCGGGGCAGGGACGGCCCGAGGGCGCCGGGAAGGGGATCGGGGACTGCTTCAAGTGCCCGGCGAGTTGGTGAAGTTGGCAGAGAAGTAGCAATCCCCGGGATGTCCAAGCGGGCGCCTGCGGGAGGGGAGCTCGCGAGCGGGTCCCCGCCCCCGGAAAAGGCCGGAGCGCGCTGCGGCTGCTGGAGGGCCGGGAAGGAGGGAGGGAGCCACCGAGCCCGGCGGCGCTGGCGACACTGAGCTGGCCCCAGGTGGGTTGCGGCTGCCAGAAGGCTCGGCCGGAGACTGGAGCCTGGGCTCCCGGTGTGTGTCTCTCTAAAAGCTGCAAAGCCCCCTCCAGACCCCCTCCTCCTCCCCGCGCCGGGAGATGGATGACTTGTCAGACAAAGGCAATAGATTCCACCACTCTGTGATTCGCCAGCGCCGGAGCCCCGAGCTTCGGCGAGGAGGGCCCCGCGCCTGTCACTCCGGTGCCGGCGAGGGGAGGGCGAGGGAGGGGGAAACGGGAGGGAGCGGAGGGCGAAGGAAGAGGGTGGGGAAAGATGCGAGCCAGGGGGAGGAGGAATGGGAGCCCGGGATTAAAACTACACTGAGAAACGAAACTCGCCGATTAGATAAACGTTAGATAAGGATAAAGAGCGGCCAGTCGAATGAATATTCAGGCTACGACAGAGGGCCTGCGAGCGCGCCGCGCACCGAAGCTGGGCTTTTCAGTCCCAACTCGCCCGGCCCTGCCATCCACCGGCCAGTGCCTGCTGGAGCCGAGCTGCCCGCAACCCGGTCCGCATCCCTAGGTCCTAACCCCGCTCCATTTAGATCTGAGTTCCCTTCATTCCTTCTCTCTCTCTCTCTCTCTCTCTCTCTTTTCCCACTCGGTCCTTCCCTTTCGCCTTTCCCTCCTGTGCACCTTCCCATCCACAAACACCCGATTCTCGTCTTTCCCGAGCCCAGTGCCCCAGCATTTTGTCCCCTCCCGTCCCACGCGCAGTTGTGGACAGGGACCCTGGGTCCTTTGAGCCCCCCCACTACCCCACGCCGCCTGGACTGTCCAGAACGTTTGGTTTCGAATCTATCGAGAGGCCTCTAGCCAGGACCCACCTGCCTTGGTGGGACCCCACGGATGCTCAGAGATCTCGCCGGGGAACTTGGCTCTTGGAGCCCCGGGTAGCCCGGGAGGGAACGGGGTAGGGAGACAGTGCGCAGCGGCTAAGGCTAGCGGCAGAGGATGCGGAAGAGCCGGGCGGGACCCGGGCTCGTTCTCCCGGCTGGGGAGAAGCGGAGGCTGTGACTGCGGCTGAGCGCCGCGGGCTGCGGGCTCTGCGGATCCCGTGCGAGCGCAGACCGCGCTGCAGGCCCGCCTGGCCCCACTCCGACCCGCTCCCAGCCGCCCGCCCGCCCAGCCTCCGCAGCCCTAGCCCGCACCGGCTCCCCGGCTCGCTGGGGTCCGCTCGTACGCACTAGGCAAGAGGAGCCCTTTGTCTCCTAACTGGTTAAGTACAGAATATCCGGGAGATCTTTATGAAATATTTTCCCCCGTCTCATAAATCATCTTGGCACTTCAGCTGATGTTTTAACTCTCTCCCTCCTTCGCTCCCCAGCTTCCCTGGGTCTGCGAAAGGGCAGCTCGGCGAAGCTCGAGCTGCACGGGGCTCTGGCGACCCGAACTCGAGATTCTTCGGACGCAACCCCTGAGGCCCCTGGGAGAGGGCAGAAGATTCATGTCCCTGTTCCTTTAGTGAAAGCCTCTAAGCCTTGGTAGAAGATGGGATTCGGGCAGCCTCCGGCTGGCTCGGTCCGACTCAGACTGACGCCTACTGGACACCTTGAACCCTGGTTTACTGAATGCCCTTACTCCGGGGTGGGGTTCAGGCCAGGCTCAGCTGCACTGGGTTCTACGTCTCCTATTCCTGGTGGGGGAGTCCGCTGGGATCCTGGCATTTTCCCTCCCTCCTGGATATTCCTGAGCCCAATCCTATTAATCCAGAGTAACTTCTAGGAATTTTGGAACACACACAAAAAGTAAAAAACAAAAACAAAAAAAAAAAACACCTCCCCATCCACCCCTCAATCCTTGCCCCCACTTCCCTTGATTACTGCCGCAGGTTCCTTTGGGCAGGATGCTAAAGGCTCATGGGGGTCCAGCTTCAAAGGTCAGTGTTTTCCTCTCAAGGCCTGCAGATGGCGCTCTGGGGTTTGCTTTGGCCTCACAACCCCACGAACACGCATTAACTTCGTGAAGGGAACGAAGAGGGGAAACAAGAGTTCTTGCTGCCTAAAGGAAACAGCTCCCAGGCCTGGTGGCAAGAGAATCTCAAGTGGTACGAGCTGGTATAGTGTTGGGCATCCTTTGGGGAGGTAATTAGCCCGGAAAGAGAGGTGGGGAGCATTGAAAAGGGGTCATACGGAGAAGAGCTGAGAATTAAAGAGCCCTTGCCCCAGGCCTCCACATGTGTTGGTCATATCATAAGTTAAGTCTGAGAAGTCTGAACTATTGGAGGAATAAAACTGGGTAGCATCCCTTGCTCCACGCATGGATTCAGATTTTTCTACAACTTAATATGTTCTTGTGTTTCACATACTATGAAGTATGGGCGTGGGCAATAGGTATTTCATATTGGGGTAGATTGGTTTTCTCATTTTATGAAAAAAAAAAAAGAAAAAGGACTAACAATGCACAAAGTGTACACACACACACACACACACACACACACCCCCTCGGGAATAAAGGCCTGTGATACACTTCAGTTCACAGGTAGCTCCTGAGTACCCTGGCATATCTCTTGCCTGGGAACACTCTTTCCAGTACTATGTTATTCAGACACCCTCTTGCCCCGCCAGTCCCTGGCAGTTTTCTCCTTAGCTCCAGCGGGCCTTTGGGTCTAGAAAGTCAAAAGGCAATGAGCCCTGATGATTTGGAAAACCTGTTAGCCTCTGTTCCACCTTCTCCTTGGCCTCCAGAATGGAAGGCCGACTTCTCTCCCCACTGCGCGCTCTCTCTCTCTCTCCTTTCCTGTTCTTTTTTCTTCTTCTATAGAGTCTAGTGGAGGGGGAAAAGAGTAGGACAAGAAAAGAAAAAAGAAGAGGAAAGGGGAAAAGAAAAAAGAAAGAAAACAACCCAACCCCAAACACAAGCAGGGCTCTGACCTGTCAGGGTTGGTTGCTTTCCCGGCCGTCTCTAAATGAACCTTTTCTCCCTGGTGTTTTCAAAGCGGCCCTTCCACTCCCCTCCCCAACCTAGGGGCATTTACACTTCAAACAAGGCGCCCGCCTCCCTGCGGAAATTTAAAGGCAAATAAACTTTTGGGGAGTTGCTCTGATACCCATCTCGGGATTTGCTTCATTAGCCGCCTCTGTGCATCTGATCTGCCCAATAAATCTTCCTTGTGGATCTCAGCTCCTTCGCCTTCTCCGCTTCTTCCCTGCCAGGAGACCCTGGCGCCTAGCGGTCCCACTCAGGCTTCCTCCCTTTCGGGTCAGGTAGAGTTAGACCTGCTGGGCCAGGACTGCTCTGTGTGCGCGTAGGTTGGCCAGGAGGCGGGGGTCCCTGATAAGAACCCCTGGAATATACTTAAGCATAGGTGTCCCAAGCCAAAGTGACTTGTGCCTTCAGTTCTCAATGAGTTTCTGGGCAGATTGTGCTGAAATGAAGTGCGCACGTATGTCCCGTCCGTTTGCGCCAGCTTCTTTGGAGACCCTTTGCTCGGTTTCCGTTTTTCCGTTCTCTGACCAAGACCTTTGTGCCCCGGCAAAAAAAAAAAAAAAGGCAGTGGCGAGGCTGCCTCCCTTCTGCCTACCGGGCGCTGACCCTGGGCCCAGGAGCAGGGCCTCAAGAAGTTTGCGTAGGCGGCTGGGCCGCGGGGTGCCTTGCGGAGGCCCACGGGCAGCAGCCGAGCATCCCAGCTGAGCCCCTCCCCCGTGGCCTGGGCTGGCCTGCCTCCCTCCACCTCCTGGGGAGTAGCAAGGGGAGCTAAGGCCCAGGCTCTGAAGGAGGGGATTAGAAATTCCGAAATTAAGTGTATCTCCCCAGGAAATGCTCCCCACAGCGCGGACCAAATTAAATGCATTAAAGTTGGGGGGGGGAAGCTGTTTCGAATCAAGGGGCAAAAAACTAGTCCAAAGGGAAGAGAAACATTGTCGAAGGAGGGAAGAGACTAGGGTGGCGCATCTGCTCCGCAGCCGAGCTCGTTTTCTGGATTATTCCCAATTTTTGGAAGTCACCATCACCACCACCAAAAAGAAAATTAAAAAGTTCTTCTGACAATCAAACTCCACTGGCCACATGCTGGGAGCCCACTCGCCCACTCAGTCCTGGCGCACCCTGGAGCGCAAACCCTGGGCAGCCAGACCCAGGCAGCCTGTGAACGCACCGGGGCCCCTCTCCTGCCCCGCCTGACCGGTTCCCGAGGGGCCCTTTCCCCTCCTTCTCCCCATTCTCTCCCCGCCCCTCCCCCTGCCTAGCCCTTTGGTCACGTTGGAGGATTTTTTTTTTTTTTTGGAAGAGCTTCTGGTACAATATGGAGCACCATGGGCTGCAATTTCACACTCCACAGCACATTCTCCCTAAAGCTAGTTTTTTTTTTTTCATCTAAGACCCCCCTAATTTCTGCTTCCTCGTTCTCTCCCTTGCTCTCTCCCTCCCTCCCGCTCTCCCTCTTCTTTCCCCGCTTTTGTTCCCAATATTTGGGCACCCCGCGTGAAACCCCGGGGGCCTGACTGCCGGTTGGCCCCTCCCGCCTGGTCTGTTGGTCCTGTGGTGGCCCAGTGCACGCGCAGGGCCTTTATCTCCCAGGCTCCTCCTCCCTTTAACACTGCTTCCCCTCACAAGAGGTCTGAGAGACCGGCCGGCCCTTCGCAGTCCCTTTGAGGAGCGACGACAATGCAAGTCACTTGGCCACCAAAGAGGCCTCTTAGTGGCACGGGTCAGCCAGGTGGCTGCCGCCTGTGGGCCACCTGACTAGGAGGGCTGAAAAAAAAAAATCAAACCTAGAGAAATCTGGCTAGTAGGTCCACAGGGTAGGAGTGGAGGGCTATGACCAAAGGGAAAAAAACTAGATGGGGAGGTGGGGAGACCCTGGTGCTCCTTCCTGGTCTAGACTTAAACATAGCTTCTGCCCTCCCCTGACACCCACCAAGGTTTGCACAGCTAAAGGGGTCCACTCACTCAACGGCCTACACTACATGCATAGTACCTTTGCTTTCTTTAGGCCTTTGTTTTCTGGCCTGTAAAATGGGGACAATCGCTGATCCTGTCCACTCTATGGAGCTCACCAACAGACATGTTGAGAAACATTTCTACAGAACTCGAAGGAATAATTGTTCAGCTTTCTGAACATTTGAACTTCCACAAAGAGAAGGAAGATCTGAGCACGTAGACCGGGTAGGGAGGTGGTGGGTGGTGTTTTCCACTCAACTCCTGTCCTATAAAGATTATTGGGATTCGACCTTGCAGTGCTCATCCGTTTTCCTTCTGTTTGGGAATCCCACTCTCCTGTCTTTAGACCATACCACACCCATTCAGGTTTCTTACTCACTCTATCTCGTTTGCCACTCCTCCATTCCCACTTCATGCAACCCCCGCCCCAGCCTTTTGTAGCTGCTAGGATCAGTTAAATTCCTTACACACACACACACACACACACACACACACACACACACACACACACACACCCGCACTCACAACAACCGGGTTAATTGTGGCCTCAGGCGCAATCCCCTTTGGGCCACTCGGCCAAACCCTTGGCAAAGACTGGGGAAGGAAATCTTGTCCTGTCCGGTTCCAAACAAAGAGAGTTGGTCCTCTCAGAACCTGCAGTCAACTTGCCGAGCCAGAGCGGAGATAAGATGTGGAGAAAGCCTAAGAGAAGGCAGAGGGAGGGAGAGGGGAGAGGAGGGGAAGAGAACGGATGGAAAAGGGGTGCTGAGGCCACTGAAAAGGCACCTGCCTCAGGAAGGCCTAAGAGGCTGGTTAGAGCAAAACCGGTTTTCACCGGGCCAGCTGCCCCTCCTTCCCCCAGAGCCAGGGTGAGAGAATCCGAGGGAGGCTGAGTGTTGATGGGGAAGTAATGATTAATTCTCTTTTCAGCTAGCAGAGCCCGCGGCCCACCGGGCTGCGGTCGGTCGAGGGAGACTGTGCTGGCGGATCCGAGGAGTCCCCAGCGCCGCCCGCCACTGCGACAATCCGGACTGCGCAGGGAGGGAACGGCAGCAGCAAGAGGCTGTCGAAAGGCCACTGAGTGCTGGGCAACTCAAAGATGCTAGAAAGCCAATACACCGGGAAAAGAAGGGACCAAACGCGGACGAGGGCGTGTGGCTCCGCAGCGCCAAGAAATAGTTGGAGAGGGGCGGGAGCACCGGGGCTGAGTTTCCCGGGAGTTTCGAGCAGACACCAAATCTACTGTCTCGGATCCTTCCGCGGCGCGCCCGCCCTCCTGCTCCGCCGGCAGCTGTGTGGATGCGAGCAGCAGGCTGAGCGCGCGCCCGAGCTGGGAGCGGGTAAGGCACTGAGGCCGAGGGGCCGGGCCGCCCGGGCTGGAGAGGGGCTGCCGGAAACAAAGGACGGGAGAGGGGACAGGGCACAAGAGGGGCTGGGGCCTAAGGAAAGAGATCTCTCTGGCGACTGGCTAAGGTTTGTATAAGTCTGCCTCTTTGCTCTCGCCCAGTGTTGAGCCTGGACGCCCCAGGGGTTCTTGTCTTGGCGGGCATCCAAGACACCTCCAGGTAGGACAGGGGGTGTTGCCAGGAGCTGCTGCAGCTGTGGGGAGTGTGTGTGCGCGCGTGTGTGTGTGTGCGTGTGTGTGTAGGTGATGGATTAGGAAAAGGATGGAGAAAGGAAGAAGGGAGGGCCCTCCTTAGGGTTAGACTTCTGCAGGAGGTGACTGCAAGTCTCAACCATCCACTCTCCTGAGCCAAAGCGTTCATTTCCCGAAACTTTCTTGAAACAAAAGATCTGAACATAATCATTCAAGGAGCCAGGACAAGTTCTCTTTCTGGAAAATCGCGATTTGGTTTGAGACTTTAAGGGTCACCTGTATCCAGCATTATTTCTTAAGTTTCCTTAAAGTTCCTAGAAAAGGTGCAAAGTAAATCCAGGCTGGTAGGAGGCTCAGGTGTAGGGTCCTCCCGCTATGTCTAGACTTCTGGTGAGGGGGTCTAGACCTGCTGCTAACAAATACATTGATGAAGCTGACTAACGAGGGGAGGAAGGCCCTTTCAACTTCTAAATCAATTAAGGAGAGATTCTGATGTGTGTGCTTGAAGGCAGAGTGTCTCTTGATGAGGGGTGTGTGTGAGGGTTGTAAAGGTGTGTACAATGTATGAGGGGTGGTGAAGGGTGTTCAGGCAAACAGCTGTGTTCCAGGCTGAGCTGAGATAGGAGCTCAGGACCCACATCCAGCACCTCCCCCTCTCTCTGCCCTTAGTCTAGTCTGCTCCGTTGCCAAGGCCTCGGTAGCCTCTTCCAGAGGGCCCACCAATCAATCCTGCAGGTCAACACAGCAATTAATAATGGGGTGAGGAGGCCTGGCAAAAGAGGACAGGAGGCGTCAGGCTGTGTCTTCCCCCAGGCTCTGAGGACCACCCCCCAGGGTGGACAGGAAGAGGGAGGGGGTCTCTCAGGGTAGAAAGAAACCTGGGGACTCAGGGTGAGCCCAGGAGTTCAGTCAGGCCTACTGGAAGGAAAGACAGGGGACACATCATCTACAGAGAGCCTGAAAGTCAGTTGGGACTGGTCAGCGGAGAAAAAGAACGATCTACACATCCTTTCATAGTTCTGGTGGTGTAGACTGCGATAGCTTAGGATCACAAGTCACCTAGCTGCTTCTTCTCTCCTCTTCCTCCTTCCCTGGTCCTTTCCTTGTGGCCTTTTCCGCTGCTCAGAGACAAACTCAAGGAAATGAAATAAAACCCGCCTCTTCCGCAAACCCGGCTGCAGCGGCGATCTTACCGTGGCGTCCAGCAGGCGTCTGACATTGTCATTTTGAATTAGCCTAATACAGACCAAAAAGGCCATAGAGGCAGGAAGGAAGGGGGACATTGGGCTCTAGGGAAGGTGTGTCCTAGCTGTGGTGAAAAGGATGAAGGTAGGAGCGAAGAGGGAGCAGGAAGAGAGAAAAACAGAGAATGTAACAAGCAGGGTGGAAGATTCTGAGGTTTGGCTTGGTGGGAGCACCTTGAAATGAATGTCCACTTCCTCCTCTCCAACACTCCTGCACAACTATGCACTCCTCCCCATCCTGCTTCTGCTGCACCTATCTGGAGTGTGAACAGTCCCGCTCCACAAAAGGAGGGAAGGGTAGAAGAGCAGGGTATGGTAAGCACCTTGTGCTCCCAGCTGCTACGCCAGGTGCCCTGTATGCCTACCCAGTCAGTTTCAGGCAAGAGCAGCCCCTCTTCCCCCCACCCCCCGCCCCGTAGGTGGGAAATGCCCTGATCTTTTTTGAAGTGACTTGAAATGAAAACCCTGACAAGTTCCCAGGGATGCCCAAGTGCTGCGCTCAGGCTCCTGAGGCACTAGAAAGGAGGCCTGTTTGTGGCTGCTAGGAGAGCTGGAACCCACCCTAGGCACCTCAGAGCTACAAGGTAGGGAAGTGTACTTGCAGAGAGAGAAAATGGAAAGTGTTAAAGGGTGTCCGGAACCTGAGCAAGGGAAACTGGAAAGGAAGGCAGGACTGGAGAGGTTGGGAGATAACCATAGTTCAGAGTGAGGGAGAAGCCCTGTGCGAGACAGGAAGGGGAGAGAGGTTTGCAGGAAGGCTCAGCCATTAGGTCTGTCCTTGGGCTGCATATTTATACGGTCGAGGGGGTGCACAGATGGGCTCTCAATTGAATTCCATCTTCAACACCATCAGAGATTGATTTTGTACTCGCTTTTAATTTTGCCATAATTAATTAGATCATTACAACTGTTTGCTATTGATCTCCCTACTTAAACCTCTGATGCTGAGGGTCTGCCCAGAGACCTAAAAGCCCTGGAGGCCACAGCTGACACTCCTGGGGGGCCTGGGTTCCCTGGTGGGGACCAGACCCTGGAGGGCAGTGGGGGACAGCCCAGGGATTGAGCCAAGAAGCTAGAGCAAGCGCACTGTTGGGTGGAGGGCTGCATTATCAGTTGAAAGAACTGGAACCTGAGCAGGGCCAGTGTGGAGGAGAGAAATGAGATTTGAGGAAGGTGAGGAGTGAAGAAAAAGGCCCTGAGTTAGGCCTTTGACCTCTATGGAAAACTCTAGAAACCTGATCCAACCCTCTCACTCCCTACCAGAACCAAACTAAGCTTGGCTATTTGGCTTTCCACCCTTGCATTACACCAGAAAACCTAATGGGCAGTCACAGCTGACTTGGCAGGCCTGGAGGAAAGAGGGAGGAAAAAAGAAAAGAGAAACCCTTAGCTCTTTGGGTAGACAGTTTCAGATTTTCTTCCCTGCCCAGGTTTCCTGGCGCCTGCTACTTTTTCCCTAGGCTTTCATGAACCTTTCTTGATTTTTTTTTTTTTTTTTTGACAGAGCCTCTCCCTACATAGGTCAAGTACATTTACACTGCTATTCATAATCAAATCCACAAGACCCACACATTGCACACAGACTATGCTCAGCGTGGTTCCCACCCATTAGCAGACGCTCACCACCACCACCCCCGTCCATCCTAAACTAAGGCCAGTCCAGCACTCCCAACTTGGAGAAAGTTGAGCAAAATATACCCCGAGAGTAATCACAACGATCAAGTTCCTAAACATCCAATAAAAAAGAAAAGAACAAGTTCTGCAAAGGAAGCAGCAGAAATTGTAAAGCTCACGTTTTCTGGGTGGAAAGTTTTTTCTGGAAGATTTAAAGGACACCAGGAAGGAAGGCCTAGGAGGCCCCAATGGGGAGAGTCCACGGAGCCTCTGTCCACAGTCCCCACAACCGCCCGCTGGGCACGGAGTAGGGGAGGGGAAGAGTGGGAGCCTGTCCAGGGTCTCAGGTCTCCACGGCCTCTGGGGCACCAGTACTCACCCCCCCCCCGCCCCTGGCCTGTGACGCCGACGGGTCTTCATCGCACTTACCTGCGCGACTCGCGCGTTGTTCCATACTCTGCCGGCCGAGGATGCCGCCAGGGCCCGGGTCTGGCTTCCCCGCTCCTTCGCGGCCAGTCAGCTCAGTCTCGCCTTGGCCGCGGCCGCCCAAAGCTTTGGGCGCAGCCACCCTAGACCGAGCGGCTCAGCTCTCCCGCAGCCACCCGCCGCCGCGGCTCTGCGCTCCGCTCGCGCCCGCGCCCAGACACCCGGCCGCGCCGCGCCGCGCCGCGCCTCGGCCACCCCTCCGGAGCCCCGGGCTGTGCGGCCCGCGCACACGCGCGCACACGCACCAAGACCCTCAGCTAGCCGCTGGCAAACCGACACCCTCGCCGCCCCTGCCCGAGGCACCCACAGACTGAATCCCGGGTCCAGACGCCGGCACACCCTCTCACCCCACCCCCTCTCCTTCACTGTCACAAGCTCCCCTTCAATCTCACGCGCAGAGGCTTCCGCCCTCTCGCGTGCTCCCTAACTTTGTGAGGTTCCCTTTCCCCGCAACTCGCCCCAGACCGCCTGACAGGCTTTGGGGTTTCAGGTTCAGCTGCCAAGACATCCAACTTTTGCAGACCACATTCTGGTTCCCAGAGGTCCCTATCTCCAGTATGTCCTTTGTGGCGCTGCTCCCCCAAGCTCCTTACACACTCTCTTGGTCTGGGTTTTTCTTCCCTAAAAACTCAAAAGGGAAAAGTCCTGACATTCTTGCCCATGAAGAAATGGTGAAGGGCCTAAGTCTTGCCATTCTCACGCCATCCCACCGCTTGAACACACTACCCCTCTGCAGCATTCTGACCTCACCCCCCACCCCAAGCCACTTGGGCCTCTGGGCTCACTCCCTTGTGACCACACTAGTGTTTTCACTCATTCCACAACATGCATTCCCAACCTGGAATTTACATCTCTCTCATCTTGCTCATAAATTCTCCCTCAACCCTTTCATACCCCACTATTTTTGTTTGTTTTATTTTTAAATGTTTGAAGCAAGGTCTCACTGTAGTCCAGGCTGACTTGAACTCACTTTGTAGACCAGGCTGGCCTTACATTCCTCCAACTTCAACAGTGATGAAAGGTGGTGTGTGTGTGTGTGTGTGTGTACCCGGGCATGCACCACACCATACCTGGCTTCCCACTTTTCTTCTATGGACCTGCTTGTACTTCAACTTCTTACATATGTGCACACATACTCCTCATGAGCACTAATGTTCCAATGCCTACCCTCCTTATAGTCCATTTTCTTATTCTGCCACCCATTTAACCTGGGTACCCCTCTAGTGCAGCCTTGATCACATACATGCTGAGAAGCTGTCCAGAAAAGCACCTGAGTGCAGGTGGAGGCCTGAAACTGATATGCCCCTCCCACCCACCCCCAAAAGGCTCTAAAACAAGGATTTTAGTTCAAGTCCATAGGACCCTCTTCTCTTGTGAACCTGAAATTGACTAATAGGACCCCCACCCACTTCCACTGAACTTGCTCTGGAAAGACTGCAGCTAAGAACAGGGAAGTGGAGCCTCCCCCCCCGGAATCCACCGCAAACCTGCATCTTCCCACAGAAATATGACTTTACAGCACAACATCACCTAAACAACTTTTCTTTTTGTTTTTTATTACTTCCTTCCTCCTCCTCTTTCTCTTCCTCCTCTCCCCCTTCCTCCTCTCCCTCTTCCTCCACTTCTCCTCCTCCTCCTCCTGGAAGGCTAAGTACTAATGATCATATGCAGAGCTTGCATGTAATCAAGCACTCTACCACTGAGTCACATTGCCAGTCCCCCACACCAAGCCTATCTTACCAACTTTTTTACTTAATGTATTGGACCTCTTTGGTGGTTCCTCCCTTTATTATCTGACAGTAATCTTCAAACTCAAATGCATAAAATGTAAAAATGTTTTTCCTTTTGTCATTCATAGGGCACTATTTCCCAGGACAGGAGGGCAATATGTACAAATGGAGCCAGATACACATGCACACACCTATCACGTGGTTACCTCCTTGCATACTCATGAGATGGTAACATAACTAGCCTTTCACTGTCACCCAGGACCACACCCAGTCCCACACAGAGGTTGTGGCCTTCTGAGTCACACTTTTTTCATTGCACAGCTTTTTGTGTCTGTTTCCTTGTTTTCTTGTTTGTTTCCTAGCCCTTCACACAGATTTTTCCAGAGACAATAGGTGCACATATGATTTATCAGATGAGAACTATGACCTCACTTACATCAGTTGTGCTGGTAATTCCTATATCAGAAATTGGGACCAATCTCCCAGACCCCCACTGGGAACTAAGACTTTTGAACTGAGGGCAAACACTCAGCTCAGTGTCCCCTTCTTGCTCTTGGACCAGCCAGTCACAGTTACTTAACCAGAGCCCAGTGGTGAGGCAGTGCCAGGGTCAGAGCCTAGGTCCTGGGGAAGGTAGCTGAGGCACTGTGCTAAGCAGCCTGTCACATAAATGGAGGGGTATAAGGAGGAATGAGGCTTCCTAGCTTTTGCCTCTGATACTGTTCCATCAGTATCTGCAAAGTGGTGCCAGTCAAAGGGTACAGCCCTGTACTTTAGCTCCCTCCAGCCTCCTCCCTCAGGCTCTGCCTCTCTTTGTCTCCTGGCCCTCACCCCTGTCCCACAGTGTCTCTGGGGCCCTTTTGCTCATTGCCCACCCCATTGATTGAAAGTCTCTTTCAGGTTCTCCAAGGAGTCCCAGGAAAAATGATCCGCCAGCCTATTGATTCTTCATTAGAATTACATTTTCACGTGTGCTAAATTGGTTTTAAAAGCTTTTTCTGTTGTTATTGTCTTGTCAGACCCTGCGGTCCAGGGCAAACCAAGTTTTAATGCTGTGGCTTCTTAGGGGGAAAAAAAATCACCAGGGCTGGGCCTGTAATCCCCCACCTTTTTTTTTTTTTTTTTTTTTGCCTTCTTGTCATGATGACAATTGTGATTGGGTTTAAGCATCTTTAGGAAAAGGCCCTGTAGGAGGAGGTAGCTCGGGTCAGGCTAGTACTGTCTGGCTTGTGAGGGATCTGAGGTCCTTGGAGGAAAGACACCAGAGAAGTTTTTCTTTTCTTGAAATTAAATTTAGCACTAGAATTTGTATTAATTGCTTCTGGGATGGAGGGGGAGTAAAAGTTTTTAATGACATTTTTTGTTTTCTTATTCTACCTCCAAACTGAACAATGGAGAAATAGAAAAGACATATGTTTTCATTCTTTTCCTTCTTCCTTAGAGAGCTGGGTACATGTGTCAGTCTTCTATAAGGTGTTAGGGGAGAAGCTGTGCCCTGCTTCGCAGCAGGGCAGAAGCCAAGTCACAAGGACAATGGTAATCATTATACTATACACTAGTCAAAGGGCAGTGACGCAAAGAATAAAGAGGAAGAAGAGAGCAGAGAGACCAAAAACTTTGATAGAGAAGAGGAGAGGAGGAGGAGAGGGGGAGAATGCAATGAACCTAGGGCAGTGAATGAACAGGGATAGACAGAAGTAACAGAAGATAAGGGAAGGAAGGAAGGAAGGAAGGAAGGAAGGAAGGAAGGAAGGAAGGAGGGAGAAGGGAAGGAGGCAAAGAAATGGAAAACAAGGAAGAAAATGGAGGGAAAGGAGAGACAGAAAAGGAAATGTCCAGAGGAAGAGAGAGGAAGGGCGAGAAATAATAAAGGCAGGCAGAGGTGTAAGCCCCAGGGAGTTTCCAGTGGCTGAAGCCCACCCTGCCCCCAGCCCCGCCCTTTTCCTGGCCTGGCAACCAGCAGATTAAGCCAAGCATCAAGCACCCGAGCACTCGCACCCAGCTGCAGGCGGCTGCAGAACCTAGGCAGGAAAGCCAGCCGAATGTCTCTGTGATGTGTTTATCCTCTAATCAGTTCATTAGTTATAAACAACATGACATTAGAAGTTAGGAGGCAGTTGATATTAATTTTTATTTAACTAGTTGATGTTTAATCCGTCACGCCAGGCTGGGTAGCAGCGAGAAAGATCTTCCTGACACAAAACCAGTTAGAACTTCATAAGGCGCAATCAGTGTCCGGGGCTTGAAACAAACAAGAGAGACAGAGACACAGAGAAACAGAGACAGAGGCAATGCACCAGAGATTGAGAGAGCCGGGAGAGACCTAACCAAAGGCTAAAGCTGGGTGGTGGTGGTGGGGGGAAATAATCTAGAAAGACTGACAACTGAACTGGGGATCTTCCAACTGTGGTAGAGGCAAGATGGCTGTGCCTTGGGAAGGCCAGATGAGGGTAGCCCCAGGGGCAGTAGCCAGGGCCCTGCTGCGCCTCACTGCTGCTACACCCACCAACATCGTCAAAGGAGGAATGTTCCAGTGTCTAGCTGCCTGGCCCATGGCCAGCCAAGTAGGGTCCCAACTTTCAGAAAGTCTTCCAGGACTGAAGGAAGAGAGCCTTCTCCATCTCTGCTTCTGGAAAAGCAGGCCCGGAAAGAGAGGGAAAGAGGCAAGGAGTTTTTGCCCTTCAGTTCAAGTTTGACAGAGTTTGCAGCTGTCACAGGCCAGAACGGGGCGAGTGTGTGCACCTATGGGGTTTGGGGTGCTGGCCATGGGCATGAG
Source organism: Orientallactaga sibirica (assembly GCA_036365145.1). Classification (NCBI taxonomy): domain Eukaryota; kingdom Metazoa; phylum Chordata; class Mammalia; order Rodentia; family Dipodidae; genus Orientallactaga; species Orientallactaga sibirica. Next base: position 91,367,851 of record JAEOAD010000001.1, on the reverse strand, counting down.
GGAAGAAGTGAAGGATAGTTCAGGGGTCTGAAGGCCTGGAAGAGCGTTCCTCAACTCGCTTATTCCTTCATAAACATCCCTGCTTGCAAAGCTTGGAGCAGGGATGCAGCTGTGTGTCCGGACTCCTAGTGTGATGGTGTCCATCTGAGGTCCCTGGCTAGCCCGGGTTAAACGCCCCTCCCAACCGCGCCCGAGTACGAGCGCTGGGCTTTTTCCATCTTCGCTCCGGGGCCTGGCTCGGTCACGGCTTCCTGCGCCAGCGGGCGCGGGGGGTCGGGGCTGTAGTTTTCCGCTGTCCCGCAGGACGCTGGCGGGACCGAGTCATCCTCGGCGCGCGCGCAGACTCCAGCCCAGCACCTCACCGTCTGCATGTTAATCTGCCTCCACCGCAAAAAGGAAATCGCTGGAATTCCGAAGAAAATTGCCTCTCGCTAGCAGTTAATAGTTAACTCAGACAGGAAAGTTCCCAGGGAAGGACGAAGGAAAGCCCGGGCGACAGGCGACAGGCGCAGGGGAGGCTTCTCAGAGAGGCCCGCAGCCCGGTCCTCTCCCTTTGCCCAAAGCCCAAGCTTGGCCTCCGGCCTCCGCTCCACTGGCGGCTCGTCCCTCACCCTGTAATTAGCATCGTTTAGTTCACAAAACCCTGCCTGCGAGAAATCTGTTTCATCGTTCCGGGGCTCGGTTCAGCACCTGATTCCTCCCGGTGAGGCGAATAAATCATTGCGGCGGCGTCCGGGGAACCCGGCCCAAGCCCGCCAGACAGCACCCCCCCCACACACACACCTCCAACCCTGACCCACCGCAAAAGTGAGAGAGGCAGAGGTGGCGGAAAGACGACGCTGGGAGATGGTGCTACCTTACTTAGACCAAGGTCCAGGAAGAGATATTTCCCCCATACCCCTCCCAAAAAAGGGAGGCTCCCAGAGGCAGAGAAGAGGCCGAAACAATAGGAAGAAATAGAATGAGGATGTAGGGACAGAGTGAGAAAGAAAAGCATATACAAAGAAAAGAAAATCGAGGAGAACAAAGTTGGAGAAGAGGAGCTAGGAGGGAGATCCAGGAGAAGAGACTAGGAAAAGCCAAAGAGCAAGCTTTTGTTTATATAGAGAAACGCCCCCGCCAAGCGCGGAGGGAGAAGCGCCCCGCGGCGGCCGGGGCTGCGCGGTGGCCCCGGGGCTCGGGGAGCGCGCTCCCGGCTCTGGAAGCTTCTGCGCCGCACGGGACTCCAAGGTGAAGTTCCAGGGCGCAGAGCGCACCACACGGATGACATCTGGGGTCCCTGGCCAGGGGAGGACCGGTAGATAAACAGCGCTGGGCTCTTTTGGGGGGTGGACTCAAGCTTGGACGTCTGGGACTTTCTGCCTTGGAGTGAAGGGGGCGGAGGGCCCGTGTGGGCGAGCTGGGGCTGCTTGGCGCTGACCCCCCCCTGCCAACCAAGTCCGTGCAGCTCGACCCTCCAACTCTTCAGCAGGCCGCGAGAGAACTCCCCGGTGGCGGCTCTCCCAGCGCCTAGGCAGGCGCGCCGGGTCATTGCTGTGAGCAGGGAAGAAAGGCGCCAGAGGAGGGCGCATTTCGCGAGCTGACTCGGAACCCACCGAGAGGAGCCGCGCAGACGCCACCTGCTCTCACGGCCTAGTCCAGCACCCGCCGCCCCGGCCGTAGGAAGGGAGGAGGGACCAAGTGGGAAAGGGGAGAAGGTGGTGGGGAGGGTACAGAGGGCGGTGCAGAGAAGGGAAAGAATGGGCTGAGGGGGAAGGATGGCTGGCCCTCTAGTCTTAGGAGGTTTCTACAATAGGGGTGGGAGCTTCCGGTTTCCTGGTCTCCCCAGCTGTGAGCTCCAGGGCTTTGGCTCCCTCTGGACTTACTCCAGCAGGGTCTAAGAGGGCCTCTGTGTGGGTAAACACTGAGATAAAGAGAAGTCATCCCTACCGGCCTGGCAGTCTGGGAAAATTTTTCCAGCTTTGGGTCGATGGGGTCCAAATCACTCCTCCCTTTTCTGCCCCTCCTTCCTTCAGTAGGTTAGCCTCCCAGCTGGAGTGCAGCGGGAAAGGAAAAAGAAAAAGTCTTCTAAGAAAGAGAGGGGTGGCTGAGTCACTTCCTGCTTCTGCAAGGAAACAGGGCATAGTAACTGATATAGAAACTGGAATTCTTTGGGTTGGGTTCACGAGGGAGGCAGGAGCGAGCTGGGACAACGCTGAGACGTAGAGCAGCTGTAAGAAAACCTGGGGTCTTCATTGTGCTGGACATCAGACAGAAGCAAATCCTACACGGACCCCCTTCAAGAATGACATTGCCTGGCAAAGAAAAACTCTAGACAGCGTCAAGATGTGGGCTGTCAACATGACTGGAACACAAGTAGGGGTGCCAGGGAACATTTGGTCAAGGGAATGGGACCTTGCAAGGTGATTAGGTGTGAGCCAGCCTTAATCCAGCCACACAGGAAGCTGAGGAAGGAAGATCCAAAGTTCAAGGCCAGCCTGAGCAACTTGGCAAAGGCTAGCTCAGTTAGAAGAGCATTTGTCTAGCATGCACCAGAGAGGAAGGTTAGATGTACTCTAATGCAGGGGATGAAGGGTGACATATTCTTTGGGCAGAAACATCAAGAGAAAAGGCACAGGGAGGGGGCAACAGCCCACCTAGTTGGGAAACTGAAAAGGATTCTGTGAAGTCAATGTGGGGGCTAGTGGTGGATGCAAAGGAAGGAAGGCAAGAGATCGCTGGGCCTAGATAGAGCAGCACTTTTGCTAAGGGGTTTTGATTTTCCCCTTTTGACCACTGAGGAAATTTTATTTCTATTATTTTTATTTTGGTTTTTTAAGGTAGGTAGGGTCTCACTCTAGCCCAGGTTGACCTGGGATTTGCTGTGTAATTTCAGGCTGGTGAACTCATGGTGATCTTCCTACCTCTACCTCCTGAGTGCTGAGACACTAAGGAATTTTAAATAGGGGAATGATAAGATCTGATTTGGAGGGGAAACCACATTCTGGAGATATGGGTGGAGAGAGAGAGAGAGCAAGAGCAGAAGAAAGTATTTATGGAGTCTATGAGAAAGGATGGGAAGTCTCAAAGTAAAACAATTTGATGAGAGACAGAGGTTAGATGGAGAGGTAGAGGTGGGAGGGTCACAGATTGGATGTGTGCACCAGTGAGTTGCTGAGTTAAGGTCCACTTAGGATACTGGGCATCTTTAATCTCAACTCTGATTGGTCCCCAGCCTCTTTCACCCCTCCTGTCTATACTGTTCTCCTTTCTCACCTCATGGGGGACCAGGAAGTCTCACAGAACAACACACACTACTGCAAAGAACATCTTATCATTAATTCCAAAATATGAGAGAGAGAGAGAGAGAAGCACCCAGAGTGGGAAATGGAGGCAGTAGTCCTCAGGTGGACTCCACCTTTCTCAGATGGGAAATGTATCTACTTTGTGGTCAAATCCCTTGACCACACTGTGGGCAATTGTCCATATCTGCAAAACACAGGAAAGATAAGTAAGTTAATATATTCCTGGCCAATAAATGTTAACTCATTCCCTAAGTCCTCTAGCCTCAGGCTGTGTGTGTGTGTGTGTGTGTGTGTGTGTGTGTGTGAGAGAGAGAGAGAGAGAGAGAGAGAGAGAGAGACAGACATACGGGTCTCATTATGTGGGTCAGTCTGGGGGGGGGTGTCACACTTGAAATTCCCGTTTCAGCCTCTGAGTAGCCGGGATCATAAGTATGTACCACCATGCCTGGCCTCAGACTTCTTTATGCTTTGGTTGAGCACAGTCTCTTGTATAGTTACAGGGTATCAGAGGCAAAAAGAACAGTTAGTCCAGAAATATGCAGAGAAAGTTTTCAATACAGAGGGAAGGTCTTGTGATGTGGGGTGACAAAATGAGTGACAATAAAAACAACTAACATGCCTGAGGACTCACTGCATGTCACACACTGTTCTGAGAACTTTTTATCCAGCAATTCCTTCATCTACCATTATTTTACTGAGGTACAGAGGTACAAAGAGTTTTAAATTAATTAATTAATTAATGATAGTGAGAAAGGGAGAGAGAGAGAATGGGCATGCCAGAGCCTCCAGCCCACTGCAAACAAACTCCAGATGCATGTGCTACCATGTATATCTGGCTTATGTGGGTTCTGGGGAATTGAACCTGGGACCTTAGGTTTCACAGGCAAACACCTTAACCACTAAGCAACCTCTCCAGCCCCAAAAAGAGTTTCAATAACTTTTCCTCACACAGGGAACAGATCACAAAGGGAGGCTCTGTACCCAGATATCCCTTCCACAACTCACAGATGCCACACTACACAGTTCTGGTCCCCAAACAGAAGTCACGAGGAAGAAAGATTCTGGCTGTGGCTGAGAGGACTCTTCAGCTTTCGGTTGGTGAAACCCCAGAGATCTCCTCTCTTCTCTCTTTAAGATTTTCATAGGAATCAGTCCCTGCTATCTTTCTCCTCTGCTCAGGAGCCCCTAAATCTGGGCACTCAGAGATTGCTCCTGTGAGCAGGACAGCCAAGACTGTGAGGCTGCTGGACTATCCAGCTCTCACCAAGCCCTTCAGAAGCTGGGAGCTCACAGTCCAAGACCTGCTGTGTTGAGAGACTGCTTTCCCCAACCAGGCACTGCCCCAGACTCCTCCCCCATCCTGCAGGCTTGGTCTGCAACCTCAATATGGGGGAGGCATCTCTGGGCCTCATTCTAGCTGGGCTTAGCCTCTGATCAGGACTGCCTGATCCTCAACACCAGACACAGATAAGAACCCTTGGACTATTCTTGATGCCCCCCCACAGGCCGGACCTGGGTGGTCCCATGCAGGTCCTCCACTAAACTGGCCAAAGTCTTAGGAAAACTGTCAAGAAGACCAGAGGACTCCACTCTAAAGTCCACCTTTGCATGTCCACAGAACTGACCTCACAGAGGTCAGAAGATTGTCCCCCCCCCCCCGCCCCAGTCCTAGAACTGACCCACAGGCCCTTTCTCTAAGCCAGAAGTTTTCCCTTCCATTTAGGCAGGTGTCACCTTTAACAAAAGACAGAACTCAAAGCAACTTGGAAATGGTCCAGGTCTGACTATGTGTCTGGAGAGGAGGATCCTGGACCTTTTTCAAGAGAAGCTTTATATATGTGTATGTATATGTGTGTGTGTGTATATATGCCAACATGCACTTAATACCTTTTTCTTTTTTAAAATTTTATTATTTGACTATATATATATATATATATATATATATATATATATATATATATATATATAGAGAGAGAGAGAGAGAGAGAGAGAGAGAGAATGGGCACGCCAGGGCCTCCAGCCCCTGCACATGAACTCCAGACATGTGAGCCACCTTGTGCATCTGGCTTACGTGGGCCCAGGGGAATCGAACATGGGTCCTTTGGCTTTGCAGGCAGGCACCTTGACTGCTGAGCCGTCTCTCCGGCCCTTAATACCTTTTTAAAAATGACCTTTGAGTTCTGTAAGTAGTCACTGCACAGATAGATGTTCCCAAAGAACAAGGACCATGGAACACAAACCATTTATGAACTCTTTTTCAGAGATCCAACTTCAAAAAAAAAAATCTTCCCTTAAGATGGACAGGGTGTTAGGCAACATGCCAAATCATTCCGAGCCTACACTGGGGATGAAGGTGACTGGATGGATGTAAATTAGAGAACAGGGCACGTGTCTCTGAACCGTTCAGTCCCACCTCCTCAACTCTCTGCCAAGGGAAAGTGTGTATATTTGGGGGAGAGGAGCACAGACCGCAACATCCCAGAAGTAGAAGCCTCCCCTCCCAAGGTCAAGTTCCCTCTTAGTTTCTTTATCTGAGAAGTGGGACTCCTCCTTCCTAAAACTGGGGAATTTAATGCCTTAAAGTGCCTGGCACAGTGCCTGGTACTCCAGAGCCACCCTCTCCATAAATGGCATTGTCATGCTTATTTGCCTTCCCAGGAGGTATCTGTCACCTGCTCTGACTCAGTGGTACTCCTAGACACCTGTGGGAGCTGGAATCAGGGAAGGACCTCTTCCTGCAGAGCATCCTGGGCCTGGAACTGGGCGTTCACTGACCTCTGGGGCTCAGAGCCTGAGGCAGGTGAGCAGATTAGGACTAGTGGCCGTCTGGTGGATAGAGGCCTGGAAGAATGGTGGGATGCACACTGCACACAGTAGGGCTCTGCGGGCCTGCCCTGGGCTTAAAGCCGCCCCGGGCCCCCGAGTCCGACGCGCTCCCAGTGCCTCTTGCTTAGTGCCAGCGCTCGATTAATAATCATAAACCCCCGGCTCACCCTCCTCTTAAAATTAATAACTCTGTAATTAGAGTCATTTCAGAAGCCTCCTGAGCCGCCGAGGCCGGCCGGGCCGCCGGCCGCCCCGCACAGCACGGCGGGCAGGAGGGAGGAGGAGGCCGGCGCGGCATCTGCAGGTACCGAATGAGAATTCAAATCACTCTCACCAATCCAATACACTTTTTATCTGCCATCTATCTGAGAGCCGGGCCCATTCATCATCCGAGGCATTCTCCCTGAAAACAAGACCCATTCAGATTTTATACAAATTATCATATTTATCATCGTCTCCAACTCCGGAGTAACATCTCCGCAAAGTGTCTGCCGTCTCCCCGGGGAGCCGCGCGGCTCGGAGCGCCCGAGCGCACGCCGGGCAATTCCCCCGCCGCGCGGCCCTCCCCCACCGCCCCCTCTCCCTTCCCTTCCTCCTCCTTCTCCACCTCCTGCTCCTCCTCCTCCTCCTCACTGGCCTTTGATCGCCCCCAGTCCTAGGCTTTCTTGTCTTCACTTCCCACCAGTCTCTCTCCCACTCTCTTCTCTGGCTCTTATCTCTCGCCCGGGTCTTTGATCTCGTCTTTGCTCTTCCCCTCCCCCGTCCCCAGGCTCCCTCTGGACAGCCCCCTCCACCTGCTTCCTAGGGCTCAGCTTCTTTCCTCCCTTCCTCCTTCCTCCCTCCTTTCTTTGCATCTCTTCTTGGGTCTTTGCTTTATCCTCATGTAGCTTCTCTCCTAGTCCATTACCAGAACCAAGAAACAAGAAATGCCCTTTATGAAAGCAAAGCTCCCTGGTTCTCCAGGGGACTGCTGAGGTCCTCTAAAGTGAGGCTCTCACCTCTTAACTAGCTGTCACCTGGAGCCCACATCCAGGAACCTAAAAAGATGAAGCCAGTCACCTAAGAGACATGTTTATGACTGTGTAAGAAGTGGGGCCTGGTGGCTATTCAGCTCACTACACACAGCACATACCACCCACAACCTCCACACAACAGAAACCACCACAAAGACCCCACCATCACTAAGAGACTTCCCAATGTGCATAATTCTCTCCAATCACACATACATAATACCTATACACTGCCAGCCCCTCCACACTGTATACACGCATACACATATCCTCTAATAGCCACATAGCCCCAGTACACATGTGCCCACAATTTCCTAACTATACATACACACAGCTCTATACATACTGCACACAACTCCCTAACACACACAGCTAACACACATTTTCCCCCAACATACACACACATATATAGATAGAAACACACAAGTTATGGATCTGCACACTGTCTTTTTGCTGTTCTTGTCCAGAATCTTTTCACCCCTCCCTCTCCCCCTTCACCCTACTTCTTCCTCCCTCCTTCCTTCCCTACCCCTTCCTTCCTTCCTTCCTTCCTTCCTTCCTTCCTTCCTTCCTTCCTTCCTTCCTTTTTCCTTCTCTCTCCTTCTCTCCCTTCTTCCCTTCCCTCTCTCCACACAGATACCATTCCGGTGGGAACAAGGCAGGCACCACAGGCCTGGAACAACTTCTGCCTTGAGTGTGTGTGTGTGGGGGGTCATCTATAGCCAGCAAGTTTATCCAGCCCTTGGAAGAGCCCCCTTGCTCTGTACTGACCAGGAGTTAATGAGGCTTCTCTAGGTTAGAAGGAGGAAGGTATCACAAAAAGGGACAGCGAAAAGTTCAGAGCACAGGTTTCAGATCCAGTCTTCATGAAGGACTGCTTCCTTTCTAGGCCTCATTCCTGGAGTAACCCTGCAGTTCTCCTGGAAACAGCCAGTCTCCAGCAGTTTTTGAAGTCCTCTTGACCTAATCCTTTCTTAGTTTCCTTTCCAAAGGTTGTCCCACTGGGGGTTGCTGTGGAGGACCCTGTGTCTTCTGTAAGGCATTGGTTGACTCATTCATTCATTCATTTGTTCATTTATTCCTTAGCTATTTAAAAAATATTTTATTTATTAGAGAGAGAGAGAGTGTATGGTGTGCCAGAGACTCATGCTGCTGCATAGGAACTCCAGACACATGCATCATTCTGTGTGCCTGGCTTTACGTGGGTACTGTGGAATCAAGTCTGGGCCAGCAGGCTTTGCAAGCAAGCACCTTTGATCACTGAGCAATCTTCCCAGCCTAATTCTTTAGGTATTAATTAAAAGGAACATTATTGAGTATTGCATGTGTGCTGGCTTTCATTGTGACATGACAACTACAGTGGTGTAAAAGAGTTAGCAAGTCCATGCCTCCACAGAGGTTAGAGTCTAGAACAGAGTATGCATGAATGCACCTCCCTGCAATGGTGCACATGTTCTGTGTCTGCACTGTTCAGTTTAGTGCCCACTAGCCATTGTGGCTATTGAACACCTGAAATGTGACAAGTGTGACTGGGGAGCTGCTTTAATTTTTTTTTTAAATTTATTTTCAAGGAGTGAGAGAAAGAGAAAGGGAGAGGGAGAGAATGGGTGCATGTCAGGGCCTCCTGCCACTGCAAACAAACTCCAGATGCATGCACCACTTTGTGCATCATCTAGCTTTATATGTGTACTGGGGAACTGAACCTGGGCCTTCAAGCTTTGCAACAAGTGACTTTAACCATTGAGCCATCTCCCCAGCCTGGGAGCTTTTTTATTTTATTTAATTAAGTTTATTTATTTATTTATTTGATAGAGAATGAGAGAGAGAGAACGGGCACACCGGAGCCTCCAGCCACTGCAAATGAACTCCAGACATGTGATCCCCCTTGTGCATCTGGCTAACGTGGGTCCTGGGGAATCAAACCTGGGTCCTTTGGCTTTGCAGGCAAATGCCTTAACCACAAAGCCATCTCTCCAGCCCCCAAATCATTTATTTAATACAATGATGGCTAATGGCTACTATAAAAGTCTAGCAGGCAGGTTAGCCCTCATTTTGTTAACTCAAGAAAGATACACCTGAAGGAATTCCCTCCCTCCTTCTAGAGCTGTGGAAGGTCTGTGAGTATGAGGGGCTCTGAACAATGATTCTTCTCTCTGTACCCTCAGTTTCTAAACACCATAAGAATGCAATCCACCCCCATGGGCATGAAACCCATTCACACAAGAGCCTTGTACCTAAAACAAGCTCATTCTAAAGCTGCAGATGGAAGAGTAAGTCCCTGAAAAAGAGTAATAATAGTTATTGAATATTTATTTGTAACCAGACACTACGTACATATGTGCTGCTGTGTAAATCACACCAGGGGCTCACATATGCAGATGCTTGTAGGGGCCAGAAGAGTTGGGCAGAAAACAATACAGAAAGGAATTACTGGACAACTGGAGAGGGAAAGTCCATTTTATTTTTTTGTAGCGCTGGGGGTGGAACTCAAAGCCTAGGTCATGCTAAGCATGTGTTACACATTAAAAGAGCTTTACTACCAGTCTGGAAAGGCATCTTTAAAAACATGTTTCCTGGGGCTGGGAGATGGCTGTGCAGTTACAAAGCCTGCTGACTCACTGGGTATTCTTCGGCACCCACATAAAGCCACTTGCAACCAGATTGGAGTGGCAAAAGACCTTGTCATAAAAGAAGGTGGAGCACAGACAACTCCTCTGACCTCCACATGTGCACCCATACACACACATAAATAAATCAAATTAAAAAACAAAGAAACTAATGGCTGGAGAGATGGCTGCATGGTTAAACGCATTTGTCTGCAAAGTCTGATGGCCTGGGTTCTATTCCCCAGTACCCATGTAAAGCCAGATGTTCAAAGTGGCACATATGTCTGGTGTTCCCTTGCAATGGCTAGAGGTCCTGGTGTGCTCATACTCACTCACTCTCTGTCTTGTTTTCAAATTAAAAAAAAAAAAAAACATGAAAATGGCTCCTCAGTTTGGGACACTATTGTTGGGCTAAGAAAAGCAGTGGCTTAGCATGTCTGAGGTGCTGAGTTCAGCTGGGTTACCATCCTTGGAAGAGAGAGAGAATAAATCCTGCCTGCAGAAGTGGGCTCCAGGGATGCTAAACTGTCTTAAAATATTTTGGTCTTTTTTTTTTTTTTTTTTTTTTTTTGAGGTAGGGTCTTGCTTTAGCCCAGGGTGCCTGGAATTCATTATATAGTCTCAAGGCAGTCTCAAACTCACAGTGATCTTCCTACCTAGACCTCAGCCTCCTGAGTGCTGGGATTAAAGGCTTGCACCGCCACATCTGGCTGTTTAAAAATTATTTATTTATTTGCAAGCAGAAACACAGAGAGAAGACGAGCGCGCACGCACACACACACACACACACACACACACACACACACACACACAGAATGGGCATGCCATGGCCTCCAGCCACTGCAAATGAACTCCAGATGCATGTGTCTGTGCCACATTGTGCACCTGGCTTTATGTGAGTACTGGGGAATCAAACCAGGGTTGTTAGGCTTTGCAGGCAAGTGTTTTAACTGCTGAGCCATCTCTCTGGCCCTGTTTTAAGTTTTGTTGTTGTTGTTTTTAATTTTTTTATTTCTTTGCATGTGTGTGTGTGTGTGTAAATGCATGCCCATCTGGCTTTACATTGGTGGCTAGGGAATTGGACCCCTGTTGTTGTTTTTTGAGGCAGGGTCTGATTCTAGCTCAGGCTGACCTGGAATTCACTCAGTAGCCCAGGCTGGCCTTGATCTCACAGTGATCCTCTCACCTTGGCCTGTCAAGTGCTTGCAGTAAAGGCATGTGCCACCATGCCTAGTAACATGCTTTAACTTTTTTTTTGGGGGGGGGAGGTAGGGTCTCACTCTAGCTCAGGCTGACCTGGAACTCACTATGTAGTATCAGTGTGGCCTCGAACTCATGGCAATGCTCCTACCTCTGCCTCCCGAGTGCTGGGATTAAAGTCATGCACCACCACGCCCGGCTCCATGCTTTAACTTTTGCATTAACTACATGATTTGCTGTTTTATAATACAAGCTGGGCAAACCCAGCTAAAGACCAGCTATGGCTTTTGGGCCACATGTTTAGCCTCTGATCCTCGCGGGTGTCCTTCTGAAGCAGATATAACTGACCTCGTCATATGGATGAAGAAACTGAAACTCACTGTGAGAAAGTTAATTGCTGCTCAAGCTCATACACCAGCTAGCAGGGGAGCTTTGGTCCTAAGCTCAGCTCACCAGCCAAAGCACCACACTGCCTCTGCCCAGAAGAGGGAGGAATGATATTCGTCATCAACACTGATGGAGAATTGGTTATGTGCCAGGCACTGTGATGAATACGTCAAACCACATATAGTCCTCGTAACAACCTTATGAATGACACACTATTATTTTCCCATTTTATAAATGGGGAAGCTGAGGCAGAGAGGTTAATTAAGCTGCCTGGTTACACTGTCCAGCAAGTGGTAGACTGCAGAGCCTTATCTGGGTATTCTAATTCCCAGCTCTGGTCCTCCATCACCATTTCAATGTTCTCTTTCTCCCTCCCACCATCCCTCTCTCCCCCACTCTGTTCTGGGACAAAACCCAGGGCTTTGTTTCTCTGTGAGTGACCCTCCCTTCTTTCTTATATATTTGTACTGCCTTGTGACTGAGAACAATGGAAGGTTTCCATTTTTTTTCCAAATAAATGTGGGTGCTGCACTCCAGTACCCTAGGCATTAACAGTACCAAATGAATGTGGAGCAAATTCTCTTAATACTCTACAAAAAAGGCTGGAAAAAGTGTGTCCCCCTGTTTGTGAATGAGGTGACTGGGCTCATATATCACATAATACATGTGTACACATATTGCAAAAATTCAAAGTGTCTTGTGGTTCAAATCAACCCAATCATTCCATCTTTTCCTGGCAATGGCTCCAGGTTCCCATTGCTGTCCTGAAACTATGAGGGAAATGTTATAGAGAAACCCCAAGCTGGAGATGGAGATGGAGGAAGTCACCCTTTATAGACACAGAGAGGTGACCACAGAACCGTAGCCTTTGAGCAATAACTCATCCCATTGATGGCTGGAGTTCTATGGCTAAGATTGTGGCTGGTGTGGCTTGAGGTTGGATGTCACTTTCTGTCCACTGAGACTTGTATATACTCCACTGTCTCTCAAGGCACTGAGTTCCCCTGCAAGTTTCCCATCACCCACAACAATTTTATCCTTTTGCAAAGTCTAGCTAAAGACCAAATGTAGAGGAATAACCAGTGATTTTCCTCCTGGTCCTATGCTACCCCTCCCCCACCTTTCATGACTGAGGAAGAAGCAGACAGATATTGAAGGAAGTATCCATGACCCACCCAGCCCCATGTCCTAGCTTATACTGGCAAGATCCAGAGTCTAAAAGGGCAGCCAGAGGCAGCCTTAGATGGAGATGTATGTCTGGCTACTAATTGTCCATCTTGGTCTTCCCTAGGGTCCTCCAAGGTAATTTTACAAACACAACTTACCTGATACTGTCCTATCTTGCTTCTGTGGCAAATTATAAAAATCTTAATGGCTTTAAAAAATCACATTTGAGGAGACCCTACCTTGAAAAACCAAAATAACAAAACAAAACAAAAAATCACATTTGAGCCGGGTATGGTGGTGCTCGCCTTCAATCCCAGCAATCAGGAGGCTGAGTTAGGAGGATCACCATGAATTCGAGGCCACCCTGAGACTACATAGTGAATTCCAGGTCAGCCTGGACTAGAATGAAACCCTACCTTGAAAAAACAACAACAAAAAGAAAAAAGAAGAAGAAAAGAAATCACATTTGAGCCAAAGGAAGGGTAGGACTGCTTACATTGCAGTTGTCCTGACAAAAATGGCCTGGCTATCTATGACCTTGCAATACCTGGTACTACCTACACAAGACAGTCATAATAGGAGGAAAAGATGATGATATCACAATGAAAGAGAGACTAATGGAGAGGGGGAGGGGATATGATGGAGAGTGGACTTGTGAAGGGGAAAGGGAAAGGGAGAGAATTATCATGGTTTATTGTCTATAATTATGGAAGTTGTCAGTAAAAAAAGAATAAAAAAATCAAAAAACAAAAGAAATCACATTTATTAGCTGGGCATGGTGGTGCAGTCCTTTAATCCCAGCACTCAGGAGGCAGAGGAAGGAGGATTGCCATGAGTTTGAAGCCATCCTGAGACTACATAGTGAATTACAGGTTAGCCTGGGCTAGAGCAAGAACATACCTCAAAAAAATCACATTTGTTATCATTTTTTGTGCTCCAAATTTTAAGCTGGGCTGGTGAGATTTAAGCTCTTCTCAAGGCTCGGGGGAAGGATTGGTTTCCTTTCCTTCTTGTCTTACGGAAGCTGCCCACGCTCCTTGGGTGGTGGCGGCATCCATGCTTTTGTTCTCACTTCTCTTTTTAAAAAAATGTTTTATTTATTCATTTTCAGGAGAGAGAAAGAGAGAGAAAGATAATATAAGAATGAGTGCACCAGGGCCTCTTGCCCCTACAAATGAACTCCAGATGCATGTGCCACTTTGTGCATGTGGCTTTACATGGGCACTGAAGAATGGAACCTAGGCTGTCAGGCTTTCAAGCAAGCACCTTTAACCACTGAGCCATCTCTCTTTTGATAATATATATTTCCCTTTATAAGGGATGACATTAGACCCAGAGAAGCCAGGATAATCGACTCATCTTGAGATTCTTAATCATATGTGCAAAACAACATATTCATAGACTTTGGACATTTTTTAGGGAGCCAACTATTGTTATGCCTACCATGAGCAAGTATCAACTCCTTTAACCCTAATGAATAACTCCTGTGAAGTAGGCACTATCACCATTTTGCAAAAAAAACCAAAAAACAAAAAACAAAAAAACCCAAAACCATAGTGGGAGGTGAGGTTGTCATTCACGTAGTAACACAGTGAAATACAGACGTCAATCCCCCTAAATAGGTTTCTTGAGTCTATGCTCATAACTACCAGAGGTCCAACAGAAATAGATGCTCTTTGTCTACAGGTGCATACTATGGCATGTCACATGTCTGTGTTACTACATATACAAATGCTTTTCATGTACATGTATGCTGCTCAAATACATATACACAAGAGACATATGAATATACACAAAGTATCTGAACACATACACCCAACACCCACAATCATTCCCTTTGCTCATTATACTTACTTCACAGAGGTACACATGCTCCACACACACACACATGCATGCACGCTCGCACGCACACACTCACATACAGTCACTGCATAGATAGTGTGCACAATATACTTCTGATACTGTTTGCTCACTGTGTTAATGTTCTGTTTACCATATCATAATGTCCTTTAATATAGACACCCTACATATAGATATATGCACAGCATATAGAACCATGCAGACACAACCACTTCTAAACACACCTTGCAAAAATATCATATGCCTGCACAATATGCATGTCTGTGACTATACTGTGAAGACATATACTCAGCAAATGCTCATGCTGCCCAGACACATATCTTATTCACACAGAAATTCTGTGCATACACACATATATTCCACATAGAGGCTCACTTATCTCACATAATACTGTGAACACATGTCCTGCGTCTCAAAACATTTTGCCCTGCATATATTACTTACATGTACATACATGTGTTCTCAGGTACTATGCACACAGATACGAAGTCCCTGAGTATATATTCCTACACATACACACACTTCTGAATGCACACACAAAATCCTTTTAAAATACATTTTATGCACACATCCTGCCATTATAGAGATGTGTATCTGATTCAGGAGTTCTAAATCTATGCTGAATTCTCTGCTGATCAGTACTTTACATAAAAAGAGGGCTGGGCCGGGTGTGGTGGCGCACGCCTTTAATTCCAGCACTCTGGAGGCAGAGGTAGGAGGATCACCGAGAGTTCGAGGCCACCCTGAGACCACATAGTTAATTCCAGGTCAGCCTGGACCAGAGTGAGACCCTACCTCGAAAAACCAAAAAAAAAAAAAAAAAAAAAAAAAAAAAAAAAAAAAGGGCTGGATAGATGGCTTAGCGGTTAAGGCGCTTATCTGTGAAACCTAAGGACCCAGGTTCAATTCCCCAGCACCCACCTAAGCCAAGTGCATAAGGTGGCGCATGCGTCTAGAGTTCATTTGCAGTGGCTGGAGGTCCCTACGGGGCCATTCTCTATCTGCTTCTCCCTCTCTTCCTTCTTCTCTCATTCCCTCCCTCCCTCTCTCTCTCAATAAATAAATAAATAATTTAATTTTTATTGGTTTTTAAAAATATATTTTATTTGTTTATTTATTTGAGAGAGAGAGAAAGAGAGAGAGAGAGAATATGGGCGTGCCAGGGCATCCAGCCACTGCAAAGGAACTCCAGATGCATGCGCCACATTGTGCATCTGGCTTACGTGGGTCTTGGAGAATTGAAATGGGGTCCTTTGGCTTTGCAGGCAAATGCCTTAATCGCTAAGCCATCTCTCCAGCCTTTTTTTTTTTTTGGTTTTTTGAAGCAGGGTCTCTAGCTTAGGCTGACCTGCAATTCATTATGTAGTCTCAGGGTGGCCTCGAACTCTCAACAACCCTCCTATCTCTGCCTCCCAAGTGCTGGGATTAAAGGCGTGTGCCACCACGCTCAACTTAAAAATTATTTTTAAATGACTTCACAAGTGTGCCATCCTGCCCAAGATTCAGAAGCGGTTCCCTGAGGCATCCCAGGGGCACATGCTGCAGGTTCTGCCCATTTTCCAGGGGCGGAGGCTGAGGCGGGTGGGCGTGGCTATCCCTGGGCCGCCCCGCCCCCTCCCCAGCGGAGGTGTGATCAGCCCCCCGGCCCGGGATCTCTCAGCTCCAACAGAAAAGTAGTTCCAATACTATGTTTGTTAACTAGGTTATCTAGGCTGTGGAAGATTTTAATGTTGAATTTTATAGCTTTACCACGCTCTGCCGTCCTTGTGAATATTGTAATATTGCATTTTTTACAAGTTACTCTTCTGTTAATGTTCCAGCTAGTAACTTTTATAATCCTCCTCAATGAAATTTTTTTGTATTCTTCCGCACCGTTAACCCCAATGGCGGCGCCTCGGCCCCTGGCAGGAGGCAGATACGAGATGAATTCCTCTTTAATCAGAAATAATAATAATAAAAACACACACGCGGCTCCGCTGCCTCTCGCTCCGGCTTCCCTCGCCGCCGCCGCCTCTTGGGGCCGCCTGTGGGCCCTGCGGCCTGCGCCCCGGGCGCCTTCCGGCCCGACGCCTGGGCCTCCTCGCAGTCTCTTGGTTTACCTTTGCAACCTTTCCTCTTTTCCACCTCTTTGTCATCTGTATTTCTAGTCTCTAGACGTCCACATCCAGAGTCTTTTGGGGTGAGGAGTGGGACGTGATGGACCCTGGCTCTGGACCAGTGTGGTTAGGCGAGAGCTCTGGTGTCTGTTGGGGAAGTGGGGCTCCAAAGATTGTGGCTGAAACCAAGTCAGAAAGGTGTATTGGGGCCTGGGGAGAGAAAACAGCCTGTGGAGCTCTGGTCTAGTGAGTCCTTTTATCTAATGAGAGAGATCACGAAGGGAGGGAAACAATGAATGAGCCGGCGAGAACGACAGTTCGCCTGAAGTCTTGATGGAGGGAGATTGGATAGGCATGCTTTTACGCTGGGATGAAGGGACTGACTTTATGATGATGCTTCTAAGTGGCTCAAGAAAACATGACCCAAGACTACTGAAGACTGCAGGGGTTCATTCGCTCCACAAGGGTTTGAGTACCTACTATGTGCCAGGCCCTGTGTGAGACCCAGGGACACAATAGTGAGTGGTCTTGACCTCATGGAAAAGTAGAAGTGACAAGCCTAACAATCATACAAATGCATCTTTGTGAACTAGAGTCACTGTTCAGAACTTCTGAGCTTGAATTTATCCTGGATCTGATTAGGGCTCCAGGGTTACATTTCTGGCCTTCTGGTCTTCCTTCTCCCTATGCGCTGCCCCTACCCTCCCCTTTTTACAGGGAGTGGACCCCCCCCCCCGCCAATGGGATTTTTCTTTTCTTTCTTTTTTAAAAATTTTTTAAATCTCAGCTGCTCCTCAAGATTCCACCTCCTCAGAATTTCCCAGCTATTCCCGGATCTGACCACTACAGCACTCTCCTCCCTCACCAGGCGGAGGGGATGGCAGCCCCACACTTGGTAACAGAGGTACCCAACATCTGGAAAGCAGTCTCAGCTCAGCCGAACATCTGGAGCGCTAATCGCAGGCGCCACCAGCATCCCCGGACGGACGGACGGACGGACGCGTGGTTCCGGAAGGGGATGAGGAATGGGGGGGGGTCTTGGCCATCAGGACACTCGATGCCCTGTCCTCGCGCCCCTCAACTTAGGCCGGGCCAGAAATCCACCTCAGGCCAATACTGGATGCCACCCCACCCCGCGCCCGTGTTAGTGTTCTCCCCATGACGGAGCCCCAGGGCCCATAGGAAAAGGTTGAAAGGCTCTGCTTCCTCACTCCACCTCCGCTAACAGGGCCTGCAGGTGAGCGGGATGCGGTTAACCGGGAAGGGGAGGGAGGAGCGGGGCGCGGGAGGGGCCGGGCGCCCGCGCGGCGCCTGTGCGGAGCGCGGAGGCTGCGAGCGCCCGCGACAGTAAAACATCTGTAATGTGCCATTCGCCGCTGCTCGCTGATTGCTCATGGATTAAAGATTAAAATCTCGGCTTTGGCAGATGGGGAGAGAGAGGAAACTCTTACGAGCACGTTTTGCATCTGCATTTCATTCTGCTCGGTTCCCTGCGCCACGCCTGGTGGCGCCCGCCCTACCCCGCCCACCCAGCTCCCGGCTCCCCCTGCGCGGCCAGGCTGGCCACGACGCCTCGGGCCCCCAGGCTTCTGCCCACGGGTCCCTCGGAACCTTGGGCTTCGCCCCCAGCCCCATCTCGTTCTCATCTAAGGTTTCCACCTCTGGTCCGGTGTGGTTATTTCCCTGCTCCCATCCACACTCCACGCAGATCACTGTAAACCTCTCCAGAAAAGGGATACATTTCATTCCACAAGCCTAAAGTGTTCAACTGTCTGCCCCTAGGTGTACCGCGTGGGAGGTGGAGGTCACCATGGAACTCTTGGGTTTGTGGAGAAGTAACTGTGGCATAACCAGGTGGGCTCACCTGAGCAATTGTTTCCCCTCTATGTTTTCCACACTGAGCTGCTGAAGAAGCAGGTGGTAGGACAGGCAGAGGGTTGGGGTCAGAAGGTCATCAAGCAGGGCTCCTTCGGACTATTGGATAATCCTTGTAAATTAGCCTGGGCCTAGCTCACTAAACTGCGTACTCAGGCTCTTGGAGCAGATCTACTAATTCCCTCATTTTCCTCTCCTTCCAGGATGTGTTTCTGACATCAAACTTTGTTGGGGGAAAGAAGTACAGGCCAAGAGAATTATGAGACAAAGGATTGTCAAAAAAAAAAAAAAAAACATTAGAGAGACAGAAAAGGAACAAAAAGCTGCGAGATGCCGGGCAGATCCTAGTACCTTCATCTAATGGTGGGGGTTGAGAAGGCTTGGGAGAGACAGAGGGGGTCCTGCCGGTTTCGGGGCCCCAATTGGGAGGAGGAGGTTAGTCTGGGGTAAGCAGAAGAAAAGCTGAAGAAGGATGAATGAGAGGAGGGTCGGTGTGGCAGATGTAATTAATTACTGCATATTAAAATGTTTGTTTACAGAGATGAACAGCGGCAGAGGTCTGATGGTAATTAATTCACAGCATTCCCCAGCCCTCTTTGAGCCTCAACTCCTGGGGCACACAGGGCTGAGTCAGGTACTCCTGCCCTTCGCTCACTGGAGATTGGAGCCCAGAATGCTGATGCTGGGTGGGCATTAGAGTAATAACCCCAGAGTTCACCTGTTCCAGTCCTGTTTCACCACACACACACACACACACACACACACACACACACACACACGGGGAAATTGAGGCCAAGGAGGACTTGTGATCAATGATTTGCCCAAGGCCACCAGCTAGTAGGTAGTAGAACTAGGATCAAGGTCTGGGCTTCCTGGAAAGGAATTCAAAGCCAAAGGACCACTGAGGATATAGTAATATATGTGAGAACAGAGAACAGAAAGGGGCATTATGCTGAAGAAAGAGACTGCTAAGAGGGAGGTGGATCTAGGGCCCTTCCTGAGTGAAGACTAGAAGCCCCTCACTTGGGAGCAGTAGGGGGGCGGTTCTCATGGTTACCAGAAAGCAGCCCTTTGGCCCACTGCATGGTTCTGGGCCTCGAGGCCCCGACATCAGGCAGATACCCTAAGGGTCTTCAGCCTTAACATCCGACCGTCTGTCCAGCTTTGTGACTTTGGAGAAAAAGCATGATCTTTTTTCTTTATTTTTATTTTTAGGTTTTTTGAGACAGGGTTATATTAAGTCACCCATACTGGCCTTGAACTTCCTATTTAGCCCAAGCTGGCCTCAAATCTTCTATCCTGCAGCAACTACACTGGGCTGCTTCCATGCTTTACCTTCACCTGCAGTTCACCAGCACCGTTCAGCTCATTTAGTCATCAGGGAATGTGCAGATATGGGGCTGGAAGAAGGCAAGATGAGAGAGCTGCCATGGCTTTGTTTGGCTCACAGGATGCACAGCCTTGAAGAGTCAATGCTGAAGACACAAAAGGAATGTCAGTGGAAGGAGGGATACAGTCAGGGGAGGAGAAGTTCCTGGAGCTGCTGGCTTCAGACCAAGGCATAAAGGACAGGTGGCAGTGGGGCAGAGCAGAGGCAGCTCTGTGGGGGAGCTGGGCAGGTTGGCAGTGTGCTGGTAGAAGGGCAGTCCCTCTCTCAAAGGCCTCTTGTTTAATGGTCAGAAGAGAAGGATCCTGCATTTTCTCCATTAGACCTTGTTCCTTCCATACCAAATCCTCTCTGGTGACACTCACAGTCCTCATGAGCCGAGTAAAAGCTGAGGAAGGATGGAGGCAGCATTCTGTCAGGGAAGGGTTTGGCCTGGGCCAAAGATGGGAAGTGTAGTCAGGGCCATGGATTCATCTGTGCCTTGAGCAACAAGCAGAGTGTGAGTACAGGAGGGCCACCACTGGGTAGGTAATGGGACTGAGATATGCTTACAAGTGTGTAAATGTGTGTGAGGATGTGTGCGAGCATTTCCTTGGGTATCTTTGAGTGCCCATGTGTGAGGAAATGCAGAGGGGCCACTTTTGCATTTCTGGACAATTCTCTTAAAGCAGTGTCCCTCCCCTGATCCCTACAGGTGAAGTGGGAGAAGGGAGACTTGATCCAGTATCCCCTGACAGTTCAGGTCAGTCTTTGGCCTAGTCTGACCCCTACTGCCCTTCCACAGTAGACTTTCTGCCTGCAGGGCAGGATTAGTCCCTGGGCCTGGACTGGAGGTTGAGGGAGTCTTTCTCATAGAGCCCTTTGCCTTGGCTTTTACAGGTGTGTACTGTGTGTCTTAGGGGTGGGGCAGAGTCATGTGCAATGTTTATTGCAAACACACACACACACACACACACACACACACACACACACACACACAGGCCCTGGACATACAAATGAACAACAGCAAAAAAAAAAAAAAAAAAAAAGAAGTGGCACCTGTTAACTCCCACCCAAGGAGAGCCGCCCCCCCCCCAGTTTTCTAGTTCCTTCTTTGTTGTTATTTTGTTTTTTTGAGGTAGAGTCTCACTCTAGTCCAGGCTGATCTGGAATTCACTATTCAAACTCACAGCAATCCTCCTACCTCTGCCTTCCAATATTTATTTGAGAGAGAGAGAAAGAAGGGGGAGGGGGAGAATATGGGCACACCAGGGCTTCTAGCCACTGTAAACGAGCTCCAGACACGTGCACCACCTTGTGAATCTGGCTTACGTGGGTCCTGGGGAATCGAGCCTGAGACCTTTGGCTTTGCAGGAAAGCGCTTTAACCTCTAAGCCATTTCTCCAGCCCTCCACCCAGTCGCCAGACCCTAAGCCACCAGGCCAGGAGTGTGTGTGTGTGTGGGGGGACGCTCTTGATCTCTTGGCCCAATCGAAGGCCAGGCGCGGAAGCTCGGGGCGAACTGGTGGCCGGGGCCAGCTGCTGGGGCGCCCCCAACCGGGCGGGCGGGCGGGCGGCGGAGCGCGGGGCGGCGGTGGGAGGGAGGCGGGGAGGGAAGGAGGGAGGCGGGGCAGAGTTGTCGCTTCCCATCAGGCGGAGGATTGTTCCCGACACGCGCAGGCCCCGCGGCGTTTCTGTGTCAGGGAGTTTTGCTGGCGCTGTGACCCATGCGAAGGGGGTCGAGCCGCGCGCGGGGAGCGGCCAAGAGTGACCAGCGCGGCCGGCCGCATCATCACCACCTGGCCGGGTCACTGCTTTGCACTCCTGCCCGGAGCGCAGGGGAGCGGGGGAGGGCTCCTAGGGATGGGGCAGAGCCTGGGCTTCTCCCGGTGTTCCCTCCCCCACCCCCAGGGGAAGGAAGGTCCAGAGGGAAAAGACATTTCCCACACCGGGGGAGGCGGCACCCAGGCCTGAGTTGTTTCCCTTCGGAACTGGGAGCAAGGAAGACCTCTCATGGCCCTGCCTTGAGAATGTCTTGTTCCTTGAAAAGGGACGAAGGGCATGGCTGAAAAATGCCATGCTTGTGAATGGACACGACCCCCAAAGAGGAGCGGTCACCCGAGGAGGGCCGGAGCTGCTCAAATAGGACAGGAACCCGGACTTCCCAAAGAGTGCAGAGAGGGACCTGGAGGCTATGCAAATCAGATGATAAAAGGGGTGTGGGTGGCCGGTTTTCGGAGCCCCGCCTGGAGGGTGGAGGAGGGGCAGCAGGGAGGGAGGGGCAAACTCCTGACCTCGGCCCCAACCCACTGGTCCCATCTGAAGTCTGCCCGCTCCATCTTCAGCACTTAATGATTTTGACGGGCCCCACCCGTGCACCATCGGGGCCTTTGTGTCTGCCAGACCAATGGCCCCTCTCCTGGGCCCACCCATCAGTCACCCGGAGCTCCAGCTGTTCCCAGCCTTTGGAGCAAACCCGGCCCGTCACCACTACAAATTGGCTCTCAACAGCCGCTTGGAGACCCCTTTTCTGCCATTGTCTCTGGACAAATGGCCTTTCCCCTGCACACCGCCTCCGTAGGCCCAGTTTAGGCTGCCTGCTGCTTCAGGGAAGGGGAGGGGTCATAGAGCCCTTCCAGAAAGGTGTCCTTATTCTCCTTCTCTAACCTGGATAATCTAGCCAGGCTGGGCCAGGTCACCACTGCCTGGACGCCCTGCATCCTTCCCTCAGTGGTCTGGGCTTCATGAGGCCTGCACTGAAGTCCCTCTGGAGAAGCCTCACAATATACTTGTTGACTGAAGCTGAAGTGAAGGGTAGAAGAAGAGGGAGGGCTGGGTTGGTAGGGAAGATATGGGAACTGGGAGCCAGGGATCCCAAGAGCCACCATGGCCAAGTACAGAGCCAAGACAATTACATGCCTAGTTTTGCTGATTGCATTAAAATCATTAGAATGAAGGATCTGAAAAATCATACATTAAGGGGCAGAATTAGAAAGGGCTTTAGAGACTGGCACAGGCATTCCCAATGTGAATCTGGTACAATTAGCTAGAACCGTGTTCTGCAAGCAGGCACTTTCAGAGTCTCCGTGACCTTCTCAGCACACCTCCTGCCCTCCCTTTCTTCTTCTTCTCCTGCGTGCGGGATTTGGCTTAAACTCTTCCCTTTCACGTCCTCCACGCCCGTGACTGTCTTCTTTTCCCATCTGCTAATCTTTGTCCTCTCTGGCTCCGGGGCCCTAGGTTGTATTAAGGAATAGGA
The DNA here is from genome assembly GCA_036365145.1 of Orientallactaga sibirica. Classification (NCBI taxonomy): domain Eukaryota; kingdom Metazoa; phylum Chordata; class Mammalia; order Rodentia; family Dipodidae; genus Orientallactaga; species Orientallactaga sibirica. Next base: position 91,344,915 of record JAEOAD010000001.1, on the reverse strand, counting down.
CTGACAGGATACTGTGAGTGAGGTCTTTGGCTTTAGAGATGGGAGTCAGACAGACAAACAAAAAGATATTCCCCATGGGGCCTGCCCTTAGTCAAAAAGCTCACCCTAACATCTGTGGCAGAATCAGTGCCAAGGCAGCAGGAGTCCAAATAGTGAAGTTAGGGTGAGGATGGAGGACAGGTGGCACCTGCCTACCATGTCTGTGTGAAAGGAGCCTAAATGTGAAAATCTGGGTGGCTGAGACTGTCTGTGGCTGCTTATGTGAAGTTTTCAGTGTGTGTGTGTGTGTGTGTGTGTACACGCCTGCTGACCTTTGATTCTCCATGTAGCTGGTTTTCCTTCTGTGGACATTAGACAGAGTTCTGGAGAAGCGAGCATCCACACAGAGTGCTTCAGAGCTCAAGGAGCAAGGAGTGGGCCGGGCTACCCCAAGGTGGGCTCAGGCCTGTCTAGGTTTGGCTGGGTGCCAGGAGAGTGTTATAGTCATGGTGAATGGGCCTATCTGGCTAGGGGAAAGGTGGAGAAAGGATGGGGCACGAGTGGGGGTGGAAAATGGAGTTGCCAGCCTGGAGTGAATGGATGGTGGGGTTTCTCTTTTGTAACCAGGAATAATTAAGATAGATGTGCGGATGGATTAGCTGTCCTGCAAGGTCAGGAGCGCATTGCTGGATCACTCTATTATTTTGCTGCGCCACAGCTACCCAGCTAACGCCTTTTTCATGATATTTTGAACATCCACACAGAAAAAACCAAGTGAGTGCGAGAGAGATACAAATGGATCGTTTGGTGGAGAAATCCGTCTTCGTCACCGCCGCCAGGCTGGGATTAATGCGATTGAAGGCTCCTCCAGGCTCAGCCAGGGAGACGGGCTCAGGAAAGCAAGAGAAATTGGTTTGTACCCCTGGGAGCAGGATTGATGGGCCAGACCCTCCAGGCTGGGCTGGGCTGTGGTGTTCTCTAAGGGCTGGGGGCAGGGAGTCAGTCTGGGGTTTGGCCTTGGCTTGAGTGGGGCCATGCCCTGAGGGAGAAGCCTAACCTGGCCTGGAACCTACTGCAACTTGGTGAGGTTGGGGTGAGGATGGATGACAGAATGTGCCTGCCTGCCATGTCTTTGTGAAAGAAACCCAAATGTGGAAAGATCTCAGGTTCTGATACCCTGGGCAGGCTGAGGGACTTTGGGTAAGATTAGTAGGAGAGGAATCTGTGCCCCAGTGTCACTTGTGTTTCATGAGCGACCAGGAGGAGGAGATTGTTAGTGACCGCCCATCAATCTGGGCAGGATGATCTGTACAAAGGAGGTAACGGTCTGTCTGCTGTTGGAATATTTACTTAGCCATGTGCTCAGCTGTGTGCCTGATATGATGAACATGCGATTCCTGTCCTCACAGAGTGTACTCTTAACAGGAAGGCAAATCCTAAAGGAATCATTCGACTCAAGGTGTTGGGTTTATGAGAGGGAAGTCAACAGCAAGGAGGCAGACCAACCTGACAGAGCTATTCCTTCAGAGGTGACAGGAAAGCTGGATTTAAAGGATGCGTAGGAGCTGCCAAGACAGAGGGGAGAGAGGCAGAGGGGACAGAGTTGAAAATGTGGAAGTTGGGAGCTAATAGAGTTCTGCTCCCGAAGGAGGAGCCAGAAGCTGCCTTCAGAGAGGTTCAATGACTTGTCCAAGGTTACACAGCTAGTGGATGGCAGAACTATGGCTAGAAGAAAATCCTTGACCTTGAATAATTGTACTGGTTTGATGGAGGAGACAAGATCTTCAATCTCTGAAAATGGTAGACCTGTGAGCCTCTTTTAGGGAAGCAGGGCATACTGTATGTTAGGTACACACACATGCGTGCATACACACGCATGCTCACACTCACATAAATGCTTTGAAGATGGATTTGGGAATGGTCAGAGAAAATTTGGGTTTTGTCTTGTTTTATTTTGTTTTGTGTTGGGGATGAACCCTTGGGTCTCATATATGCTAGGCAAGTGCTCTGCCATTGAGCTATGTCCCCAGCTTGCTTTTAATTTTTTTTTTTTATTCATTACATGGAAAGATATGGTAAATGTTAATCACTATATATGAGTGAAAATATAGCTCCCTTCCCTTACTCCTCTCTTTCAGTCCTTAAATGTTCTTAGAAATAGCACCTGGAGAGATGGCTCAGAAGCTAAGGCACTTGCCTGAGAAGCCTAGTGACCTGGGTTTGATTTTCAAGTACCCACATAAAGCTGGATGCACAAAGTGGTGCATGCATCAGGAGTTCATTTGCATAGGCTAGAGGCCTTGGTGTACCCATTCTCTCTCTTTCTTCCCCCTCCTTTCCAAGCCCCCATGTGTGTCTCTGCTTACAAATAAATAAAATAAATAAAAACATTTAAAAAAATGTTTTCAGGGGCTGGAGAGATGGATTAGTGGTTAAAGTGCTTGCCTGAAAAGCCTAAGGATCCAGGTTCACTTCTCCAGGTCCCACATAAACCAGATGCACATGGTGGCACATGCACCTGGAGTTCATTTGCAGGGGCTACAGGGCCTGGCATGTCCATTCTTTCTCTCTTTATGTCTCAAATAAATAAATAAATATCTTAAAAATGTTCTCAGAAATAGTTACTAGTAGTGTGTGTGTGTGTTCTCTACATTCACAAGTGATAGTAAACTAACTGTACACATGGTTTACCATCTTGTTTTTTTTTTTTTTTTTTTTTTTTTTTTTTTTTTTTTTTTTTTTTTTGAGGCAAACCCAGCAGACTGGCCTTTTTTTTTTTTTTTTTTTTTTTTTTTTTTTTTTTTTAATGTGAAAGAGTGAGAGCAAGACAAAAAGAGAGAGAGGGAGAATTGGCACATCAGGGCCTCCAGCCACTGCAATTGAACTCCAGATGCATGCACCACCTTGTGTGCATGTGTGACCTAGCATGCTTATGTCACTGTGCATCTGGCTTATGTGGGACCTGGAGAATTGAATATGGGTCCTTAGGCTTCTCAGACAAGCACCTTAACTGCTAAGCCATTTCTCTAGCCCTGTTTTTTGTTTGTTTGTTTTGTTTTGTTGTTTGGTTTTTCGAGGTAGGGTTTCACACTAGCCCAGGCTGACCTGGAATTCACTATGTAGTCTCAGGATGGCCTCAAACTCATAGCGATTCTCCTACCTCTGCCTCCCAAGTGCTGAGATTAAAGGCATGCGCCACCATGCCTGGCTTCTAGCCCTGTTTTTTTTTTTTTTTTTTTTTTTTTTAAATTTAATAAACTATTATTACTGACTAGACTAACTCATGAGCTCTCCAATTCTTTTTCTTTTTTCTCTTTCTTTCTTTCTTTCTCTCTCTCTTCTTTCTTTTCTTTCTTTCTTTCTTTCTTTCTGTCTTTCTTTCTTTTTCCTTCTCTCCCTCCCTCCCTCCCTCCCTCCCTCCCTCCCTCCCTCCCTCCCTCTCTCTCTCGGCTCTAGTCCAGGCTGACCTGTAATTCACTATGTAGTCTCCGGCTGCCCTTGAGTTCACAGCGATCCTCCTGTCTCAGCCTCTCTAGTGCTGGGATTAAAAATGTGCATCACCATGCCAGGAGAGAGAAAGTGAAGGAGGGAGGGAGGGAGGAGAGGGAGAGAATATGAATGGGAGCACCAGTGCCTCTAGCTGCTGCAAACAAAATCCAGACACATGCACCACTTTGTGCATCTGGCTTTATGTGAGTACTGGGGAATCAAACTCTGGTATTAGGTTTTATGGGCAAGCGCCTTAACTGCTGAGCCATCTCTCCAGCCCTCCGATTCTTTTCATAACAGTGTAGGATTCCATTGTAAGTATATATGGTTACTCATTGAACCAGTACTGATAGGCTCTTACATTATTGCAAGTCTTTTATGCTTGTAATGAGTGACAAGGTGGTATCCTTAAAATTGAATTGCTGGGATAGAGAGAATGAGGTAAAGGAAATTGGAGTTTGGGGTTTGAAGAGAAAAAGAAAAGCAGTGCAAGAGGGGTTGGGGAGATGATAGGGGAGAAGAGCTGCGAGGCCTGGTAGTCCCTCCAGAGAGAGCAGGGAGGAGCAGGCCCAGCATTCAACCTTAGTTCTGCTTTTACTAGGTTAGTGATTCTGCACAAGTTATTAAATTTACCTGTACCTTTTTCCCTTGGAAAATGGGGGAAATAATTTGAACCTCATTGATTTGTTGTAAAGTTAAAAAAAAAATTCCATGATTATGTATGGGAAAATGGGCAGACATACAATAACAGCAGCAATTATCTCTGGGTAGTTATGTTTGAAATGTTTTGTTTTTTCTTTTCTATTTTCTGTATTATCTGTGTTATCTAAAATTTTTACAATGTGCATGTGTTATGCTCACAACTAGAAAGAAAGAACCCAGACTGCAGCTTATTGTGGTGGGCAGGGAGGAAGATGGAGGTAGAAGACACTGCTAGCCCGGACATTTGGTCACGATGGCTGGGCAGGGATTCTAAAAGTAGGTGGTGGGAGTTACAAAAGAGCAGAGCTGGCAGGAGAGTGCATCAGGTGGAGGATAGGAGTAAGCAGGATGTTTGGGGATGGTAACCCAGCTGTGCTGAGGCAGTCCTTTACACAGTTCAATCATTCCTTCCTCTCCCCATTGTTGAAGCAGTAACAGATTCTGGCCATGCTTGGTCCTGGGAACACCATGCCTTTGTGGAGCGTGTGATGATGCAAATGTTCACAAGGACATGTAAGCTGTTCCTATGAAATGGCAACCCAGAAGCAGTCTGAGTCTTCTGCAAGCCTGTAAGAGAAGCATTTGGTCTAGTCAGAGATGCCAGGGACTACTTCCCAGAGGAAGTCTCCTGTGAGTTAGATTAAGCTGCAGGACACATAGATGTTAAGGAGGCCAAGAGAACAGAGAAACATGCTCCAGGAAGAGGGAAGAGCCAAGTGGGTGGCTCAGGGGCACGAGGAAGCCTGGTGAGAATGGACCATCAGTGAAGACAGCAAAGGGAAGGGGTGGAGCCGTGGGCTCAGAAGGCTCTCAGAAGGGCTGTGGTAAGAATTTTGGGTAATGTGGCTGGGATGCAGCTTAGTTGGTGCAGTGCTTGCCTGGCATGCATGAGGTCTTGTATTCCACCTCCAGTACCACATAAACTGGGCATGGTGGTACACACCTGTAATTCTAATATTCTGGAGAAAGGAGGATCAGAAGTTCAAGGTCATCCTCAATGATATAGCCAGTTTGAGGTCAGCCTGGGCTACATAAAACCCTGTCTCAAAAAAAATCAGATTTTTTTTTTTCTTGAGAGCAATTAGAGCTACAGAAAGGTTTAAAGCCACTCATGTCATGATCTGTCTTGTGTTTTCAGCAGCCCTCGTAGCTATGGAGACTGGCAATGTGTGAATGAGTGAGAAGACCACTGGGAATAGGTGATCATGTGAATGAGGGGAAAGGAATGAAGATGGAAGGAAAAGATGGGGGCAAGAGAAGAAGGTTTGAAGAAAAGACTGGAGAGCTATGGGAGGAGGGACTGTGGGGCCAGGTTGAAGACTTAATCCGCTGCCACCTGGAACCACTGGTGATGCTATACCAACAACCACCATTGACAGAGTGGAGTCTTAACCCGAGCCAGGCTTTTTTAAAATTTTGGTATGCTTATCTCATTTAATCCCTGCAACTACCCTGGGAGCCTGGGAAGATTACTGTCAATGAGGGGGCGGATTTAGCAGCTTGATGTGAGTGGAGTTCATGGTGATGAAGTTCACAAAACTCTTGACTAACAGCAATTGTCTCTGGGTAGTTACATTTATTTATTTATTTTTGAGACAGGGTCTCAGGTAGCCCAGGCTGGCCTCCAACTCACTATGTAGCTGAGAATGACCTTGAACTTCTGATCTTCCTACCTTGGCCTCCCAAGTGCTAAAATTGTAGGTCTGCACCACCATGCCTGGTTCAACATGAATTTATTTAATTTTACAGGCTGGGCGGAAGTCTTGCAAGTACAACTGATTTCTCTCTGCCTCAAAAGCTGAGATCAAGGCCTTCGCTGGTAGGCACTCCATCCACCCTCATTCCTATTGAGCAAAGATTTCCATTCCTTGCTACTGTATGATGTGAGGTCCCTGTGTCCTTGATGGCTGTCTGCAGGAAAGTAATAGATGCCACTGCCTGGTCCTCACATGTGCCTCTTCTGTCTTCAAAGCCAGAGACAGTGTGGCATCTTATACTTGGACTTTAACTTCCTCTCCTGCCAGCTGCCAGAGAAAACTTTTCTTATAAAGGGCTTTTACTGGCCATGACCCCCAGATCATCTCCTTTTTGCCTCATAACATAATCACATTAGTGATACTGGAAGTGGAAGTTGTGGGGCCATCTTGAAATTCTGTGTGAGCACAGGACCACTTGCGTTCACATGTCTTAGGAAGCTGGGTGAGGTGGGAGATAAGAAAGGGTGGGGTATGGCCCAAGGGGACTCTGGCAGCTGTGCTATAAGAGAACAGAGTGATGACAGCACTGGGCACAGGAAAACAGTTGGGGGGTGCTGGGAACTGTTCAATGAGGTGTGCCTCAAGGCAGTTAGAAATGGGACATTCTGAGGGTGGGGAGACGGCTCAGTGGATAAAGTGCTCACCGTGCAAACATGAGGACCTGAGTTTGCACCTCCAGCCCCGTGTAAAGCCAAACGCTATGGTACTCGTGTCTGAATTTCAGGGTGCCTAGGGCAAAGGGAGGTAGATACAGGATACTCAGTAGGAAGCTTGTAAGGCAGTGAACCTGGTGAACTCAGCACAGTAACAAGTAAACAAGCAACTACTGACACCCAAAGTAGTTCTCTGAGCTCTACATGTGCACCATCATATGCATGTGTTCACATTCACATGTGTGAACATGTACACACCCATCATACACATAAAAGAAATGAAGCATTCTTTCTCAGTAGAGCAATGATATTGTACCCTTTTTCCCCTTAAGATATACCACATCCAGAGCTGGAGAGATTGCTTAGTGGTTAAGGCACTTGCCTACAGAGCCAAAGGATCCAGGTTTGATTCCCCAAGATCCACATAAGCCAGATGCACAAGGTGGCACATGCGTCTGGAGTTCGTTTGCAGTGGCTGGAGGCCCTGGCACGTCCATCCTCTCTCTGTGTATCTGCCTTTCTCTCTCTCTTTCAAATAAATAAATAAATAAATAAGAAAAATTCAGAAAAGATATACCACATCCACAGTAGAGAACATTAATCCCATGACTATTCCACACACTGACACTGGGCCATACAGACCAAGATTTCTAGCCTACCTTTCCCAAATTCCCCATGCTCCTTCCCAGTCATTATGTCCTATAAGTGGCTGCTATTTGGACATCAATAACCTTAGATTAGTTTTGCTTGGCCTTGAACGTCATCTGAATAATCATACAATATGTACCACCATCAAATAGTTTATGAGGACTTGGGGTGTGGCTCAGCATTTGAGAATACACTTGGCATGTGTGAGGTTCTTGGTTCAGCCTCCAGCACTTAAATAAATAAATACACAGAAGCATAAATAAATAAGGTGTTTTGGGGTGCTTGCAATGTGCCAGGTTCTGTAAGAACTCTGGGGATTCAACAGTGAACAGTCGCGGTCCCAGCCATCATGGAACTGAAGCTCATCCCAGAAGAGGTCTCTACTATTGGAAGCCACAAGATGGTGTGTGTGTGTGTGTGTGTGTGTGTGTGTGTGTGTGTGTGTGTAAAAGGGTACAAAGAAGAATGAGGATGAAGATGAGACAGTGGGGAATGGGAATGGTGGAGCAGTCAGAGCACGAGAGAGGCAGTGTAGAAGCCAAAGTGAGAGCAAGAGGGAGGGAGCGATCTACAGCATGGTCCGCTGCTGAGAGGTTAATCAACACATATTTATGGAGCACCTGCTTAGTACAAGGCTATGCACAGAGTGGAATACAGAGTGGCATAAAACTCCCCGTAATAATGATCTCTAACATGCCTACAGAGATAAGCAAAGGCCCTGGTGGGAGGAAACACCATAAAACTCAAGTATGATTATGTCATTCCCTTGCAGCAAATCTCCGAGGGCTTTCCATTGCCATTGGGACTAAGATCAAAACCTCACCACGGCCTCCTGGGCCCTTGTGGTCTGACCCCTGCGGAATTCTGGAACCTTCAACTCTTACCTCTCTCCCTGTCATTTTGGCCCTCCAGACATCCTGATCTTCTTTCCTCATCCTTTCTTTTGGTCCCTCCTACCCCAGGGCCTTTGTACATGCCATCTCTTGTGCCTGCAAGACTTTTATTCTCTTCTCTACTCCTAGAAAGTCCTAGTTAACTCCACTCACATTTCACTACAGTGACCACCTCCTCAGAGAAGCCTTCCCTGATTTGCTTCAAATCGCCTCCCATGTTTTGTATTTCCTCACCAGCCTTATGAGCGTATCATGGTGAATAATGCTATATCAAGTCTCATGTATTGGAGACTCCTTTATGAAAGCAAACGTCTTACCTGCTTATGATAGAGGTGGCTCCCCAGCACCTAGCTTAATGAGGATTTGGTAAGTGCTTGCTGAACGAATGAACTTAGAAATATGAAGTCAAGAGCCCTGTCTTTGAGCCTCAGCGATGTGACCTTGGGTCCATGGCTTTCTTTTTTTCCACTGGGACTCAGTTTTATCATCTATAAAATGAAGGAGTAGATTCTCAAGGGGCCTCTGCAGCTGCATGTCCTTGGATTCCATGACTCATACCCATAAGGATGTTATTGGGCTGCCCGCCAGCACATCAGCACTGATATTAGTAAGTGCTGAGTAAGAAAGTGTGAAACATGGCCTGCTGTAGAGGCGGGACAGAGCAGTGTGAACTAGAATGTTCACAGAAGACTTCCTGGAAGAGGTAGGTAGAAAAATGTGAGAGAGAGAAAAGAGATTTTTCAATGCATGCCTATTAGCACATGCGAGGCAGAGGTAAGAGGATCATGTAAGGCCAGATTCAGTTCCCCAACCACCTATGTAAAGCTGGACATGCAGAAGCGAGAGACCTTGATGCACCTCCCCTGACCCCCCTGCCAAACACATGGACATGTGTGTGAGTGCATGCATACAAATAAATATAAATAAAAATAAACTGGGCTGGAGAGATGGCTCGGTGGTTAAGGTGCTTGTCTGCAAAGCCTAAGGAGACAGGTTCAATTCCCCAGAACCCACATAAGCCAGATTCACAAAGTGATGCATGTGTACATGTAGCATGCATCTGGAGTGGCTAAGGCCCTGGCTCACCAATTCTCTCTCTCTCTCTTTTTCCTTCTTTCTCCGTCTTTCTCACACACTCTCTCTCATAAATAAAAAACAAACAAAGCTAAACTAATAGGGGGGCAATGAAGGGAGAGAAGATAGGACGGAGAGGGCTTTTCAAGAACCAGAAAGCTCAAGCTTCCAAAGTGACAGCAGACAATAAGGTGACTGGCCTGTGTGGTGCCTGTGGCAGGGTCTAGCTTCTGCTAAGTAGGAGTGGCCTTGTGTTTTAGTTTCCTGATGCTGCTAGAGCAAATCACCACAGACCCGAGGGCTTAAAACAATGAAATTTATTATTTTATGGTTCTGGAGACTGGAAGTCCAAAGTCTGTTGTCTCATTGGGCTAAAGTCAGGTGCAGCCAGGGCCAGTTCCTTCTTGAGACTACAGGAGAGAATTTGTTTCCTTGCTCTGTCCGTCCCACTTCTAAGCCTGTCCTCATTCCTTGGCTGATGGCCCTATGTCATATCACCCTTTGCTCCAACTTTGACCTCTCTATCTCCCTTTTATGAAGGTGTGCTCACATTGTGCACTCTCAGATAATCCACAGGAATCTCCACATCTCAAGGTCATTTACATAATCACATTTGCATTGTTTCTTTTACCAGGATTGCCAACATATTCTCAGGTCCTAGGACCTGGACATCTTTTATTTATTTATTTTAATATTTTAAAAAAGTAGGCTGGCAGATACACATGGTGGCACATGCATCTGGAGTTCGTTTGCAGTGGCTAGAGGCCCTGGTACGCCCATTCTTACTCTCTCTCTCCCTCTCTGTCTTAAATAAATAAATAAATAAAAAGTTTTTTTTTTTTTTTTTTTTTTAAAGTAGACTGGAGAGATGGCTTAACAGTTAAGGCGCTTGCCTGCCAGGTTCAATTCCTCAGGACCCACGTAAGCCAGATGCATAAGGTAGCACATGCATCTGAAGTTCATTTGCAGCAGCTGAAGGCCCTGGCACATCCATTCTCTTTCTCTCTCCCTCTCTCACTCAAATAAATAAATAAAAATAATACATTAAAAATTAATTTAAAAAATGGCTGGAGAGGTAGCTCAGCAGTTAAGGTGCTTGCCTACAAAGCCTAAGAACCTAGATTCAATTCCCCAGTACCCACGTAAAGCCAGATGTACAAAGAGACGCATGCATCTGGAGTTCACTTGCAGTGGCTAGAGGTTCCTGGTGCACCATACTCACCCTCTTTGTGTGTCTGCCTCTTTCTCTCTCTCTTTCTAAAATAATAAATAAAAAATTTATTTGAGAGAGAGGCAGAGAGGAAGAGGCAGACAGGCTGAGAATGGGATCTCTAGGGCCTCCTCCCACTGCAAACAAACTCCAGATGCACATGCCACTTTGTGCACCCAGCTTTACGTGGGTACTGAGGAATTAAACCCAGGACATCAGGTTTTGCAAACAAGCACTTTAAAAAAATATTTATTTTATTTTATTTATTTATTTGAGAGAGTGAGAGAGGCAGACAGAAAGAGAATGGACACACTAGGGTCTCCAGCCACTGCAAATGAACTCCAGGTGCATGTGCTCTCCTCGTGCATCTGGCTTACGTGGGTCCTGGGGAATTGAACTGGGGTCCTTAGGCTTCACAGGCTCCTTAACTGCTAAGCCATTTCCCCACTCCTTTTTTTTTTGGTTTTTCAAGGTATGCTTTCACTCTAACCCAGGCTGACCTGGACTTCGCTATGTAGTCTCAGGGTGGCCTTGAACTTATGGCAATACTCCTACCTCTGCTTCCCAAATGCTGGAATTAAAGGTGTGTGCCACCACGCCCTGCTGCAAGCAAGCTCTTTTTTTTTTTTTTTTTTTTTTTTTTTTGGTAGGGTCTCATTCTAGCCCAGGCTGATCTGGAATTCACTATGGAGTCTCAGGGTGGCCTTGAACTCATGGCGATCCTCCTATCTTTGCCTCCTGAATGAAGGGATTAAAGGCGTGGGCCACCATGCCCGGCAAGCAAGCACTTTTAACCACTGAACCATCTCTGTAGTCCCAGTGGGGCATTCTCTATAGTTGATATGGCCTCTGGAGCCAGCATGCTTTGGTTTTGTCATTCATTAGTGGATCACTGCTGGGTGACTTCTTGACCCCTAATAATCCTAGCTTTCCCATTAGCAGAGTAAGGAGATAGTATTGTGTGCCATATTCAGTTATCCATTACTATGTGATGTATCACCCAAGATTTAGGTGGCTGTAAACAAGGATTAGGGTTTTTTTTTTTTTTTTTTTGAGGTAGGGTCTTGCTCTAGTCCAGGCTGACCTGGAATTCACTATGTATTCTCAGGGTGGCCTCCAGCTCATGGTGATCTTCCTATCTCTGCCTCCCGAGTGCTGGGATTAAAGGCATGGCCCATGCCCGGCAAGGATTACTTTTTATATTAGTAGGCAAGTACTATACCACGAAGCTACATTCCCAGAAAAACAATAATCTTTTCTTTTTACTTGAGGCAGCATCGCACTGTAGGTTAGGCTAACCTAATGTTCGCTCTGTAGCCCAGGCTGGCCTTGAACTCATAGAGATGTCTCCCAAGTGCTGGTGTTTTTCTTTTAATGTTTTATTTTTATTTATTTACTTGAGAGAAAGAATGGTTGCTCGAGGACAAGGCCCTCCAACCACTGCAAACAAACCACAGATGCATGTGCCACCTTGTGCATCTGGCTTATGTGGGTACTGGGGAACAGAACCTGGGTCCTTTGGCTTTGCAGGCAAACACCTTAATTGCTAAGCCATCTCTCCAGATCTCCTCCTCCTCCTCCTCCTCTTCTTCTTCTTTTTGGTTTATCAAGGTAAGGTCTTGCTGTAGCCCAGGTTGGCCTGGAATTCACTATGTAGTCTCAGGGTGGCCATGAAATTACAGTAATCTTCCTATCTCTGCTTCCCAAGTGCTAGGATTAAAGGTGTGCACCACCACACCTGGTATTTTTGGTGTTTTTAGAAAAATATTTAAAAATAGCTGGACAAATAGATGGCTTAGCAGTTAAGGCATTTGCTTGCGAAGCCTAAGGACCCAGGTTTGATTCTCCAGAACCCATGTAAGCCAGATACACATAATGACACATGAGTCTGGAGTTTGTTTGCAATGGCTAGAGGCCCTAGCATGTCCGATCTGTCTGTCCTGTTTCTCTCTCTCTCTCAAATAAATAAATAAATAAATAAATAAATAAATAAATAAATAAATCTTTAAAACATTGAGTAGTCTAATTTCTCAAAAAATATTTTAATTGATTTGCAATGAGAGAGAGAAAGAGAGAGAGAGAGAAAAAAGAGAAAATGATCATATCATGGCAACTTGTCACTGCAAATGAGCTCCTGATGCATGTGCCACTTTGTGCATCTGGATTTATGTGGGTACTGAGGAATTGAACCCAAGATGTCAAGTTTTGTAAGCATGTGTCTTTAACCACTAAACCATCTCTCGAGCCCCCTTTTTTGGTTTTTGAGACAGGCTCTCATGTATCCCAGGCTGGTCTCAAAGTTGCTATGTGGCCAGGGATGAACTTGAACTCCTGATCCTCCTGGATACCCCATCCAAAAGTGCTGAGATTACAGGAATGCACCACCATGCCTGGCTAAACAATAATATTTTATTTTTCATAATTATGTGGGTGGGCTGGGTACTTCTTCTTCTCTTAGTGGTGCCATCTGAGTTTGCTCACATGGCTGCATTCATCTGGAAACTCAGTAGCTGGTTGAACAGCCAAAGTGGCCTCAGGGACATGTTTGGCCATTGATGTTGGTTACTGGCTGGAAAGCTTTGGTTCCCTTCCCGAGAGCTGCTCACCCAGCAGAGCCTCTTTCCCTCCACTGGCTTTGACAGTCCAGGCTTCTTTACATATTAGTTGCTTGCTAAGGCAATGAAACAGCCGTGATCTAAACCCACTGTGTGACACCTCTGTTACTTTCTATTGGCCATGCTGGGTGTGGTGGTGCACGCCTTTAATTCCAGCAGTCTGGAGGCAGAGGTAGAAGGATCATCATAAGTTTGAGGCCACCCTGAGACTACATAGTGAATTCCAGGTCAGCCTGGGCTAGACTGAGACCCTAGCTCGAAAAACAGAAAACAAACATTCTATGGGCCAGACAAGTCACATGGCCAGCCCAGATATAAAGGGAAGGGAGGGCTGGAGAGATGGCTTAGCTGTTAAGGCACCTGCCTCCTAAGCCCAAGAATGCTGGTTCCAATCTCCAGCGGTTCCAATCTCCAGGTCCCACGTTTAGCCAGATGCAAAGTGAGGCAAGGGCACAATGCCACACTTGATCACAAGGGGGCGCACACATATGGATTTCGTTCACAGCAGCTGAGAGACTGCTGGCGCGCCCATCTCTATCTGTCGTCCTCTCTCTCTCTCTGTCTCTCTCCAAAAAATAAATAAATAAATAAAGGGAAGGGAGATAGACTCCACCCCCACCCACCTCCTTGGGAAAAGTCACATAGTACAAGACCTATAAGATGTGCAGGCTGCTACAGTGGTTAGGAGGAGTCTATGAAATAAACATTTAAAAGATCAGGATAGATCCAGGCTTGGTGGCATCCGCTTATAATCCCAGCACTTGGGAAGCTGCAGCACAGGGATCCAGAGTTCTAGGCCAGTCTGGATTACATAGCTAGACTCTTGTCTCAAAAACTGCTTCCCCTCATAGGTAACAGAACTTAGGTCAGTGCCTGGTACCTAGTAAGTGGTCTTTATTTTTCATCACATGCATGCTTTAATGTTGGAGTGCCTAGATTGAACACCTAACACCATGGTGTATGGTTTGGGGACCACTGGTAAATCATTTAACTACTCTAAACCTCATAGTCCTCATCCTTAAATGAGATTACAGAGTTGTTCCAAGGACAACATCTAATAATCTATGTGAACTCTTAGTTCAGGTCCTAGAGTAGTGATGTTGCCAATATTCTGTCAAGCACAGTGCTAACACTCCCCATTTCTTGTTTTTTTTTTTTAATTTTAATTAATTTATTTTGCTTCTTGTCACTGTAAACAAACTCCAGATGCATGCCCTACTTTGTGCATCTGGCTTTTTGTGGCTACTGGGGAATCAAACCCAGACCAGCAAGCTTTGCAAACAAGCACTTTTAACCGCTGACACATCTTCCAAGCCCACACCCCCTTTTTTTGTTTCCTTTTCTCTCATTTTGCAACCCAGGCTGAACTTAGATTTATAATCGGCATGCCTCTGCTCCTGGAACACTGGAATTATAGGTGCAAACTTATTGTTCATCCTGTGTACTGGAGATTTTACACACACACACACACACACACACACTAATCTTGAGAAGAAATAAAGCTTGAAAGTCTAAGAAACAGAGAGGGAAGGACTGGGACCCAGGTCTGTGATTTCCCATTTACTAATGATTTCAAAATTTTTCTTCTTTCTTTTTAAGTAGAGAACTTCCTTCTCATATTTTTAATTTTTTTATTTTTATTTATCTGAGAGAGAGAAGGAGAGAAAGGAGAGAGAGAATAGGTGCACCAGGGCCACCCTGTGCATCTGGTTTATGTGGGTCCTGGGGAATCGAAATTAGGTCCTTTCACTTTGCAAGTAAATGCCTTAACCACTAAGCCATCTCTCCAGCCTGTCCTTCTCCTATTTTAAAAGACAATGTATAAGATGGTATTTTATTAGCTCTTATTATAAAGGCTCCAATTTTGGCTTTTTCCTTCTTAGGTAAAAACATGTCTGGGGCTGAAATGATTGCTCAGCAGTTAAAGCTGCTTGCTTGTAAAGCTCGAAGCTCAAAGGTTCAATTCCCAAGCCACCCATGGTAAACTGCATACAAAAGTTGTGCAAGTGTCTGGTGTTCATTTACAGTAGCAAGAGATCCCAGCCCATGCAGACACAGGCACACATGTGCATGCACGTGCTCATACAAATGAATATATTAATTAATTAGTTTAAAGATATGTCAATTACAGCCAGGCATGGTGGTACATGCCTTTCATCCCAGCTCTTGGGAGGCAGAGATAGGAGGACCACTGTGATTCAAGGCCACCCTGAGAATACATAGTGGATTCCAGGTTAGCCTTAGCTAGAGTGAAACCCTACTTCAAAAAACCAACAATTAAAAAAAAAATAAAAGAGCCAATTACCAAGCATTTTATCATGATTGCAAACTCTAATATGTTAAAAAGAGTTTGAAATATTTATGGAAGAATGTGGCCTTTTATTAAGATTTCAAATCATCAATATTTTGTATGGATATTCCTCAAAACTTTATTATAAAATTTCTGTATGATCTAGGTACAAACCTTATAACTTTATACAAAAATTCAAATCAAAACTCTCTGGACCATTTAGATACTTCTAAGCAACTTCAAGTTTTTGTGGATGGTAAATTGGAAACTCTTCAATCAGCCACATCTTTCCACAGACTACATCTTCCATGAGCAAGAAAGCTGATGGACCATTTTGACTCTGATCAGTGTGTGGTGATAGGAAAGTGTCTCGAGAATCTGGCTGAGAAGTCTTTTTGTAAGCAATGGAATATTATTTTAATGTCCTTTATTATTATTTTTTATTTATTTATTTATTTTTATTATTATTTAATGTCTATCATTCATTAACTTTTGAAGATAAGATTAATGGAAAAACAACAGCCAGTATTATTTTAAGGCTGTCCTTTCATGGTGATTATTTTTTTAAATTTATTTTAATTTTTTTATTAATTATTTGAATGATCAGAGAGAGGGGGTATCATTCAACTTAACAAACAAACTCCAGGTGCATGAAGATCTGGCTTAATAATGGGTATAATCCTAGTCTTTGCAGAAAAACTGCTGAGCCATCTCTCAGACTCAGCCAATTTTTTTTTTTATTTATTTATTTGAGAGAGAGAGAGTCTTGGCCTCCAGCACTGCCCTCCAGATGCTGACCTGAAATCTGGCTTACCTGGGGAATCAAACCTAGGCTTTGCAGGCTGGCCTCAAACTCCAGCCCCCAGCCAATATTTTAAAAAATGGCGTTAGAGAATCCTCCTACCTCTGCCTCCTGAACTCCAGACACTTGTGCCACTTTGTGTATATGGCTTTACATGGGTACTGGGATATTGAACCTGAGGCCTTCAGGCTTTACAAAAAAAGCTTTTAAGCCGGGCAGGTCAGCCTGGACCAGAGGTAGTGAGACCCTACCACCCTGAAAAGGTCAGCCTGGAAAAAAAAAAAAAAAAAAAAAAAAAAAAAAAAAAAAAAAAAAGCTCCTTTAACCACTGAGCCACTTCTCTAGTTCCCCCAGCCAATATTTTTTAAATGCTTGCTGTATAGCATGTACTATGCTCTTTCCTTATTTATCTCATTGACAAGTAGGTATTGTCATCATTCTCATTTGTCAGAGGATGAAACGGAAGCTCTGAACTAATTTATTAAGCTAGTAAACAGGGGAATGAATTACAAGCCTATAGGAAGTCACTGGAAAAAAACTTTTTCCCATTGGAACAATTTCAATGAAGAGGTCATTGGCGAGCAGGGATAGAGATGTTAGGAAGGGAAGAGATGGTGGGAGGCACACGTGTGAATCAGAGAGTGGGAATAGTTAACAGGGAAGGGAAAGTTAAAAGAGCATTGTAGGTCCAGAGCATAGGGGCCTAGAAGGCTCTCAAGACTCAGAGGGAGAGGGAAAGACTATGAATGGGAATGAAAGAGGGGATCGCTGAAGGTGCATGTGGTTGAAACCTTGCCTCTCCTGTGTCCCTGTATTTCCTGAATTCTCAAAGCTATGGGTAGCAAGTGAACCACAGTAGAGATTCACCTTGAGCCAGGCCTCTTACAGGGATGGCCCCAGTACCAGAAATGGCATAGCACTCACGCAGGGGGTGACTGGTAGGGCAGATTCCACTTCTAGTCGCCCTGCCCCCCCTCCAATTGTCTTCCAGTGAGATAATCTTGACTAGTTCTCTTTTCTGCATGGTCTAGGTACAAAGCATATATCTTTTTTGTTTGTTTTTTTGTTTGTTTTGTTTTTTGAGGTGAGGTTTCACTCTACCCTGAACTCATGGCAATCCTCCTACCTCAGCCTCCCAAGTGCTGGTATTAAAGGCATGTGCCACCACACTCGGTCTCAAAGCATATATCTTTATACAAAAATTCAAATCAAAACTCTGTGGGCCATTTAGCTACCTCTAAGCAACTTCAAGTTTTTGTGGATGCTAAATTGGAAACTCTTCAATCAGACCACATCTTTCCATAGACCACATCTTTCAGGGGGGAGATTGGGCACCACATTGCAGAGGAAAGATTGTGGATTTTATTTTATTATCTATTCCTTTTTTTTGTTTTGTTTTGTTTTTTTTCGAGGTAGTGTTTCACTCTAGTCCAGGCTGATCTGGAATTCACTCTGTAGTCTCAGGCTGGCCTCGAACTCATGATCCTCCTATCTCTGCCTCCAGAGTGCTGAGATTAAAGGCATGTACCACCATGTCTGGCTACTCCATTTTTTTAAAATTGAGATAGTATCTCACTATGTATCTGAGTATAGCCTGGAACTCATTCTGTAATCACACAGTCCTCTTATCTCTGCTTCCTGAGTTCTGGGAAGAAGTATGGATTTTAGAGGAATCCAGTGCTGGGTTCAAGGCCAGGCTCCACTGCTTCAAGGCTGTGTTATCCAACCTTGCTGAATTTCCAGTTCTCATCTTTATACATGGAGACAATGGCACTTACATCTAAGGATGTTGGGAAGGGCTACTGGGATGACATGGGTGAAAGTGGCTTGTGTGCTTTTGGTACACAGTAGGTGCTCATTAAACACTGGTTTCCTCCTTCTTTGGCCCTTGGTTCATGTGCCTCTGTCCTCTGGCCACGTCACTCCCCCAGGCTCTGCCAGCACCTGCCCAGCTGCAGTGGGTCTTGTTCCATCCATCACTTTCCGGATCTTGCCCAATTTGCAAAGATCAGGGATGTGTCCTCCCCACCCCCCTCATGCCAGAGCACTCCGGATGACTCACAGGAAACCTGGGCCCACTCACTACTTTGTACTATAGGCATCTGCACTTGACCTTGTTAGATACAGAATAAATATTTACAGAAAGAAGCCAAGGCTGAGCTATCATGAACTTGGAGTGAGAGTACAGAACCAGCTTTGTATTCCTGTTTTAGGGATCTAGAAGGCCATTGGCAGAAACTGGGAGACTTGATAATGACATTTAATTGGTGGGAGATGGGAGGGCAGAGCAATGATGTCCTGAACCAGTTCATTTGGGAGTAAAACTTTTGGGTTTGGAGAAATCAATGATTTGTGCTGGACTGGTAGGTTCAGGTAGGCACCATCAATTGGGATGGGGTTATCATGGTTAATATTTGAAGCTCTAGAAATTAATTAGAGTTTGATACTGAGTTGAGTTTGAGCTGAGTTGAATTTGAAGCAGACTGGAAACACAAGTCACACTGTGAAGGGAGAACCTTTGGCACTGTAGCTAGAGCCAAAGACCCTGCTCGCCTGAGCAAGACCCTGCTCACTTGGCCCCTCTGAGATGAGGGCGGGAGCACAAATGCTGGCAGAGCTTCAACAGGTAGGTGGAGCTTCATGGTCTGGGATTAAGGAGAGGGGCATAGTGCCTGGAATGATAAACAAGAGAAAGACAGCCAGTATGGCTGAGTTTTGAAGTGGCATCTGACTCCACCCCCATCCTCACATTCGCTAGCCACCCAGACTATTCCCAACTGCAGCCCAAACTCTCCAGGCCTCTCTCCTTACAGGAAGCCACCTGTACTTGTTCTCTGTTTCCAGGTGTCCCCACCTACCTCTTTCTCTCCATTTCAAGACTGACAAGTGAGACCTATTCAGTTTCTCCATCCCTTTTCCAAGAGACCATTTGTTGTTTTAATCCCTGAAGCTAGTTTCCTTAGTGCACAGGAACAAACAGCAGGAAGCATTTTCCTCTGCCCCAGTGAAAAGGTGATTTAAATACTCAACCACAACACCGACCTATCATTTCATACTGACTCTTGAATCAGTTGAGTTTAGTTAGAGGGCTGGAAGTTTCCCCAACAATAAGCTGAATGACGCCTTAATGTAGCCCAGGAGTGGGAGAGCCACATGCAGAGAAATTATAGCAATAATAACATTTGCTCTGGATCTTCTGCTTTAGAGAATAATTTTAAAGCTACCCTCTCAGATGACCTTCAGAATATTCCTGTGAGATAGTCCTGATTATCTGCACTTGACTGGTGGGAAACTGAGGCTCAGAGAGGTAAAGTCACTTGACAAGATCATCCAAAAATAGGGTTGATCGGTGGCAAAACTAGGGTTTAATCCAGACCCTCAGTCTAAGGTCCAGGCACTCCTAGGAAGATGGACAGGCCTCTGGATGTGGACAAGTGGGGTGGGCAGCTTGGGGAGGACTGAGCAGAATCATAAGCTTGCTGTGTGGGCAGAAGTTCTGGGGGAAGAAGTAGATAAGTACACCAGCAGGAAGTTGACTTGGGAAGTATCAGCTTGTTGGGTCCTGTCTGTAGGTGCAGACTGTGCTACATGGGAGTTGCCCCTAGAGAATCACCTACCCTTCCTGCAGAGGTCCTAGGCCCGGAGCTCAGGGGGAATCTCAGGATCCCAGGGAGCCTAATATCTCCCAGCAGTGCCCTCATCAGTCTCAGGACCAGTATAAACTAAAGGTATCCTCAGCACCCTCCTGTCCCCCTCCAGGCCCCGGGGGCCAGTGTGTGCCCCTTGTTCATATTCCAAGACCCCGAGGAGAAACTTCAACTACCTGTCCAGGTCCCTCCTCTGCAGGTCAGTGCTCCCCGTGCCACGGACAGGCTTCTGTGATGATGGATCGCTGGCCCCAACGCACATATTATTATGAAATGGGTTTATTACACTCTAAATCTCTCACTAATGTGCCACTGTTTAATCCCTTTATCCAATTCTCAGTCTCTCAGGCTCAGCTGCAGTTCTCTCCACTCAGAACTAGGTCTGAATAGTGTAGTGGATGATTTTTTGACTTGGGGTGTGTGTGGGGGAGGGACCATGGTGGAAACTCTTTTACAAGGGGTGGGAGGAGGAAAGGCAGTCATATAACCCTGAGAGAAGTTCAAGGGCTTGTCTGGAGATCATGAACTTGGTGCCTTCCCGGGTCCTGAGTTCACTAATGGAGCTTGGCTGGCTGCCTGGTTGCCTGTCCCACTTCCATCTTCACCTGCCCTTTCTTGGACTTACACCCACTGACTGTCCCACTTCACCTCTGATCCTCTGGTCTCACTGCTTTCTTCACTCTTCTCTGCCTTCTGGACTGTGTCTTGTCTCCTAGAAGCCAGGCTGTGCTCAGGATGTCTGACCCCAGATCTCCTGGACCTGTTCCCACCAGATGGGAAGACCTGTGACACCAAGTTCTCCTAACCCATTCCTAACCCCTGTTCTGAGATTTCATTCCTTTTGCTGGATTTCTCTCCTCCTAAGTCACTTCTTCACCCTAGCCCCACTAACCAGCCACCTTCCACTGTAGGTGCCTGCTACTGGTGTTCCCTCTGCCTCTCCTCTTCTATCCCAACTCCTCCCATGGGCCTTACTGTCAGGAGCGCACCCTGCTGCTGCTAGCAGCCTCTGCCTCCTCTGTCACCCCACTGGAGTTGATACCTCAGCTCTTCAGACCTCCTCTTCTCTCTCCTTCCTCCTGTCTGGCCACCTCCCTGCTGGCCTTCTCTCCCTCCCTCTGTCTCTATCTCTATCTATCTCTCCCAGTGTCTCTCCCCAGCACCCCTCCCCACTCTGACACACCAGCCGGTAAGGCAGCCAAGGCTTCCTGCTGTCAGCTGGGGAATAGATAAAGATAAATGATATTATGTTAAATTCCACTTAATGACAAATTTTTAATTTTCTGAACATGGTCATTTTCTGGCTAGTGAATCAAGTGGAGGGAGCTAATTACATGAAGATCTGAACAAAAATAACTCCTAATTTTCAAGGATAATGGAAGAGAAATGTTGGAGATTAATGGCACTATTTATCTTTTTTAAATTTCTATCTTTCTCTGTGATAGCCGTGCTCCCCAAGGAAAATATTCATAAAATGAAATTGAAGTCGTAACTTAATAGGTTATTAAAATTTTTGAGTGCATATCACTTTCCTTCCGCAGCACTGTAAATTTAAATTGAAGTTTGCGGCTCCCCGAGTCACCAGCGGAGTTTTTTTTATGATGGCACAATAGAGAGAAACATGCATCTTTGTCAGGAGGTATTTGCTAGTCTAATTTTATGGCAGGCCGGATTATCAGACGGGAATGGCAGCGCCGGGGGAAGCTGACAAGCCCGCAGCCGGCAGCCATGTGTTTCCATTAGCGCCCCGAGCCGTCCGGGGCTTCTCCGGACTCTCATTTTCCACTTCAGTCTTTTATCTTGATTTAAAGTGAGGGCGCCCAATATTCAGGGCCTGTCATTTTTCTCTCTCACACACTCTCACGGTTCTTCTTCACTTCTCCCCTCCCACTTCCTTTGCTCCAGGGCCTTCTCCCTTTCATCTCTCTATCTCCACTATGGGAACGAGTCTTCCTGCTCCCATCCTCCATCTCATCCTTCCCCCATCCACCCCAGTCCCATGGACTCTACCCTAGAGGAAAGGAGAGGAGGAGGTAGGGACCAGTGGGCAGCCACTGGAGTTAGTTACAAATCTGAGTGAGGCCTTTTCCCCATGGGCTCATTAGACCAATCCTTGAGTGGGTGCTGCCTGTGTGTGTGTGTGTGGGGGGTGCTTACAGGCTCAACCCATCAAGCCCCCTAATTGAGTATTAATGGAGCTTCAATAAGGAGGGGGCGCAGCTGTTGGCTCAGGGGACCTGAAGGCAGGGAGAATTATTGCCCCTGTCTCTTCTGGCCCCTGTCTCTGTTTTCATTTCAGTCTCTGGCTTTGTGTCTGAGTCTCAGAATCAAAGACCTAGAGAGAAGCTTAAAAGAAGTCCACACCAATGCCTACATTGGATAGCCCCTGTCTCAGGTCTTGCAACTCATTAGTGGCTGAGACAGAACAGGAAGCTGGGCCACCTAGGTGTTTAGAGGAGTGTACTATCATTGAACCACCCTGCCTCTCTCACCTTCTTTCTGCTCTTGGATGGAAGCTGACATCCTGCTGTCACTCAAGTTTACCCACCTAATTATGGTCATCAGCGTTCTCCCAGATATTGGCTTTAATGCCCTGAGGTCTCCTCTTCCTTGTGTCCTATACTCAGCTCCACTCAGTTACCAATCAAGTCCTTCCATCTTATTGCTTTGTTCCTGTCCTCTCTTCTCCACTTCACTCAGATTCCTCCAACTGTTCCCTTGTTTCCGTGCCCTCCCCCTGCTCCTTCTACTTCACTTTACCAGATCCCTCAGGCCTCCAAGTGCCCTCCTGCTCCGTGCTCTGAAGCTCACTGCATCAGGAGTGAGCTTCACCTTCTCACTCAAATCTCATAGCCCTGCATGACCACAGCCTCTGTCTCCCCCATCTGCTCTCCTTTATGCCTACCATATATACATGTAGGGTCAGTTTCAGTTCCCGGTGTCCCTACTAGAATGTCCTCTACCCTCCAGTTCTTTCTGTCATTCATGAGTCACCTGAAGCTATTCCATTTTTGGACTCTTGAAGACCCAGTGATCTCCCTTCTTCTCTGGCTCCCTTTAGCCTCCAGGCCACCCAGTGAAATGTTTGTCACCCGTGCACCTAAACCTGAGTGTTGTTCTGACTATGCTAAACCAGGAACCCTCTATTTAGTTCACATACCTTCATTCAAGTCACAGATGCTTTTTTTTTTTTTTTTTTTTTAACCTGGCTTACATTTCTTCTATAGCAGTGGAAGGAGACCTTTGGATAAAGAAGTCTCCCTTTGTAGAATCATAACTGTTGGTGCTGAAAGGGATTGAAATTTCAGCTCCTTCACTTTATAGATGGGAGAATTTAGGCTTAAAGGCCAAAGGGACAGTGCCCATGAATCTTCCATGAGTTGGAAAGGCAGTTGAGAAAGTCGTATTTCAGAGACTGGGGAGAAGCTCAGTCAGTAAAGTGTTTGCTTCACAAATATGAGGACCTGTGTTTATTTTTTGTTTTTTTGAGGAAGGGTCTTGCTCTAGCCCAGGCTGACCTGGAATTCACCATGTAGTCTCAGGGTGGGCTTGAACTCATGGTGATACCCCTACCTCTGCCTCCCAGGTGCTGGGATTAAAGACGTGCACCACCATTCCCGGCTTTGAGTTTATTTTTAATTAATTAACTTATTTATTTATTTATTTATTTATTTATTTATTTATTTATTTATTAGCAGATGAGAGAGAGACAGAATGGGCACATCAAGGCCTCTAGCCACTGCAAATGAACTCCAGACACATGCACCACCATGTGCATCTGGCTTACATGAGTTCTGGGGAGTCGAACCTGAGTTCTTAGGCTTCATAGGCAAACACCTTAACCATTAAGCCATCTCTCCAACCCAGACCTGAGTTTAATCTCCAGAACCCACATTTTAAAAATGTTATCACTGGGGGCACAGACAGGTAAATTCCTGTAACTCACTGGTCAGTCAGTCTAGCCTATTTGGAGAGTTCTAGGTCAGTGAAAGACCCTGGCTCAACAAAGGTGGATGGCACCTGAAGAGTGACACTTGATGTTGTTCACATCATGTACGTGTACCCACACACACGTATGTGGACGTATGAGCATGTACACACCCACACACACAGAAACTTGTGTTTCAGCATTCTCCTGCCTCACTATCCTATTCCCAGTGTTCATCATTATCATTCATGCAGATTGGCAATAGTACTTTTCATCTCTGAATAGCAGTCCTGGACCCTGGTACCTTACTCAAAAAAAAAAAAAAATCAGGGGCAACTGGAGAACCCTGTAGTAACATAAAGACTTTTGCATGGCAGTGTCCACCTGCCTCTTTAACCCTTCCCGACATCACAGAATGCTCAGCCTCTGCCCCTGCCTCAGTGTGCTCCCTGGCCTGGCCATTTCTGGCTGTCACCATAGTTACAGGCATGTTGCAGGCGTGTCACAAGCATGTTGCAGGCCTGTTACAGACATGGTCATTTCCACTTGGCTGCCTATACCACACAGGTCAGGTAGTGAGTGGCCCAGGCTGCCCCCACACTGTGTTTAGCAGTGGAGCTGAGTGGAGGCGGTGCCTGGTTCCCCAGCCACAGTCTCTCGTTAGAAAGAAATTAAAAGCCACTCAATTTTGGCTAATATCCCTCTGAAGGCCTTTAACTCCACCTGTGACTAACCCATTCATAATCGCTCCGTTTTAGTGGCTCAGGCTGATGTAGCCTCAATTAATTTGGGAGGAGAGATAAACGGCCATTCCTCTTTGTCTCGCATCCCTTCCTCCCTTCCTGCCCTCTCTGTCATCTCCCCCACAGCCACTCCGTATCTCTGTCTCTGCCTCTTTCTCCTTTCTCACTTCTCTTTCACATATTAACACACATTAAAGTGTGTGGCTCCATTTCTGTCTCTTGAAATTTCTCTCTTTCTACCTTGGTTCATGTGTCTTTCAACATCTTGGGTTTTTGGCCTCTTTTCATTTTGTTCTGACTCCCTATTCCTGCCTCTTACTTTTAGTCTCTTTCTTTTTCTTTATCCATTTCTCACTGGTTTTCCGTTTCCTGCTTTTCTTGGCCTCCAGCTTTTAGCCACCTTGACCACTACTTAGTTATCTTTGGGGCTCCTTGCCTAACTCATGAGTGACCCTGTGTGTTTTGTCCCTCTCTGGTTCTCATGTCTTCTTCTGGCTCCATCTCTGCCCTGTCCTGTTCTTCACTGTCTCTTTGTGGCTGTCTTAGTCCCTCCACCTCTGAATCTTCTGAAGTGTTCTTCCATTCCCAGAATTCCCTTTCTGCAGCTTCTCTTCCTCCCTTATTTCTGGGTTGGCTCTTTCCTTTTATTTTGCTTTATTCTTTTATTCTCAGTGCCACAGTTTCTTTTCTATCTCCCTGAGTTTTTTTTCTCTCATCCCTTCTCTTTTCTGTCACGGAGATGACTTCTTTCTTGTCCCTCCCCCACAGCTCAGCCCTTTTCTCCTGGTGCCTCAGAGCCCCCCACCCCATGAATCCTTTTGTCCTCCCCTCCTCTCTCGATTATTATTAATGATAAAAGCTCAAACATCACATCAGTAATTTCTGAGTGAGTTTTGCAATGAAACTGGGGCCTTCTCGGCCCCTCCCGAGTCCCACAAATTTTACTTTTGTAATTTCACGCCTCTGGTTATCACCACGCTGCTGCGTCCCTCTCTGCCTCTCAGCTCCCCTCCCTCCCCCCTCCCCCCCGGAGAGAGCACTTAAACTTGTTTTCATTCCCTTATTCTTTATTTTTTTAATGTCCACTCTCTCCGGAGTCAGTAATGTTCTTCCTCTCTTTCCTCTCCCATTTTCTGTTAATTCTGCGCCATCTGCCTTAGCATCTGTTAAAAATAAAATTTCCCTCACACAATGAGAAGCCGCCCTGCTCCTCCCCTCCCCCCTAAAGCCCCCCAGGTTTGGTGCTGGGGCGTCAGATGCCACTTCCTCTCCTGGGATCCTCCCCTCCCCCAGTCCCTAGTCTGGTTTTCAGAGAAGAGACACCGCATTGGGCAAGCAGGCAGCAGGGAGGGGGCTACCCAGGGGGCCTGGAGCTGGGCAGCTGCAGAGGGAGCTAGAACTTGGGGTGGGGGGGCGTACAGAGGATGGACCAAGCTCCACCCACTTGCCTTCGGGACCTTGCCCAAGCTGGAGCTTTGAGCTGCTGAGACAGAGCACCTGTGCAGGTAGGTGACAACAGGTGGGGCAGAGGCTTGAGCCCTGGCCCCCTAGGAAAAGAGGATGCTGGTGAATGTGTCTGTCCCCTTCTGAAATGCTGGAGCTTGAGACTTGGATGCTAGTAGGAATGGATTTGGAAGATGGGAGGACAGCTCCCATGTCCCCAGTGGCTGGCCACAGCTTGGGCCAGCCGTGGTGATAGACAAGGTGTCCTCAAGACTGGCTGTCCAGGATCCCCTCCCCATGTCTGCTGGAGGGCTGTGTTCCTTCTGCCCTGTGCTCAGCTAGGAGAAGGGAAAGGAAGGGAGTCAAGTGACTCTCATGCCCTGAAGACTTTGGGAGGTAGGAAGCTCTTGGGTGGAAGCCAGCTTCCCACAGGGTCTGAGACTGCGTGTTTGTGTTCATGTGCATGTGTGTCTGTGAAATTATAGTCCCTCATCCCCACTGAGCAGTGTAGGTGTGTCTGGGAAGCACATATATGCAAGCTGGCTTTGGACTTTTCCCCCCTAATGTCATCTAGATCTGGTTACATCTCTCATGTATGAGTGAATCGTGTGTATAGTGAGTATATAGCTATGCCTGTCTATGAGATGGTGTGTATGTTGGAGCCATGTATACTTGTGTTTCTGTGTAAATGGTGTCATGCAAAAACAAAACAAAAAAATTAGTCTTCTTGTGTGCAATTGTTCATATCTTACTACCTTGGTATATTTGTATGTGAACGTGTTACATGTTTTTGTATCTGTATACTCATGTGTTGTGAATTTTTTCTGTGATGTTGCATGTAACTTTTTAAGTATAACGACCCACCTCCCTTGTACAGGGTGCTTTGTATGTGACCAATGACATATTGACACTTGTGTGTGGATTGCTTTACTTCTGAGTGAAATGATGAATTTGAGAACCTCTGTGTATAGGAGGGTGATCCTGTGCAATTATCTCTCATGACACATGTATGTGTGCATGGGTGTGTCCACTGAGTGGTCCTATGGCTCAGTGCCATACAAATGTCTGGGTGTGCTAGACACAAAAGGAACAAATCATGCACAGTTGTGTCATGGTTCCAGTTAGGTTAATGGAGATAAGGTCCCAGGTGGGAACCATGCAGCTCAGCTCGGGACCATGAAAAGACTCAGACCCTAAATACCAAATAGTCCTGAGTCCAATTCCTAGATCTGGCCCTGACCAGATCTGTGACAGCAAATTTCTTAACACATGGACTGTCAGTTTCCACATCTGTCAAATGGGGGCAATCGTATCTATGATATGGGGTTGTTATGAGGATTGGGGACAGAGGATCTTAAGTTTCTGGGCATCTAACACTGACAGAAGTGGTAGTAATAAAGCAATACTATTATATATCTGTTTCCTTTATTTCTCACATTAATTCTAAAAGGGTCCTTACTATTTTAGGGAGGAAGAAACTGGGGCACAGAGGATAAATAAAGGAGATCAAACAGAGTAAGGCCTCAACAAATAGCTTTATTTGGGAAGTAGATCTTCCTGTAACTTCTGCTAATAGTGTGTGTGTGTATGTATGTGGTGTGTGTGTGTGTGTGTGTGTGTGTGTGTGTATGTATTCCACCTTATGGGGTCTCTTTCCCAGGTTATTGTCGTCTTTTCCCCCTCCTCCACCTGAACTGGCACCAGTGGAGTTGGCTGTTTTGTGGAACTGGACAATAGAGAGACCGAGGAGGAAGAAATGCCTTGAGCTGCCACCGCCTCCTGCCAGCCTTGATGGACACCAAAGTCGGCATAATCTCTCTCTGGCCCGAGGGGAGCAGCAGCGTTTGCGAAACAGATTTTTACAAAATGTTTTGACCCTGCTCTCCCCTCCCCCCGCATCCCTGCCTGGCACCGTGTCACCTAATTAAATCAGCCTTCGCGGGCGAGTAGGCTCCCTGCTAATCGTGCCCTGGGCCGGCTTCCGGAGGCCGCTCTCCCCACCCCCAAGCCAGCCCCCCCACCCCCGAGGACAGTGGGGGCTCTGCGGGGGACTCAAGTCCCCAGGAGACCTCTGTGGCCATTTCCGTAGTCCTTGCGGGGAGACTGAGGCACGGGCCTTAGAGCCCCTAGCCCCACCCCAACCCCTCGCCGGGATCCAACTTCTGCCCAAGGACTCGGGCCCAGGTCTGAAATGACCTGGGGCCTCGGAGAGACCTGCCCGAGCGTATCCAAGTCATTGTCTCCGCCAGACGCAGAGCCGGAGCGGCGGGCGGCTCGGAAAACCTGGGCTCTCTCTCCGCTTCCCGGCTGCGGCGCGGCGCGGCCCGGCCCGGAGCTGGCCGGAGTGCTCACCGCCGGGGGCGCAGGCCGGGGGCGCGCAGGCCAGGGAGAGCGGGCCCCGGCTGCCCCTGTCCAGGGTGCTGAAGGCGCGCGTGGCGGGACCACCGCAGCCACGGCCTCTGGATCCACCCATGTCCCTGAGCAGCCTGGCTCTGCGCTTCTTTCAGCAATCCTAGGAAGAGACGACGTCCCATTTTAAAGATGAGAAGATCGAGGCCGAGTTGGGGATGGTAAAAGGAGCTTTTATCCAAACTACCAGCTTTCTTCTTTTTCCCTTACAACCAAAAAAAAAAAAAAAAAAAAAAAGAAAGAAAGAAAGAAGAGAAAGAAAGGAAAAGAAAAAAGAAAAAGAAAAAATACGGTTTCACTCTAGTAGCTTAGGCTTAGGCTGACCTGGAATTCATTTTGTGGCCCAGACAGGCCTCAAACTCACTACAATCCTCCTACCTCGGTCTTCTGAGTGCTGGCATTAAAGGCATGTGCCACAACACCCTGTCCCAGGTTTCTTCTTTTCTTCTTTTTTTTTAGGTTATTTTTGTTTTTCTTTTAAAAATATTTTATTTTTATTTATTTGAGAGAGAGATGCAGAAATAGGCATGTAGAGAGGGAGAGAATGGGTGCACCAGGGCCTCCAGCCACTGCAAATGAACTCCAGATGTGTGTGCCTCTTTTTGCATCTGGCTTATGTGGGTTTTGGGGAGTCGAACCTGGGTCCTTTGGCTTTGCAAGCAAGCACTTTAACCGCTAAACCATCTCTTCAGCCTAGGTTTCTTTTTTTTAAAAAGATTTATTTTTATTCATTTATTTATTAGAGACAGAGGGAGGGGGAGAGAGAGAGAGAATGGGCACATCGGGGTGTCTAGCTGCAAACGAACTCTAGATGCATGCTCCGCCATGTGCATCAGGCTTAACGTGGGACCTGGAGAATTGAACCTAGGTCCCTAGGCTTCACAGGCATGCACCTTAACTGCTAAGCCATCTCTCCAGCCCAGTCCAGGTTTCTTAAGAGCCCCCTTTCTCAACAACTCTGACAGACTACAACTAGCAAATCTGTACACAACCGTAGTATGGCTTACCTACAGGTCTGTGAGAGTGACTCTGCCTGGGTTGGTATGAGTGCTGCTGATATTGTATTTCTGTGAGAATGGGCATAGCAAGTCTTAAGTGCCTACTATATGCCAGACTTGCAATACTTTAAATTCACAGCGACCCTGAGAGAGAGAAATTACTATTCCAGTATTGCAAATGCAGGAACTGAGGCAGAGAAAGTAATTTGCCTGTGGTCTTACAGTGAGTAAGGAATGGAACTGGAGCCCAGGTATTTTGACTCCACTCCCTAATGTTCTTGCTAATTGATTAAACCACAGTGGCCTTATTAGTGTGTGCAAGACTTGTGCCTGCATATGACTTCATCTGGTGTGTGGAAGAGAAGAACTGTGTATGTGGCCACAGCAGGAGCCCTCTGCCTGATGCACTGGGGTGAGAGATGCAAGGAATTACAGAGCAGCGAATAAGGCAGGATGGTTTGAAATGAACCAACTAATGGGGATGATAAGGTCCACTAAAGATTCACTTGATCTGAAGGATTTACCTGGTTATAAAAATGCAGCCAAATTTGATTTTGAAATTAGAATTTTCCTCTCTCTGATGACAAAAAGACAACTCATTAAGTACTCTCCAAACCTCTATCTCCTTGTCTATAAGGGGGCTTAGAAACTATGTACACTAGCACAATGCTGTGGCAGAATAAGGACTCACTAAAGAATGACTGTAGTTATTGAAAGAAGCACAGTGTGAAGGATAAACATCAGAATTGGAATTAGAGCAGGATATAATCTTGACCTCAAAATTAACCAGCTGAGTAACCTTGTCCCAAGACCTTCTCTGGCCTTGCTTCTCTCTTCTGTGATGGAGAGATAAGCATATTTTAATTAAAATTTTTTTGTTTATTTTTATTTATTTATTTGAGAGCAATAGACAGAGAAAGAGAAAGAGAAAGTGGGTGCACCAGGGCCTCTAGCCACTGCAAATGAACTCCAGATACATGCACCACCTTATGCATCTGGCTTATGTGGGTACTGGGGAATTGAACCTCGAACCAGGGTCTTTAGGCTTCACAGACAAGCACTTATGCTCTAAGCCATCTCTCCAGCCTGAGATAGGCATATTTTAAAATACTGTTAAGAACTTAAAGCAGATAGTACAAAAAGTGCTTGGCATAGTATCTAGAGTATAGTAAATGCCCAACAAATATTAGAGTGATCACTTTGTGCTAAGAACTTTGCTTACATTCTCTGCAGACCTTGTCACCACTCTACAAGTGATTTGATATTCTAAGCTAGGCCTTTTAAAAATTATTATTTGGGCTGGAGAGATTGCTCAGTGGTTTAAGACACTTGCTTGCAAGGCCTGATGGCCTGGGTTTTATTCCCCAGTACACCTTAAAGCCAGATGCACAAAGTGGCACATGCACCTAGAGTTTTATTTGCACTAGCAAGAGGCCCTGGTGCACCCATTCTTATTCTCTCATCCCACCCCCCGAAAATAAATAAACAGAAATAAAATATATTATTACAGTGCTGGAGAGATACTTAGTGGTTAAGGCACTTGCCTGTGAAGCCTAAGGACCCAGGTTTGGCACCCCAAAACCAGCGTAAGCCAGATACACAAAGTGATGCATGTGCACAAGTTTTCACATGTACACAAGATGGTGCATGTATCTGGAGTTCGATTGCAGTGACTAGAGGCCCTGGAATGCCAATTCCCTCTCTCTCTCTCTCTCTCATAAATAAAATGAAAATCTTAAGTATATTAAAAACATTGAGCTGGGCGTGATGGCTCATGCCTTTAATCCCAGCACTCAGGAGGCAAAGGTAGGAGGATCACCATGAGTTTGAGGCCACCCTGAGACTACATAGTGAATTCCAGGTCAGTGTGGACTAGCATGAAACCCTGAGAGTCC
The DNA here is from genome assembly GCA_036365145.1 of Orientallactaga sibirica. Classification (NCBI taxonomy): domain Eukaryota; kingdom Metazoa; phylum Chordata; class Mammalia; order Rodentia; family Dipodidae; genus Orientallactaga; species Orientallactaga sibirica. Next base: position 91,313,740 of record JAEOAD010000001.1, on the reverse strand, counting down.
TCGCTACTCCTGGGGGTCATTAGCCACCAACTTCCTGGGTGTAGGAGGAGCTAGGGGAAGCAGGGTCTTGGAGTGGTTGAGTGCAGAGGGCAATGAACCACCTGGGAGACCATCTGATGTGCAGCACTCGTTTATTCAAAAGTGGGTGTATAAACACTTGAGAAAAGTTGAGATCATAAGGTGATTGGATAAATAGGTTTATGGGTTGCTATCTAATCAGCTGGTGTTGGAAGGCAGAAGTTGCAAGGGAGAAGTTGCAAGGGAGATAACAGAAGTAACTTCAGCCACATATCAGCTGCAGGGAGACTGTTTACTAACAGATAAGGGTCTCTTGGGTAGCTGGCCACAAGGACATGGAACTGTGGGGAAGGCAGAACCTTAGGCTGTGGAATACTCAGGTGTTCTGGGATAGTGGGGAGGGCCCATCAGTCCCATTTCCTCTGGGTGAAGATGAGGCACACTACGACCTCACAAGAAGGGAGGGCCAGCTCCGGCCCCAGAGTGGATTCCCAATTCCCACAGCCCAAGGTTCCCTGTCTAACAGCCCAGACCAGCTTCCTCACAGTTCTAGCCCATGTTTAGCAATGCCTGACAAAACCCTACCTTGAAAAGCAAAACAAAACAAAAAAACAAAAACAAAAAAATTATCCCAGAGGCTGGAGAGGTGGCTTAGCGGTTAAGGTGCTTGCTTGTGAAGCCTAAAAGGACCCATGTTTGACTCCCCAGAATTCAAGTAAGCAAGATGCATAAGGTAATGCATGTGCACAAGATGGCAAATGCATTTGGAGTTCGTTTGCAGTGGCTAAGGCCCTAGCACACCAGTTTCTGTACTTGCTGCACTGTCTTGGAAGAAAGGGCCTGATCACTGAGTAAAATGTAAATCCTGTCTTTGAATGGGAATGTATAGTGGGAAGGCAGCCTGACAACGTGTGCCCAAATGTAAATATCTCTCTCTCTCTGTGTTCTCTTTGATCGAATAATTTATCCTAAGGAGATAATTGTACAAGAGCAAAAACACAAATATATTCATCTTGGGGTATTTAAAATAGTGAAAAACTAGAAACAGTCTAAATGTCTTCAGCTCAGTTCATGAAACAGCGAACTGGAATACAGCTATTAAAACACTCAGAGAGCTTTGTACTCGTGAAAATAGAATGGTCTCCATGATGCGTTATTGATTAAAATGGTAAATTATAAAGCAGAACATAGACCTTGACTATGTTTTTAAAAAATATCTCATACTTGTATTTATGTTTATTTAAAGGCAGAGAGAAGCAGGGCATGGTGGTGCATGCCTGTAATCTCAGCACTTGGGAGGTAGAGGCAGGAGAATTAGGAGTTCAAGACCAGTCTTCACTACATAGAAAGTTGAAGATTAGCCTAGGATAATGATAAAGAGACCCTGTCTCAAAAAAAAAAAAAAAAAAAAAAAAAAAAAAAAGGCCAGGCATGGTGGTGCACGCCCTTAACCCTAGCAGAGATAGGAGGATCGCCATGAGTTAGAGGCCACCCTGAGACTACATACTGAATTCCAGGTCAGCCTGGACTAGAGTGAAACCCTCCTTTGAAAAAAAAAAAAAAAAACTCAGCTGGAGAGATGGCTTAGCAGTTCAGTTGCTTGCTGGCAAAGCCAAAGAATCCAGGTTTGATTCCCCAGTACTCATGTAAAGCCAGATGTACAAGATGACAGATGTGTCTAGAGTTCATTTGTAGTTACTGGAGGGCCTGGCATGCCCACTCTCTTTACATATATATCTGCTTCTCTCTCTTAAATAAATAAATAAATAAATAAATTTTTTAAAACTAGCTAGCTAGATAACTACCTACCTGTAGCAGACAGCTTCAGGTTCACTGAGATGAACTTCCAGACCAGGCACAGTTATGGAGGAAGGGATATTATTTATTGAAGCTTACAGATCCAGGAGAAGTTCCATAATGGCAGAAGAAGCTGGCCTGTCTTCACAGAACCAAGCAGAGAGAGAAAAGCCCACCAGGCAGACAGCACACAGAGCAAGCTACAGCCAAAAGCCACAGCACACTTCAGGAACTCCAACTGGGCACACTTTGCATATCTTTACAATGGAATCCTAAACCACCATCACACCTTAAGATCTGCCCCCAGTGACATTGCCTCCAGCAAGGTGACTGCAGATGCAAACTATAAACTAATAAAACATTGAATATATTGGGGGCCATATATTCAAACTACCACACTATCTAAGTAATTGAATAAATAAATGAATGGCAGAAACAGTTATCTGTAAACAGTATCTGGTAGGATAGTCACTAAAATAACAACATTGATTATTTGAGTATAGTGGGCTTTATTTTTGGCTTTCTTAGTGTTTTCTAAGTTGTTAATTTTTATAGTTGTGGAAGTTGAACCCTTTCTTGAGAATATTCATGCAGGTGACTTGTACATAACCACTTACACATTCACACAAACTCCCTTTTTTGTAAAGTACTGGGAGATGCTTTTGAATTGGAGATCCCGTATGGTGGAGGAAGGAATCACTTATTGGGCCTCATGTGAAAATAATATGGCTGTTTCCTCTCTTCAGCATGTCCAAAGGACAAATGTTCTGGCTTCCCTTTCCATTTCTCTACTTTCTCCACTTTCCTCAAACACCACATATTCAAAAGCCATGTTCTCTCTCATCCCAACTCTTTTATCCTTGTCCTTTTCCCTAAAATTCCACCTCTCACCCTGTAGGCCAAAAGTCTTTTTAACCCATTGATCTGATCCCCATTTCTGACTTTGAGCACCCTCCCTTTGCCTAGAGTCTCCTAACCTTCTTGGAGTTGCATTTTGTGCCTTCTTTATAGCTGTGATTTCCCCAAAGTCAGGGCCCAGATCCTAATTTTTCTTTTTTTTGAGGGGTGTGGGTTTGAGATAGGGTCTCGAGCTAGCCCAGGCTGACCTGGAATTCACTATGTAGTTTCAGGTTGCCCTCAAACTCACAGTGATCCTCCTACCTCTGCCTCCTGAGTGTGGGAATTAAAGGTGTGTGCCATTATGCCTGGCCAGATCTTAGTTTTGAATCCCCAGAACCATTCTGATATGTCACACTTAGCAACCATGCAGAAAACAGCCAAACAATTGAGGAGGTATTGAAGTTGGGGTGCAAGTGTCAGTCGTCAAAAGCAAATCAACCTCTTGTCAAAGCTGGTCTTGGAGAGGCCAGTGGAGGGATCTCAATGCTAGCCTAGCTACATAACTTTGAACAAATTCCTGGACCTCTTTGAGCCTTGATTTCTTTATTGAGAAGGGAGGTACATAATAGTATTTCTAAGAGTTGTTATGATGAGGGCTGGAGAGATGGTTTAGTGGTTATGGCACTTACCTGCAAAGCCAAAGGACCTAGGTTTGATTCCCAGGATCCACATAAGCCAGATGCACAAGGTGGCACATGAGTCTGGAGTTCATTCGTGGTGGCTGGAGGCCCTGGCACACCCATTCTCTCTCTCTCATATAAATAAATAAATAAATATTTAAAAATATTTTAAAAGAGAGTTGTTATGATGATGAATCCAATGTAGCAGTTAGTTCAAGGTGCCTGTCACAGAGTCAGTGCTGTTTGCGCACTGTTCTTTCTGTTGTTTGAGAGAAAGGATAATAACATGGCTTATCATTGTTATTTCCAAACCCATTGCTCCTACCTGCTCCCACCCTTTGAGACCCCAGATCAAATGTCACCTTCTGTAAGACTCTGGCCTCGCCTCCTTGATAATGTGCTATCTCAGCATTCCCCAGGCACTGCCAGCACCCCCATGCTCCCACAATGAATCTCTATACTTTGTAGGCATCAGTCTGCAGCCCCCCCCCCCATACTACCACAGTAAATGCCAGGAAGGGAAGTCTCCAGTTTCCTTTGCTTCCAGTGAATCTGGCACATGGGAGGTTCAAAATGTTGTGGGAACCTTAGAAGTCCTGGAACTCTGAAAGTATGGTGAAAATGGGTGAACATGCTGTGTAAATAGTCACTCTTTAAGGCCCTGACTTGCCACTGTCCCATGGATTGGGTTCCAAGGCCTAAAGTATAAAGTAAATGATGCCACAACCTCAGTACATTAAAATATTTTACTTATTTTTGAGACAGGATCTTACTATTGTAGCTCAGACTGGCTTTGACCTCACCAAGTGCTGGAATTACAGTTATGTGTCACACAGGTCTTTTATTTTGTTTTTTTTTTTAAGGAAGGAAAAACCTGACGATCTCATTGCCACAGAGGAGGAAGGCAGTCTCCTCTTCCCTCCCATCCCATATGGTCTCTTTGCCGCCTTAGCCCAGGACTCTCGGCCAGTTTCCATTGCTGTAAGTGAATCAAGTATGATTTTGCAGCCGCTAGCTGGGGCATTATTTTCCTCATCAGGCTATCCCCACGGAGGCTTATTTATCTCGAATGTGGCTTAACAGGAGCAAAACCAGGTGTGGAAGAGCTGAGTGGTTGGATCGTGCCCGTGCACTGGTGTCTCCGGCTCAGGGATTTCCTCTGAGTAGCAGAGTGCCCACTACAAAGACCCTCTCAGGACCATGTTCCTCACTTGCATTGCATTTAATAGTTTCCAGGGCCACCTTTATAGGGCCTCATTGCTTCAACCCATCCTCGGGAAGTGAAGTATGTGGTCCCAAGTCACAAGTAGGCAACTGGGGTCCAGTGTGCATCTCCATCTCCTAGCGGCACAGCCGAGGGCACACGAGGGTGTGTTTCCTTCCTAGAGCCCAAGTACTTGTTTTTCGGCGGGGGACGGACGGACGAAGATCCTGAAAGAGAGGAAGCCACTCTTCCTGAAGCCTTAACTAAAGCCCCGCCATGAGGCCTTTACTTTGTGGCCCAGTGCGGCTGATTTGGGCCCCATGCAGGCCCACGCTGTCTAGGGGCCTGCGGTGCGGATGGGCACGGCTGCAGCCTGCAGGATCCCCCGGGGCTGCACCCGTGAGGTCGGGTGCGGGAAGGGCTGGGGCTGGGGCGCACACCCACGCTCGGGGCGGGCAGACTGAGGCCCGGGCCGCTCGTGGCCGCCCCCTGGTGGACGGCGGCGGTCCTGCCGGGACGCGTCCCCGCGCGCGGGCCCCGCGGAGGCGCAGGCGCAGGCGCGGCGGCTCTCCCCGCGCTCCCCCCGCCCCCGCCGCCCCGCCGCTCCCCCGCTCGCTCCACTTTGGGGATAATTTAACATGTTTCACACTAACTTTCCCGTAATGGCCGCGGAGCCTTTAGAAATGCAGCCTCCCGCTTTATCGGCGGCCGCGCTAATGGTTATCTCGCAGCCGTGCCCCCGGCGATCCTGTCAGGAGTAAATAGAAGCTGACACAGTCATTTGCTTAAATCTTCTCCACACTTTGGCCGCAGTTCCCTCCAGAGGATACCCCTGAAACAACAATTATTTGAAATGTCACGCGTTTCTGCCCCTGGGCTACCAACAAATGAACATTAAATCTATTAACAGAAAGAAAAAAAAAATTAAATGTTTACTTTCCACCCCCCCCCCTCCCGCGAAGGTGTGAGGGGCTGGAGTGAGGGAGGGGTCCAGGGAGAAAAGCAGAGATGGGGACTGAGCCTGGGAGGGGTTCCCCAGCAGACCGAGGCGGGGAAGGCCCGCTCGGAAAGATGGGGCAGAGAGAGAGTCAAAGGGGCACAGAAATGAAGGCCAAAACAAGACAGATGTGGAAAGACACACAGACTCTAAGATAGGAGGAGGGCCAAGGCAATCACAAAAAAAAAAAGAAAGCAAAAAAAGCAGAAAGAATCATTCTCTCCCCATCAATGTCCCCCCCCCAATCTATTCTATTTCTTTATTTAGAGAGAGGAGGAGAGAATGGGCGAGCCAGGGCCTCCAGCCACTGCAAAGGAACTCCAGACACATGTGCCACCTCGTGCATCTGGCTTACGTGGGTATTGGGGAATTGAACCTGAATCCTTGGGTATCGAACCTGGGTCCTTAGGCTTTGTAGGCAATCACCTTAATCGCTAAGCCATCTCTCCAGACGCACCCCCCCATTCTAAAAAAGCAAAAGTTAAAAAGGAAGCCAGGAACCTTTCCCAAAAGGTGTACTAAGTGGACAAGGTTTACTCTGTCAAAAGCACTTCCTGCCTGAGGCTTACTTTCCTATCGGCTTTCTTTGGCACCTCAGGGGCCTTGCCTAGTCAGTCCACATGGAGCTGGCCTCCTTCCTCCATGCCCTCCTTTACTTGACCAGACAAAAGGTTTGAGAGCTGGAAGCTGGAGATGCTGCACACAGTAGGTGCTGGTGCAAACCAAGAGCGATCCACTAAAGCTGGATTTCCAGTGGGGCTCATGATCACCATGATGTGGTTTCTCCATCTGGACAATAGAAACCTGTCCCTAAACCTGCACTCTACAGGTCACCCGTGTAATGAACTCAAGTGTCCCAGTGAATCAACTACATCCTTGCCCACTGGCTTGGGTGATGTTTGAGAGATGCCACCGCTGGTCATGTGGAAGGATTTGGAGTGCATATGATTTTATCCTTTGGTGCCCCTAGGCAAATGCCATGCTATTTGTGATGTCCGTGGCCACAGGGCACCTCCTGTGGGGAACAAGAAGGTCTTAGAGGACCTTCATATTCTCACCCAGAACCCGGGGCCAGTGAGGAGATCAAGCAGTGGAGGTGGGGTGTCAAGAAGGGCTGGCTAAGAGAGGTCAGTGGGAGGTCACAGAGAGGGTCCTTGGGACAGGCAGGATGGATGGAGGAGCCAGGATGGGGTGTGAGCAGTTCTCACCTCTTGACTCCTTCTCCTCTTGCATCTCCTGGTCCTTGGCAGAACAATTTCCGCTGGCATTTTCAGTTACAGTAAGTGGGTCAGATTTCATGGTGGGAGATGGAGGGCTTCCTGGGTCCTGGGCCAATTCAACAAGGTGTCAGGCGAGGCCATGGTGTGGCCACTGCTCTGTGTTCTGGTTTTACCCAGCTCCTGAGGAGTGTCTCAGCTGCCGCTGCACCCCCAGGGCTTTCATCAGTGTGTAACTGGGTGTGAACACATGCTTCACATACACCTGTCCACACCAGTAACTCACATTTGAACACAGAAGCCAAGCGATGGGCTTGCTCTCACATCGTGGCTTTTAAATCCACACATTTTTAATCTTACATGAACCCATGTTCTGAACTATGCCTTCAGAGTACGCTCATATGTACACCTAGTTACACATCTTCCATATTCAAACCTTGCACACACAGAAAGTCCAAAGGACTCCTTCCCCTGTCCTCCCACAGTAACAGTGCACACAGTCCTCACATTGACTCCAAGGAGAATGGCAAAAAGGTATGTCTAGGCCACTGAGGATGTGTTCCTGCCAGAATGTCAACTTGTGTATATGTGATATTTTGTGTGTGACCATGTATTTTTTGTCTTTGAATGTGGACATGTTGCCACTTACTCTGTGTGTGTGTGCGTGTGTGTGTGTGTGTGTGTTGTGTGTCAGTGTGGTTGTGTGTGACTGAAAGTGTGTGGTGGGGGTGTGGGGGGGTGAGTGCTATTTAAATAAAAAAGAAAGGAAGTGAATCAGGGTCGTTTCCATTTTAATTGTAAAACAGATAAGCACTAAACACTTTGAAAAAGTAAATGACTTGAGAATAATTACTCTCTATTACCCAGCGTCCCAGGGGGGCAGTTGGAGGAGCCCAGATGGCTACAAAAATGGGATTTAGCAGAAAATTGAAGACATTATTCACCGTAACACATTATCAATTACCTTCATATCAATTACAATAACCTTACATTAGCGAGGGGCCCCGAGACCCTCAAGCCCTGAGACTGTGGAATCACTGAAGCCCCGTGGGGGAGGGGTGGGAGGAGGGTAAGAGGATGGGAGGGGACTGGGAGGGTCCTGCCTCCTTTTCTCTCCTGGAAATGCTGCCAGCTCAGGTCTCACACCCCATTCTGAATCTCCACTCCCCGAATTTCTCCCTGTCCCAGCACCTCTGGCTGGGAATCTATTGAGAGAAAGAGGACATGTGGGACATGGAAGTGAGCTGAAGAGGTGAAAAACCGAGGAGCCGAGAGACAGAGAGATACAAGGAAGAGGTGGAAGTGATGGGAGGCTAAGGTGGAGGGAAATAAAGGATGGTGTCGACATGTGGGGGAGGCCTGCATGGACTCCAGAAAGCTGAGGAGACTGAAAATTCAAAGGATAAGGGAGCCAGTGTGCTGAAGAATCACCTAGAAATTCTACTTCTGTTCTGGGGTCACCTCCTTGTCCACCCCTTCATCTTGTCCCCACTCCTCCAAAGCGCTAGGCTATTCTCTCCTACTGGCTTTTCCCCACCTCTCCCACTCCCTTCTGACCACTTGAGTTTCCACGTGACTCTCTGCTCCCATCCCAAAGCCTCCTAGATGATTCGGGGAGGAGGCACTCATAAGAATGGATTGCACAAAAACCCCGGGAGGAAAGCAGGGTATGGTGGCTCATACATGTAATCCCAACCCTGGAGAGGCTGATGCAGGTGACTTGCCATAAGTTCCAGGTCAGTCTAAACTAGGGTGAAATTCTATGTCAAAAAAAGGAAGTAGCCGGGTGTGGTGGCGCATGCTTTAATCCCAGCACCTGGGAGGCAGAGGTAGGAGTATCGTAAGTTCGAGGCCACCCTGAGACTACATAGTGAATTCCAGGTCAGCCTGAGCTAGACTGAGACTCTACCTTGGAACCCCTCCCCCAAAAGAAATAAATAATTAAAATTTAAATCAAAAGAAAAAATTAGCATGGAAAAAGTATGGAGCCAGCTGTGGTGTCACACGTCTTTAATCCCAGCATTTGGAGGCAAAGGTAGGAGGATCTTTGTGAGTTTAAGGCCTGGAACTACAGAGTGAGTTCCAGTTCAGCCTGAGACCCTACCTCAAAAAAAAAAGTGAAATGCCTTAATATTTCAAAAAATTATCCACTGCATGTTAGGATGGTTTGAATAAATTTTATTTTTACTTTACCTTTTTGTAAAGATCATAGCCAATAAAAAAATGTGCCAGTTGTGGTGGTGCACACCTTCAATCTCAGCCCTCAGGAGGCTGAGGTAGGAGCATCACTGAGTTCGAGGCCAGCCTGGGACAATAAAGTGAGTTCCAGGTCAGCCTGGACTAGAGTGAGACGCTACCTCGTAAAATAAAAAATAAAAAAAGAAATGAAAAAAATGTAAGTTGCTTTGTGGTCCATGTCATATTTCTACTGGCAGATGATGGGCTAAAGTGTCTGGGAAGGAAAAGGCTGGGGGTGGGTGGGAATTAGAGGTGTTCTCCCTTGGGATTCACCCCAGCAAGGTCCTTGGTTTTCCACTTCAGAGACCAGGTCGCCAAGGAGCAGTCCTGCTGTAGAGCCCTGACATCAGCTAGCAAGGCAGGAAGGACACTGGCCATGGAGGCCTAGGAGAAGTCACAAGTTCCTGCCTGCAGCTTACTCCCCACTCCTGTGCCTTTTCCTAACACATGTACACACATATCTTCTGTCGTCACATAGGGTTTATACATTGTCACTTTCTCCCACAGGCACTCATATACACATGTCCTCTACAGTACACACACACTTCCTGCACCTTGCACAATCTCATATCCATGTGTGCATTCACACTTTGCTCTGTAACATCTTCAGGCAATACACATGCATTCTCACACCCATGCAGACACGTGCTTTTCACTCTACCCACTGAGCAAGGCAAGAAGGGCAGGCCTGGGCAAAGTTGTCAACTTGATTCGTGGTGTGTGGTGTGTGTCCAGGGGAGTGAGAGCTAATAATGCCCCCCCCACCCCAGGCTGGGCCCAGAGGACTAATTGTCAGTAATGAGCTAAAAGGAGCTCAGAGCTGGCCTCAGGCGCCGGATGAAGATGTTTGCAGAGGCCAGCCAGAATCTGTCCTGCTGTTTTGTTGATAGAAAACCCTTCTCCCCTGGTGCCCATCTCAGTCTCTGTCTCCCCTCCTGTGGCTCCCACAGCCTCTGAGGATTTCATCCTTACCCTACCCCTGTCTCTCCCATCAGCCTGTCTGCCTCCTTCTCCTTGGTGGCCTTCCCTGATTGGCATTTACTCTCCACCCGGCCTTCTCTCCACTCCTGAATAGGAACCCACCAGGCCGCTCACTGCTGAGCAGGAGACAAGTGCCCAGAATCCAGAGGCAGCTCCAGGCCCAGTGCAGAAGGTGACAAGGAAGCTGGTTGTAATCATCTCTCCTAAATGTCCAACCTGTGGCCTGTATGAAACATATGGCCCACAAATGCAGCCCAACATGTCTGTAGATGACAACATCATGTTGCAATGTCAAAAAGTTGCACACCCCTGTAAGGAGATGGGGCCAGCTAGACAGTGCTCAGCTCCCACCACTGATGCTCCCAAGAAACATCTTGGAGGATGTTGTACAAGAGTGTAACCTCAATGGAAGGGAAGGGGTCCAGGATGCCCCACCAAGCCTCCTTCACAAATTGTCATAAATCATTGGTACAATCATTCACTAGTATTAATTATTGTATCTAGCACAGGTCAAACACCTATATAGTGCTAGGTACTCACATTTTTGGTTATCTCCTTTATTTATTTTTTTTTAATTTTTATTTATTGAAAGACAGAGTACAAATACAGGAATGTCAGGGTCTCTGTCCTGAAACATGCATCACTTTCTGCATCTGGCTTTATGTGGGTACTGGTGAATAAAACCCAGGTCATCAGGCTTTGCAAACAAGCACCTTTAACCACTGAGCAATCTTCCATGCCCAGTTATCTCCTTTAATCCCCACAGAATCCCTACATTATTATCCACGTCTTATAGGTGAGTAAACTGAGGCTAGGAGAGATTAAACCAGTTGCTCTATCACTCAGCTAGTGGGTCCCAGAGCTGGGATTTGAGCCAAGTCTGGATATAATGTTCATTTTCACTATTTTCACTAAAATTCATTCACTCATTTTCTCAACAACATTCATTCATCAAATTGAGATCCTGTGATATTGCAAGTTAAGATTGAAAGAGATAGAAGGCCTTAAACATAAAGGAATTTGGGGGAATTGTGGCAGTAGAAGCCAGTGTATCCGTTTAGAATAAGGAGGAAAATCCTCACAAGAGCCTCCCTCTGCTATTTCCAGTTGTTGTCCATCTAGTTGAACATACTGGTACCTGTGGGCCTCTGCGAGCAGGCATAGCCATGTGTATATGAATCCACCAGGGAATACTCAAGAACCCAGCAGCCAGATGACTTTGGGGGAACTGGGATGCACCATAGTCTGGTACTACTCCTTGGTGGTCTGTGAGAGGACTCAGTCTCTAGGGAAACCCTCCACCCACATGTACCCACTGGAATCATCCAACAAGGGCTAGGCCCAGGCCAGAGGGACTTTCAGAGTAGTAGGATTTGAGAGCCCTGTAAAAACACATTACTTCTTTCTCTACATTCACCCCTACATTTGGAGCAGGGGATGGGCAGAGGGATGGGAAAGATAGAAAGAAAGGGATAGTAGTCAGAGTGGGACAGGGCAGAGGTGGCAACCAAAGATTTGGAAGCTGTTTATGATGCAAATCTGTGGAAAATCTTGTCATTGCTTCCCTAGAGAAAGGAGCCTAAAATTGAAGTCTAATTATAACGAATGATTGTTAATGAGTTGTCTAAACATAATAGATGGAAAGAATTAAACACCCAGAAGAAATAGTGTTTCATTAACATATAATAAAGAAACCACAAGTGGGGTAAACAGAACCCTCCCTTGTCATGAACGACACCCCTTCTTGCCTCTAAATGGGCCAGGCAGGTAGGAGCAAAGCTAGGTCCCTGCAGCCTGGAAGCCTGGGATTTTCAGGGGCCTCTGAGTATCAGAGGCATTCTTTGTGGTGGATGCTATCTGGGTGCACACTTGCTTGGGTGCGCCTTTGCCTGGGCTCCAACTCTGGCTGTGAACATCCACAGACCTGTGGGATTTGGTTACAGGAAGCTAGTGTGGATGGGAACCTGTGTGTCTCTTCCTATTGCGAACAGCAGTAGACAGCAACGTATGGAATTTGATTCTAGTTCTGAAGCACCCTCTGGGCTTTAGGGGTGCTGCTGCCCTGGAAGTGAAAATATCTTGGAGAAATGCACACACCGATAAACACACGCGTGTGAAATTCTGAAGGTCATGAATCAGCCACACTCACTGGAACTCAAGGCCAGAATGACATCGTGGGAACCATGCAGATCTGCATCACCTAATGCAGATGATGTAGGCCCCAGAGGCGTAGACAGGGGAGGTAACAAGTCCAAGGTTACAGAACTCCAAGCCACATCTACTCATGCTAGTCCACATGAATGTTTTGTTCCAAGCCCCCCCGTCCAAACACACACTAATGTTCTAGGAATATGCATACACACCTAGGCAACGTTGGGCTCCTGACTCTTCTGGGCAAGGCACGAATGTTTAGGGGTTTCCAGGGAGGCAACAGGAACCATGCCTGTGTCAGGATAGACTGGGCAATGGCCAGGTGGCCCCAGGATGGCATAATGTATGCAGAGCAGGGGATTTTGCAGGGCAAAGCAGGAAACCTGGAGAGAATGAGGCTTTGATTGACAGGTTAATGAAGCGCTTTATACTGGAGGTGTAACTGTAGAGGCAGGCTGTGAGCAGGCTCTCTCACACCCACACAAACATACCCACCCCAAGACACAGCCAACACCAGCGGGGCAGAAGCCAGGCTGGCCAACTTCCAGAGTGGTCTCCCATGCCAGAAAGGTGCCCTCTCTTCCCTGCCACCTTGCCTTCTGAGGGCTCTTGGGTCTGGGCAATCCCAGTCACACTGATTTAGGTCAGGTCACACACACATCGATGGGAAGTGGGGAACCCAAGGACACTTAGGTCCTCTGCGCTCTGTGAGGTGTCTCACCACAGAGATAGTAAGGACAATGCTCAGGATCCAAGGCTGAACCCCAGCACCCAGGCAGGTTCCTTGGCGGGCATGAAGTTCCACTGGCTCTCAGGCTACCTGGTTTAGGCCCGTCCCAGCTCAGGCAGCCTACCCTCCCCCCACCTTCGCCCTTCTTTTGACCCCGCCCTCCTTGGAGCCAACACTGATTGGCTGCCATGCAGGCAACACTGGCCAACCAGCCCCCGCAGCGCCAAGAAAAGTTAATTTGGAGTTCTGGTCTCCTCCCAGGATGCATTTGGGCGGCCGCCCGTAATGAGATGCATAATTGCGGAGGCCTGCCAACAAAAGCAGGCTGGATTTAATTGAGTCAACGCATAGCCATTAATAATCTGACGGCAGCCCTCCCCCACAACCCCACCCCCAACTGCCATCATCTAATGCTTTGCAGCCCCCATTCTGCTGGGCTCCCATTCCAGGCCAGGACACAGATCTGACCGTTTCCCAGCCTGCCCTAGTGCACAGATAACCCAAATTTCCCTAGAATGTCGTGATAAATCTGCCTATTCCCCTTCTAGGGTGACAACATTCTTTGATCAATACCTGTACTCAACCTACCCCTTAGTCTATTCAGACACTGCACAAATGTGTCTTAAACTCCCCCAGGCATCAGGCTCTGAGTCTGAGGACATGGCAGCCAGTGTAGGCTTCCTGGAACTCTGTGTAACTGCTCACCTGTCTTCTCACTTCATTCTTGTGTTTCCTGACCTGCATCCCCATTACCTATGCAGACTGACACCCACCAGCCCATACACCAGCCCTCATCCTCCAGCACGTGCTCCCTCTACCTGTCCTCCAAAGGTTCCCACATCAGTCACTTTTACATTTCCTTCAGACACCCATCCACAACATACCTATTCCCATATCTATCCCCCCTATACATGTCCCCCAGGTCTATTGCCTGTCCTTGTGCACAGTTCCCTTAGAGAACTTTGTTCACACCCCTCTCCCATCTTCCCTCTTCAGGGAGCTCAGAGTAGAAGAGGCGCTTAGCAGCCCTGTTATGCCTGCTTCCCTGCTGTCCTTTCCCTAACATTCAGCCCTGCCCACTTCTCTTCCTCTTTCAAGCCCAAGGCCTCCAGCATGCTTTGCAAGGGATCTGCTACTAAACCAAGCCTGCTCCTTTCCTCTATGTCCCTCCCCTCAACAGCCCACCGATCTCAGTCAAACAGTTCCAGTGGGTCCCTCTCATAGAGCAGATCCTGCACCTGCAAAATGGGATTAAATATTAGTCAATGCCTCGTGAGCTGTTGAGGTGGATTTTACAACAGGACTCAGGTGAAAGGCTTGGCACAGAACCTGGTGCACCCCAGTGTGAATTGTTACTTTTTGTTGGGTGGAAATATGCTGATACTCTTTCCCCCAAGCTCCAGGATGCTCAATTGCCCAAGTGACCCTTAAGGGCAATCGTTTTCTAGATTCCATAGAACATCTGTTTTGTTTGCTTGATATATTTATATCTATATATCTATTTTTCTATCTCTCTCTATATATTCGAGATAAGGACTCACTCTAGCCCCAGCCTGACCTGGAACTCACTCTGTAACTCCAAGCTGGACTTGAACTCACAGAGATCCTCCTACCTCTGCCTCCAAGCGCTGGGATTAAAGGCCTGTGCCACCATGCTTACAGTATTTTAAATTAGTTATTTGCAAAGAGGCACATACAGAGAGAGAATGAATGCACCAGGGTCCCTTGCCACTGCAAATGAACTCCAGATGCATGCACCACTTTGTGCATTTGACTTTACATGGGTACTGGGGAATTGAACTCAGGCCGTGTTTGTTTGTTGTTTGTTTTGAGACACAATCTCACTCTGTAGCTTAGGTTGGTCTCAAACTCACAGCCATCCTCCTGTCTCAACCTCTAAAGTCTTGGGATTACAAGTGTGTGCCACCAACCAGCTTGAACCTCTCTTGAGCCTGGCTTTAGAAAACCTAAGTGGTGCCATCAGCTTCCTTCACCACCACCTCCCAAAGTGTGTTTGTCTGCATTTTCATCTAGTCCACAAATATCATTTTGTCCCACTTCCCTTGAGAAAGCAGAGAGCCTAGTATCCCCTAAAGTGAGCATGAACGGCAACGAGGGTGGGAGGCCAAGGCTGGGGAATGAATGATGTCATGCCCTGTAGGTTAGCCTGGCTTTGACTTTGGATGCAGTGCATTGTGGGGTTATTGGACAGCAGTTTCTTATGAAAGGAAACTAGTGCTCCCCCTTCCACGTTCCTACTCAAGAGTCCTAACTCTTGTCAAGTCCAGGGAGAAGAAGGAAGAGGAAAAGCCCTCACATGGAGCAGGGGAGTTGGTAGAGGGGGCAGCTGGATCCAGGCCGGTATGACTCCTCACTTGACCCCTTAACCTCCCTAGTTGAGGGCGGGGGCATCTAGAGGTGGCCCTTGGACAAAGAAAGCTGCCCCCCCCTTCATCCAAGACCCCAAGCCTTTCTTTCCAAATCAGGATGGGGCCCGGCAGGCTTCCGGGAGGAGGCGTTGGGGCTACGCTCTCTGGGACACAGGCGGGTGCGCGCCAGCAAGACGACTCCTCGGAGAATCCCCGTCACCGCCGAAATCGCCGAAATTGGCTGCAACTAGTAAAGATGCCAGGAATTTGCACCTTGCTCTGTGACCTAAAGCAAAAATGACATGAACATTGACAAATTTGACAAGGAAATTTGTGCAAAAAACAACTTCTATTTGGCTAGCCAAGCAGCAAATATGCCGGATGATACGGTTTATTAAGCAGCCCATTTCTCAGCAATAGCGGCGCCATCTGCAAAGGTTACCGCGCATCAGGCTCGGCGCAGAATTTCATCTGCGTCTGCAGTCGGGGCCGCACGCCGACACATTTTTCATGTACATGCGATTCCGGATGCAAATAGAATCCGTGATGAAGGAGGTGACCTTCCGGGCCGAGCCTCGCGCGCTCACGCGTTCGTGCGCGCGCTAAAATCACGCGCGGGGCCGCGGAGAGCGGGCGGGGCAGCGAGCAGGAGGCACGCGTGGGGCTGAGGCGGGAGGGCTGCCCACAGGTGAGGGAGGGCCAGGGTCAGTGCAAGATTAACCACACCTTTGTGGGCTTTGGGTCTGTAAAGGATATTGGAGAGCAATGGCCCAGTCCTCTCACTTTACAGACGTGGAAACTGAGGCCCAGAACCACGGTCTTGGCCAAGGTCCTGCAGTTGGTGGTGGTAGGACTGGGGCTAGGTTCCGGTACCTTGATCCACTGCCCAGTGTGAACAGAGGGCTCAGAGCGTTTGGGCTTAATGGTTTCACAACTGCTAACTGGGTTACTTAAAAAAAAAATTTTTATTGACAACTTCTATACTTACATACAAAAAATGCATGATATTTTCCTCCCCTGCCCCCATACCCCTTTAGAACTCCACTCTCCATCATATCCCCTCCCTTTCTCCATTAGTTTCTCTTTTAATTTGATGTCATCATCCTTTTCTTCTATTATGAGGGTCTTGCGAAGGTATTGCTAGGCACTGCAAGGTCATGGATATCAAGGCCAATTTCTGTCTGGGCAGTTGCATTGTAAGGAGTCGTACCCTTCCTTTGGTTCTTCCATTCTATCTGCCCCTCTTCCGATATGGGCCCTGAACCTTGGAGGGTGTGACAGAGATGTTTCAGTGCTCGGCACTCCTCCATCCCTTCTTCTCAACACTATGTTACCTTTTGGGTCATCCCAGTGGTCATCGTCATCTGAAAAGAGAAGCTTTGAACACACCCATGGTCTCAGCCTGTTTCAGGTTGTAAAACGAAGATATGCTATTATCTACCTCATGGCCTTGAACTCACACAGACATGATGTGCTTAGATAGCACCCTGCAGAGTGGAAGCTCTATACCCAAATGGGCTGATGGGGCTTGAAGGAAGGGGCAAGTGCTGGATGGAATGCTGTCCTTTGGGCAGAATGGGTGGGTACCCGTGAAGAGCACCCGTCCCATGACAAAGAGAGGCAGATGCCATGTTCCTCTCAGCACAAAGTCTCCTCCCATTCTTTTCGCTCCTCCCTTCATCCTATCCCTCCATTTGGTACTCCCAATCTTGTTCAGTTATTCACATATACTCCAATTAGGCTGGGGCCCACTCTTTGGGACCACCACAGGGAGGGTCCGTCTGTCTCTCATGATCTCTGTTATGCTGCTGCTTTATCCTTTGGGCTTTCCACAGGGTGAAGGGTCACTCAGGGAGACCTCACTGATGAAGCCACTCTGATGACACCGTCCTCTTCTCCCATCTGGAATGACTTTACCCCACACCTTTGGTGACACTTTTATTTTTATTTTTTGGTTTTTCGAGATAGGGTCTCACTCTATACCAGGCTGACCTGGAACTCACTATGTAGTCTCAGGGTGGCCTTGAACTCACAGCAATCCTCCTACCTCTGCCTCCTGAGTGCTGGGTTTAAAAAGGTGTGTGCCACCACACCTGGCTGGTGACACTTTTAAACTTGGGATAAAGTTCCACCTTCCTCACTGGCCTGCATTCCTCCCTCTCCATGATTTACCCTTTGTTTGGCCCTTTCCCAGAATAATTCTCCGCTGGTATTTGCAGAAATTACTGTGATTTTTTTTTTCTTTCATGGTCACATCCACAAAAGCCTCTATAGTTCTCACAACCCCTAAGGAGAGTTCAAACACCAGCTCCCCCCTGCCCTCTTTGCATTAGACATGGTCTTTCTGCCTGCTAGGTATGGGTCTCAGGGCCTCACACCTGTCTCTCTGTCATCCTCTATCTAGCTCTGGAACCCACAGCAGTCTCCTCCAAGGCTCTTACCTGAGAGATCAGGCGAATGACAGACCTAGTCTCAAAGCTAGGCTCCAAAGGGTGATCTTGAGCCAATCACTTAATTTCTCCAAACCTCATTTTCCCATTCTGCAAAATGGGGATATTAACACTTGAGAGAAATTGATGAGATGGAATTTCAAATTAATAATGAAATCAATAAATAGACTTCTTTTCCATTTCCCTTTAGTGTCCCCCACTCCCTCCCCTTGTCACCGCACTCCATGAGGGCGCTTCTCCCAAAGGACCAGGTTTCCTATCAAGAGAATCCAGCTGGTCCCCCAAGTTCTCACTCTTGGGACTCTAAACCTGGAAGTCAGTAGTTGTTTGTTGATTCATTTAAACCTTTTGGAACGCTTGTGAAGGGCAAGCCAAGCTGAGCTCCCTAGGGTTGGGTTTAGCAGCTCTCCCTGATCCCAAGCAGGTTGGCAGTCCTGGCCACCTGCTGGGAAGTGGAATCAGAGTGCCCAATCTCTTCCATTTACCCCACGCCTGCGATGCAGCGTTTTGATCCTGTAAACGAGGCTGGGGCAGCAAACCAGCACCAACCAAGACGGGAGAGGCTCTCTCCATGGCCTTTACTCTTCTTCCCCTCATGTCCTCTCCATCTCTCATCCCTGCCCTCGTTTCCTGGGCGCACGTCCAGTTCGAAGTCCTTTGAAGGCCAAACAGAGGTCCTAAGGTTGAGAGGATCTAGGCCCACCCAGTTGGGCTGCCCAAGGGGTGCAAAACTATCTCTCCAAGAATCTGTTAGGTGAGAACCCACCTCCTAATCTTGCTCCAGGCCCAGACAATTTCTGGGCGGGCTAGGAGGGCAGAGGGGCGTGGCCTGGGGAGGCGTGGTCACCGGCGCTGCCCGCCCCTTTCTTGCAGCGCTCCGCCCCGCCCCGCGCGCCCCCGGCAGGCCGGCCCGCCCCTTCCCCCGGCCCGGGCACGCTACAGTAATCCAGAATGTGTATTTCTGCAGATGATTAAATCAATACAATCCTGACAGGACTTGTTGGAACATGCTTCTTTATTTTGCGCAATTCCTTCCCCGCGTCGCCGGCATTTATCACCCGCTCGGCTGTCAGCGCCGAGATTGTGCGGGGCGAGGGTGGGGTGCAGAGGGGGAGGGGCGCGCTGGGGGGAGGGGGCGCCCCCACCAACACACACAGATACATTCGGCAGTCGCGCTACGCCCCCACCCACTCGCGGCCACCTCCAGGCTCCACGCGCCGACTGGCGGGGGTGGGGAAACAGACTTGTGCTGGGGACAGGACCTAGAAACGGGGGTCCTGGGGCTGTGTCCACATTTTCTATGACACGCTGAGCACCCCCCCCCCACACTCACATACTGAAGTGACAGCCCCGGGAAACAGGGCGTCTGCGAATCTTCTCCCCCCTCCACTGACCTTGATCCTGGTAGCTGGGGACCCTGGGAAGGTGGGGTGGGGGTTGGGAAAGGCATCAGGCTTCGTGGCCCTACAGACAGATGAACCTCGGCACCGTGGGTCAAGAGAAGCCCTGGGAGAGGGAGAGGAGGAAGAGGAGGAGGAGGAAGAGCAGAAGGAGGAGGAGAAGGGGGAGGAGGAGGAAGAGCAAGATTAGGGCAGCTAGGTGGAAGCCCTGGAGGGGAGGAAGGCTGGAGGGCGAGGAAGAGGAGGATGATGAAGGGAGGAAGGCGAGGAGGAGGAGGACCAGGAGGAAGGCCCGGAGGCGGTGGCGGCGGGTGACAGGTGCCTCGGCGGTGGCGGCCCCCGGCAGACGGGATTGCCGCGGTGGCTGCGCGCCCGAGCGTGACTTTACAACTAATCCTGTTTGTAAGTTATTATTTATCTTCAGGAAAGTTTGTCAAACTTGGGCTTTGATTTTTCGCCCTGATTTCCCTCTTGTGGCGCGCTCTCGCACGCGCTCCCATATAATTTATGACTGCCTCTGGTCCTGATGACAGATTATTAAAAGTAGAATTAGTTTTTCGCGCAGAATTTTTCCACTGGGAATTGGGAAGGCAGCGCTCTCCGCGGAAGGTCTCCGGCGAGGTCTCCATTACTAATAGAAGTTTTTTGATGGGGTGAGGAGACTAATGATTTGAATTTACTGTGGCAGCAGTCACGTGGGCGGGAAGGCATCAGCCGAAGAGACAAGAGGTTAACTTTCTCCCTGTGGAGAGGTTTATTGGATTGTTTAGCAGCAGAAGGATAATGTTTTTGTCATAGACTGCTGGTGCCACGCTGCAGTGCGGTGGCCGCCAGCGCCGGGAGGGGGGGAGAGGAGGAGGAGAGGGGGAGCCGGGGCGACCGCGACGGGAGGACGGACGGACAGATGCAGCCCAGGAGAGCCGGAGAAGTAGAAAGGGGGACACACCTCGTCGTGGCGAGGCAGGGGACAGCGTGAAAGACCGACGTGCAGAGTGACACACAGACAGAAAGGGCCCCCAAGAAACACATCAGGGAGAGAGGGACAGATTGAGGAGAGAGAACCAGGGGCCCCAACACAGCAAACCAGGAGCGTCGGAGAGGGCGAGGGGGGACGTCCCCGGCTCTGAGGGTCCAGAGGGAAGACCCCCTCTCCCCAAGGACGGGACAGGGTCCCAGGGGCGTCCAGTAGGGTCGTAGAGGCGGAGGGGGGCGCAGGGCCAGGCTGCTGACCCGGTGCCTGGAGCCACAGGCCGCGCTGGTGTGTCCCTGGCCCAGCTAGGGTGGGCCTGGCGGGACCCGGGGGAGGGGGTGGTGGCTGGGGTGGGGAGACGCGGCGACAGCGGCGGCGCGTTCACCTGGCCGTGCGCTCGGAACTTGTACTCCCAGCATGCCTCGACAACATGGGAACCGGAGGGGAGTCGCTGCGCAGCTGAGAGCCTCGGCTTAATCTTATGCACCATTAAGCACTCAGCAGCAAGCCCGTCCTGTTCATATACATCATCCACGCTTAATAAACATAATGATGACATAAGATGTAATTCTAGATGAATTTTCATTTTATAGGGAAATGGAGAATTCCTGTAGAAGGGAAAAAAAGTAAATTATCTGGGAAGTGCAAAATAAATGATGTTGCTCCCAGAGATGAATAGAGGTGTTAGAGGGAGAGAGGGAGAGAAGGAGGGAGGGAGAGTGAGAGGAAAGAAGGGAGGGAGGGAGACGAGAAAAGAGAGAAGAGAAACAGGGAGAGATAGAGAGAGAGAGAGAAAGAGAGAGAGAGAGGGACCAGACTGCCACCCGGGTATGGGGGTGGGGCGGGCTACTGCAAGGTGGGGGAGGAACCGTAGAGCTGGAGGCGGCCGGCGCCCGGGCTGGAGCTGTGGGGGGTCGGGGCGGGCGTTTGGTGGAGGGGCGGAGGGCTGGGGGCAGCGGTGGTCCAGGCCGAGGAGAGGGTGACGGTGACGGACGGGCCCCGGCCCAGCGGCTCATTCATCAAGGGAAGGATCAGGGGCCCGCGGAGTCACTTACGGGCGGAAATTGAATTCTGATGAAAGCGCGGAGGGGCGAGGGCGGGGGAGCGAAGACCAGGCTGGGGCCGAGTTCCCAGACTTGCTAAGGGGAGGGGGAAGGGTCCTGCCGACTCCTTCCAGATTGAAGTCCACGCCTCCTTCCTGTCTGGACTCTCCCTCTCCGTGCCCCAGCAGGGTTGTCCGGTTTGGCATGGCAAAATATTGGGGTTTTGTACATAGAGAAATCCCTCTGCTGTGGACTTAGACTACTTGGACCCTGGTCTGGTCAGGTCACGCATGAAGTGGGCTATGGTGAAGAGCCTGCTCTGTCTGACAACAGAAAAGAAATAGACTTTATCTTCTGGGTAGTGGGAATGATGTAAGAAGGAAGAAATGTTCAGTGGGAGAAATGGAAGGAAAGGGGGTGGGGGCAAGAAGGGTTCATGGAGATTTAGTGGTGGGACTTCATTGAGCCCAAAAGTGAAAGGGTGGGCTAAATGGGGGGGGGAGGTAGACACTGGACTGTACAGGGTGGTTATGGGGGAGATTGGTGGAAAGGTCTTGGAGCTACTGGGCTACAGTGGAAGGCATAGTGAAGGGCCTGGGAGATACTGGTGGATGAAATGTTACTCATGTGGGAGGCAGGCCCAGGAGAGAAGAGGTGGGTTGTCAGTATATTGGCCCCATTAAGGGCCAAAAACTTGATATGAATGAAAGTAGTAGTCTAAACTGGGCATGGTGGTGCATGACTTTAATCCAAGCACTTGGTAGGCAGAGGTAGGAGGATCACTGTGAGTTCAAGGCCACTGTGAGTTCCAGATTACATAGTGAATTCCAGGTCAGCCTGGGCTAGAGCAAGACCATACCTTGAAAAAAGCAAGTAGCAATGTAGCAGTCTGAGTAACACTGGTGGGGTACCCCAAGGTAGGATGGGGACCCACAGACCCAAGGTTCCTGTGAATGACTGGGAGGCACAGTTGTTGCTGTTCCATAGAGAAACCCTGTGGAGACCAAGAATTGGAATTTCATTCTGCTAGGCTGGGCTCTATTCCTTGACACATATCCCTAAAGCCACCTTGACTTTACTCGCTCTACTGCCTCCCCTTGCTCAGGGGTGTTCAAAGTCTGCTACACAAAGAGCCTGGAGCCCACAGAACTGGTCCCCAGCAAGCAAAGAGGATGAACAAGATACTCTTAGTACAGAGGCCAAAACACCATGTTCTAAGAATCACTGCTGGCATCATGGTGGTCATGGTGGGGCCAGCATGAAAGTCCAGGAGGAAGTGAAGTCAAATTTGCCTCGATGAACTTTAGGACCCTGAAAGGCAGAAACGGGAGTGGGATGAGGCAGAAGGGAGAGTTCTACAGGGTCAAAGGAGGGTGCAGAACAAGAAGGATGATGGAGACACATTTAATTTCCCTGCTTGCTGTGTGTGTGCGTGCATGCATGCGTGCATGTGTGTGTGGTGAGGTGGGGAAGAGAGTCAAGATCCAAGCCTGGAAGAGCAGGATGGAGGTGGGGAGGGAAGGTGGTTTATGGTGACGCGCTGGCTTTGCCAGACAGCAGAAGGAATATAGATGTGCTGGATGGTTTCTGAACTGTAGAAGCAGAAGCAAGAGTTTGGTTTGGGCTGACTGCAGAACGCACGAGGGAGAGATGAGGTGGGGGAGTCATGGGCAGGATGAGACTTTGTCCCTTGAGGTCATTATACTGGCAGGAGAGAAGCTCTCTCAAATGAAGGCTCCTGCTCTTAATATCTCTATCTCCTCAGTTCCTTCCCCTCAGGATTTCTTGGGAGTGACTCTCTCCCAGAGAACTTTGGGGCTTCCAGAACCTCTGCTGGCTGCCCCATCAGTGCCTGCATGGAGAGGATAAGGGTTTACTGTCTGTGGGGGTGTGGCTGGTGGTATCCATGTAGCAGCGAGACTTACTTGCTCTGTACTATCCAGTGGACTCAGTGACCAGTTGGAGAAGTGGGCAGCAGTGAATGGTCAGAATAGTGAAAGTGGGAGAGCTATTTTGGGGAGCTATTTCCCCAAAGTCTGGGGCTGCACAACCCCAGGTAGGACATATTAGAGCCTGAAGTTTCAGAATCTGAATGTCCAAGAGTATTCTAGGGGTTCCTAGGAGGCCCATCTTTCCCAGCCCTCTCCTTAAATCCATCTCACCCTATTCTTTCATGCTGGAGGAACCAAATAAGAGAAACGTGCAATGATGTTCTTGGGTCCCATGTAGTGGCCACTTGCCATAGAAGGGGGTAGAGCACTGAGGGAGTGGAGCTGTGACCAATTCTCCTGCCACCTTTTCGGAAACACCTTTGTTGATACTTTATTCAGGGAGCAGGAGTTGTAGAAGGTCTCCATGAGTCAGAGGCAAAATTGGGAATGGAATGGCAGGAGGGAATTCCTCCAACCCTTCAGCCACCAGCAACCAGCTGTGTGGATGTAGCAGGGGGAGTGTGAGGAGGAAGGACTAGGTCTTAGAACAGAGTAGTGGCCAACTTAAAACTGCATAAACTCTCTATCTATTTGGCCTATGTAACCATCCATGTAAGACAGATATAATATGCCTACCACATAAAGCTAGACCTGCACACAAATCCACAGACATATACTGGCAGGGATTCTTAAGTAAATACACACATGCAGCCATTTGTATTTGTCATTAGAGCATGTGTCTGTGGGAGTCACTGTTTCAATTGTAACAGTATATGCTTATGCTTCACAAATACCCCAAACCACAAGTACACACATATCTATGCATATCCATGCATGTAAGAATGCACTTACATATATACCCATGCTTCTGTACTCTAGGGGTTTAGTTAAAGAAGTGAGAAGCAAAGGTGGGCAAAATCCTAATGGGAGCAGGTGGGGGTGGGGAGCATGGTGGGGAGCCCTTGAAACTGGAGGAACTACAGGAAAGTAATGAGCTGAAAAACTCGGGCTCAGCCCCTGTCTGCCCCCCACCCCATCACAGACCCTCCCAGAAGGGCCCAACACCACTGTCCCCTTACTCCACTGGAGCCTGAGTTTTAATTTGGGCGGTGTAATTTTGGTGCGAACGGTTGGGCGCCTTTCGTTGGGAAATTGGGAGGAATGCAAACAAGATTTCACTTCATTAAACAGGGGCAAACAGTAGAGAAATTGCACTTACTTATGGAAATGACTTTTAAACATGCACAGCATTTACTGGCACTGCCCGAGCTGAAATTCTGCAAGGATTATACATGTGAATAATTCACCATGGGCCAATTAGAGCTCACTCTGTCCTCCCTACCACACCCCATCCTGTCCAGTCTTGATCATAACCCAGGCTCCTCCCTCTGCAGCTCCTCCCCTCTCCCTTTACTCCTAATCTTTCACTCTGGAACCCAGGCTGAGAAGCAGGCTACCACATTCACTTTAGGAGACACCTTAAACATGATGACAACAGTAAAGTACTCTAACCTGTTCACATACACACAGACGCATTGTGAAACCCACAGGCTGAAACACTGAGGCTTCCACACGGCAACATGCAAATACATTTTGACAACCCAAACACATTAATACACATTAGGACGACTCAACAAATTGTGACGAACAGACTTTGTAACACTTCCAACATGGCAGTGCACATTGTGACATCTTAAACATGATATTCACAGACACGCATTATAATACTGGAGCATAAATACAGACACATAACTCATACATGATAATAGACAGTCATCCAGTGTGACGATTGAAACACAATGATTCACACAGACACATATTGTAACAGCATAAATGTTTGATAACTCTAATACGATGGCACATACATTGTGCCAACTCGGAGAGTCATGCCATGTTGTTAAGATGCAAATATATTGCCACACAACCATAACCCACAACAACTCAAAATTAGAGTTATATATACAGGCGCATTGTGATCATTCAAACCGGGAAATACTCTCATAATTTGGGGACAATTCAAAAAATTATACACACTATGTCAACTCAAAACTGATTCCATACCTGATGCCCCTGAGAGCTGGCAATATATACAACCTTACATCATAGAAATGCAAATATAATGATCATGACAGTTTAAACATAATGACCAACTTACATTCTGCCCACTGAAGCACGTGGCTCACAAGAACACAGATTGAGCTGTTTATACATGGTGACATAGATTTAGGCACACATGGTGTCAACTGATGTGTAATGGTTCATACATCCTGACAATTCAACTATGGTAACACACAGAGAACGCATTGCAAAATTTCCATGATGATATTCAGTGTAACATACCAAAGACTCACTTCTTTGCACGTACCGTGAAGTCACATTCTGTGACAACACAAACATGTTGACATACAGGAAAAGATGAGGTTTGAATGAAACAACCCCCATAGGCTCATGTGTTTTGAATCCTCGGTCCCCAGCTGGTGGCAGTTTGGGAAAGTTGTTAGGTAGGCCTTTGGGAGGCAGAGGCTTAATGGAGGAGATGTGCTGCTTGGGGTGGGCCTTGGATTATTATAATCCAAGCCTCCCTTGCCAGGGCTAGATCAATCTTGCTGCTCCCTCTTGGCTGCTGTGACAAGATGTGATGCCCAGACTCTGCTCTGCCATGCCATGATGAAACTTCTCTGAAAGACTCTAAGGTGAAATAAACCTTTTCCTCCCATAAGTTGCTTTCAGTTGGTGTTTTGTCCCAGCAATGGGAAGATAAGTGCTATGTTGATGGAGTATGGCTCATGATCACAACGTCAAAACAACATACTCTGCATTGAAGCAACATTTATAAATGCTTATAAATAATGCTTATAAATGTTTATAAACTGAAACAGCAAATACAAACATACTCTGACCCAGAGACATGCAAATGACCTAAAAGCACTTCAGTGAGAGGTAAGACTGAGGAGAAACTAAGACATAATGACACCTATAGTAGGTACATCATAACACTTACATGCCAGTGGAATGCCACTCCCATATCCTCACTGGCACAGATGCCTTGACCCTGGGCCCCCACCTACCAGCTCCCTGGTCACTGTATGTACCGAACAGGATGAAGCTGGCAGAAGCAGCTTCCCCACTCCAACCATGAAGGAGGGGCAGAAAAGCTGAGAAAGTAGGAGTAGAGACAAGGGAGGCACTGGCCATGAATTCCAGTCAGAATTCCAGCTCCTGGCTGATTCCTTTGGAGTGTCTGCTTCCGACTCTTTCCAAGGTCCTAAAAGGGCTCATGATGATGAAGAGGGAAGAGACAGACCTCTTCTTGGCACCCACAGCTGAGGGAAGTGAACCCGCCACTGCTTTGCCCTATTCATAGGGCCTGGGCCAGTCTGACAGCATTGAAGTAGGAGAAGAATGGGGAGAACTGGTCTATATCTGGAGTCTTGATCTAACATCCCTGAGATGTCTTTAAGCGACTAACAAGCATCTAGGGCTTGAGAACACTTTCACAGCATTGAAGGCAAGGCCCCACATAGTACGGGCAGATTCTGTCCACTAAGGAGGGGCACCTGTGCCAGCTTGGAGCTGCCAGGCTACTGAGTGGGCTTCAAGAGCTAAGTGGACCATTAAGAAGATATATCTGAGACTAGAGAGATGGCTTAGTGGTTAAGGCGCTTGTCTGCAAAGCCTAAGGACTCAGGTTTGATTCCCCAGTACCCACATAAAGCCAGATGCACAAGGTGGTGCATGTGTCTGGAGTTCATTTGAAGCAGCTAGAGGCCCTGGTGAACCCATTCTCTCCCTCTCTATCTGCCTCTTTCTTGCTGTCTCTCAAATAAATAAAAGAAGATAAAAATATTTTTAAAAGACATGTCTGCCTTAGGATTGTACCTGTGCATCCACATGTTAGGGTTTGTACGGGTTTGGCCATGAGCTTCAGCATGCGTTGGATTTGGTGTGCCCCCAGGTGTCAAGGTTCCTTGGGCCCAGCCAGGAGTGTGCGTGCATGTGCGTGTGTGTGTGTGTGTGCGCGCGCGCGATAGAGATCAAACTCAGAGTTTTTCACATGCTAGGAAAGCAGGTAACTTTTTGAATATTCATGTATTACGGTGTGCTCCTGAATATTTTTATCTATGTAGTAGTTATGTTGGTCCCTAGGAGTTCAGGCTTGACCGACAGTGTATGTGTATACTGTTGTAACAGAATTCAGGAGGCTGTGTCATCTCAGATTTAAAAAAAAAATGCATGAGTGGGGCATGGTTACAAATGCCTTTAATCCTAGAACTTGGAAGGCAGGAGTAGGAGGATCACTGTGAGTTCAAGGCCAGCCTGGGACTACAGAGTGAGTTCCAGGTCAGCCTGGACTAGAGGGAGACCCTACCTCAAAAAACAAAACAAATGAACAAAACATGCATGAGTCAATGTGTGTGTATTATCACCGTGTTGGGGTTGGATCTCTATGTGCCTGGAGGTAAGGTACAGGTTTGTTTTTGTTGTTGTTGTTGTCATATAGTGCAATTCCTTCTGCTAGGGCCTCAAGATCATTATGAGTAAGAAAAGACAACCATACTCCCGAGAGCCATAACAGGTCACCTGCCACAGGGGGTGAGGACCAAGAGGATGACCTCTGCGAGGACCATGCTTCACCTTGCTTCTGGGAGCACTCAGCCCTTTCTGGCCACTCCCATTTCACAGAAGGAGACATTAAGGACCTGTGACCAGCAAGGTCATGTTCAGTCGGGGGTGCAAAAGCCTGGAAGAGGAGAGGGGGCAGGAGAAAGTGGAAGTGCCAGGCATCATCCACTTCTACTCAACCTGGTGAACAGCCTCTGGACCACACCTGCTCTGCTGCCCCTGCCCCCCCCAAGCCATAGTCCCCCCATCCTCCCAGGTCGAGCATCCCTCCTCTGTCCATTCCCTCCCCACTTTCTCCCTGGCTCTCCCTCTCTCCAACGGGCACATGTCAGAGAACATTATGTGCACCGTGGATTTGCATAATTCAAGAAGCATCAAATTAAATTTGCATAATTCCTTTGATTACACTTGTTATTAAATGTAAGTGACATTGATTTACAAAATGGCCCAATATAAGGTTAATAGCAAATGTCACCTTCCAACAGGGTGAGTGTGTGTGAGTGAGTGTGTGGCAGGGGATTGCCGGAGGAGGATGGACCTGACTCCTAGGGTTGTTTCTTTTCTGCCAGGCTCAGCTTCTCAGCCCACTCCCCGTCCTTCCCCTGAACCACTGCAGGCCCCAATCTCCTCTCCCCAGACTCTGAGTCCTGACATAAGGAGATCAATTCACTGAGTAACTCCCCTCTTTTCCTTCCCTCTCTTCCAGGCTTAGGCCCAGTGATACTAGGTTGAAGGTAAATGCAGTAAGTGAAAAGGAGAGACCCAGTATTATGGGGTTACTCGTTAAGGTGCTTGGGGGTCAGAGGACATGAAGTAGGGGAATGCTTTGAAATATGCCTCAAAGACATTGAATGCCATAGGGACAGTCACCAAATGGAGACAGCACTCTCTGTTTCTAGTAGACGTAGGAGATAAAGCAGTGAGTTCGCAGGTTGTAGGTCTAGGATAGTGAGGACCAGACAAGGGTAGTGTGGGCAAGGAGACCCAGGTTCACGATGGTGAGGCGTTAAGAGCACAGTGGTAAGAGTCCAAATGAGCAAAGACTGGAGACGGCCCCAGGGGTCTGTAACTTAGCATGTGAGTGACCAGGAACTTTCTTGGGGTCTAGAGATTAGGGGCACAGCAGCTTCCTTCAGTAGCCCTTCAGGAAGACATTCAGACCCATCTCAGAATTCCTAGAAGGGAATTTGGACCATTGTGAAAGACAAGGGCAAAGCAAAACCTAGACAGCCCCATACCATGCACACACCCACACCTGCCAGTGCATGCCTATGCATGTGTGCAAGTGCACACTTGTACCCCAACCTGGACACATGTGAGGGTGTGCACGTGGTTGAGAGCAAATGCAAACACTTACGTGCCCGTAGGGGCATAAAGGACCAAATGTACTTGGATTTGATTGTGGTACACATTTGGACACATGGATCATCAATGTGGTCCAGCCTGTGGTGCTTTCTGGTCGCTGGCGTATCCTGACTTGGAAACTCCCAGACACGGACACATCTAGATATACACACACTTCCAAGTATGTGACAGTGAGAAGGTAGACAGGCAGGCTTTCACCTTAAGAAGGGTCATCCTGGGCCAGGACCTCTCACCCTGGTCTCTTAGGACCTGGGGGGACTTGGAGAGGAGAGGAGAGGATGGGATGGGAGGAAAAGCTGAAGGGGCATCATTCTGCCTGCTGGCCACCACCTTTGCGGAAGCACTTTGGATGATCCTAAGGAAGATCTTTTCAATACTGTCCCTGGAGCCTATCCTGGAGCTACCCTCCTCCTGGTCCCCTTGGTGATGGGTCCCCTCCCTTATCCTCAATCTGCTGCAGTGTGTGTGTGTGTGTGTGTGTGTGTGTGTGTGTCAGGGGCGGGGGCAGTGTCTTGCCATTCATCCTCTCCCTGGGTGACAATATCGACAAGGCGGTAACTAATCATTAAACCCACTGGCCCCTTTAAACAAGGGAGGAGAATTATGGGCAGGACTGTGGGGGGGGCAGGGACCCTGACAAAGGTCCTCTGAGGGGGAGGTGGGTTGAGGGCTGAACTCTGAACACACCTCAGAGCCAAACTCAACCATCATTGCTTCAAATGGAGACAAAATGGGAAAGCTCATGCCTTGGCTCTGGGGAGGGCTCAAAAATCCACAGGGACATATACCTTCAGGTCCCTTGTTCACACAAACATACACACACACTCAAGGACCTACAGATGTGTATACCTTGTGGATGTCATGAAAAAATATAGGGTACACACAGTTCATGCCTCTATTCATGACCGCCACCCCACATTCTTGCATAATACTCATGACCTAGAGGAAGTTCCAGGTCACAGTTCTTTGCTTACTCGGGCACTCCTGCTGGCTCCTGAGTCCTTAGTCTTGGACCTGGGTCTGCTCATCTCACTACCCTCAGCTGGTCCTTACTCTCCTATACTTGGAGACTCACAGCTCGCTCTGCCACCCAACCTCTGCTGTGTCTCTTGTGTTCAAATCTTTCTTTCTTCCTTATTAATTAATTAATATTTATTTGAGATAGGGTCTCACCATGTAGCCCAGGTTCATCTCAAATTCACCATCCTCCAGCCTCACCCTCCTGAGTGCTGGTTTCATGGGTGTCACCATGCCTGGATTTGGGTTCAAATCTTGCTTCTGCCATTTCTTAGTTGTATGGGCTTTAGAAATGTACTAAATCGGGCTGGAGAGATGGCTTAGCAGTTAAGGCATTATGCCTGCAAAGCCTAAGGACCCCAGTTCAATTCTCTAGGTCCCACGTAAGCCAGATGCACATGGTAGCGCATGCGTCTGGATTTCGTTTGCAGTGGCTGGAGGCCCTGGCATGCCCATTCTCACTCTCTCTCTCTCTCCCCTGTCTAATAAATACATTCATATATAAAATGTACTAAATCATTCAGAATGCCTACTTCTTCATCCAAGCAGGGACAATAATAATAGTATCTGCCCACAAAGCTGTCGTGAGTGTTAAAGGAGATGGCATTCAGCAGACAATGGGCACTTGATACCTCTCCTCTCACAGTGATCTCCACTGGTGGCAATGTTGTTATTTCCAATCATAAAAATATCCCAGTCACAAGTATCTTCTCAGCTGAGGGACACAGCAATTAACAGGACGAACAGCAGTGCCCTCAGGCCTCACTGCCCTGGACTGAGGGGCAGGGGACAGTGACACATTGTTTTGTCATCTGCCTGGGGCATCACTGCTTCCATCCTCCAGTCCGATTTTGGGGCTCTAAGAATTACTCCCCCATTTCCTGAGTGAAGCTGTCTCTTCTGCCTTATGCCTTGTTATTACCCTTCTTAAAAACTCTGAGCTGGGCATGGTGGCACACGCCTTTAATCCCAGCACTTAGAAGGCAGAGGTAGGAGGATCGCTGTGAGTTCAAGGCCACCCTGAGACTATATAGTGAATTCCAGGTCAGCCTGGACTAGAGTGAGACCCTACCTTAAAAAACCAAAAAACAAAACAAACAAAAACAAAAACAAAAACAACTCTTGAGTCCTGACTCATGCACCCTCATACCACCACCATGTTTTCTGTTTTTGCTGTTACACGATGTGTTCTAGCCCAGCCAGGTCCACGCAGGGTGAACCCATGTAGGTGCACATGCTCCGTTTTTTAGGTTTTTGCCAGGAGTAACCTCCCTTCAACCTCCTTCTGCCTTAACCAGGTGGGGACACTGCTGCCGGCCTCCTAATTAGCAAATCCACAGGCTCCTCTCAGTATTTCTTCTCTTCGACCTCTGCCGCATTTGGCAGCGGCTCCACCCCTCCTCCTTGAGCCGTCTCCTTTCTTGATTTCCATGACATTGCACTCCCTGTCCTCCCACTCTGAAGTGCCTTTTCCTGCCTCCTACCAGCTCCTCTGTTCTGCCACCCCAAAGTAGCCACGTCTCTGATTCTGCCCTCAAAACCTCTTTGTCCCCTCTGTCTTCTCAAACTATCACTCACACATGACCTGTGATATCTTTGGAAATTAAACACCCAATGGAGATTTCTAACCCCGAATCTATCAGGTCTGGATAACCACCTGGCCGGTCCAATTGGAACATCAAATTCTCATAGGCAAAACTGATCACATTCATTTCTTAAGCGAACATTTCTTGAATACTTCAGTCTAGTTCCTGTGCCATGCACTGAGCATCAAGGGAAGGATGTAGCTCTGTCCTCAAAGAGCTTAGAGCCCAGTAGACTGCCCTCCCAATGTCCCTCCTCAATCCCCCTTCCTCCCATTGGCCCAGTCCAGTAAAGAGCCTCTGAGTCATCTGGCTGCCCTGCCCTGCCCTGCCACAGAACCTCCTCATCCTATTCAATTGTTCACTCCCATCATTTCCCAGTGCCACAGGTGGCTGATGCAACCTCTTATTTCTTGCCTCCTAGGCTTGGCCATATGAGTTCATTCCTGCTAATCAATCTATCGGCACACAATGCTGGTTATGGCTTGAAATGTGGCCCCTCCCCTCCAAAGTTGTTAAAGTCCCAACCCATGTGGCCTTATTTGAGAACATGATCTTTGTAGCTATAATTAAGATATGAATTCAGGTGCTGTTATATGGACTAGTGTCCTTGGAAGGGGGGAAGAATGTCATGTGAAGACCTAGTCCCAGAGGGAACACTGCCCTGTGACAAGGAAGCAGAGATGGAAGTGATTCTGTCACAAACCAAGGTCAACCCGAGGTTTCCAGAAGTTGACAGAGGCAAAGAAAGATCTTCTGTAAGGACTCTAAGAAGCTGGTACTTTGGCCTCCACCTTTTTGCCATGCTGGAGGTTAAACTAAGCGTGGTAGGCTGAGCTGCACCCCAGTTCTACCTTGATTTTGAACTTTGAGCCTCTGGAATGCTAAAAGAATAACTTTCTATTGTTTAAGCCATGCTCTTTGTAATTCTTTTTATTTTATTTATTTATTTGAGAGAGAGAAAGAAAGAAGGAGAAAGAGGGAGAGAGAGAATGGGCATACTAGGGCCTCCAGTAACTGCAAATGAATTCCAGACACATGTGCCACCATATGCATCTGGCTTCTGGGAGTCCTGGAGAATCAAATCTGTGACCTTTGGATTTACAAGCAGGTGCTTTAACCACTAAGCCATCTCTCCAGCCCCACTGTTTGTAATTCTTTGATTTAGCCCTATTTGAAAATATTCAGTGGCTCTGAACATGAATTACTGAGGCTTAATTAATGATAGTAGTCACTGCTTCAAAGCATTATTTTTATATATTATTTAATTCAAATTTCATCACAACCTCAGGAAGTAGCGATTTAAATCTCATCTTATTTTACAAACCAGAAAACAGAGTCTAAAGAAGTCCATAGGACCATACTTGGACAGAAGTCCCAAAGCCAGGACCATACTTGGACAGAAGTCCCAAAGCCTACACCTTTAATGTTTAACAATTTTGTCTCCCATCCTTCTGGCTCCATTTCTGATCCTTTTGCAGTGTGTGGTCTCCCCTGTGATTCCTTTGCAACACTTAACCCTGGTGGGATTCATTTCTCCCCACACAGCTAGGACACCTGGTGAGTCTCCAGCTTATCACACACATTGACTCATTTCTTTGAGGCAGTATCAGGACATATATCAAGGGAATGGGTTTTGGAGCCAAACATAACTGGGTTTCCACTCAGGCTCTAGGGTTAACTGGCTTGAGACTTGAATCTCAGTGGACACATTTGCAAAATGGGAAGAATAAGGATAACTTCCAGACTTGTGAAGATCAGAAAAATGGGTATAGTGGTGGTAGACATCTGTACTGCTGGCCAAGCCCCTGAGAATATGGGCTTCCCTGTTGGAAGCCAACACAGGATCTCAGAATCTTCTAATCTACCTCACTTCTAGCTGGGCTCACCTTGTTTTGGTGACCTGGGGTGTAAAAAGAACCAATCTGGGTTCTTTTGCATGTATGTACACGTTTGTGTGTATTTACTTGAGTATGTGGTATGCATGAGCATATCTTATTCCTATGTGAGTGGGTGGTGTGGGAGCATGTGGAGGGTGTGGTATGCATGAGCATATCTTATTCCTATGTGAGTGGGTGGTGTGGGTGCATGTGGAGGCGAGAGATTGACTTCAGGCATTTTTTTCATTGCTTTCCATCTTATTCTTTTTTTAAAAATTATTTTATTTATTTATTTATTTATTTATTTATTTATTTATTTATTTATTTAGAGATGGAGAAGGAGAGAGAATGGGCATGCCAGGACCTTTAGCCACTGCAAACAAACTCCAGACACATGTTCCACCTTGTGCATCAAACCTGGGTCCTTAGGCTTTTCAGGTAAGTGCCTTAACTGCTAAGCCATCTCTCCAGCCCTCCATCTTACTCTTTGAGACAGGGTCTCTTGTTGAACCTGGAGCTCACTAATTTGACTAGACTAGCTAACCTGTGAGCCCCGGGGATTTCCTCTCTCTACCTCCCCTATGCTAGGACTAGAGGCACATGTCACCATGCCTGGCCTTTTATGTGGGTTCTGGGGACCTGGTCTAAGATCCTCGTGCAGGCACAGCAAGCACTTTACTCACTGAGCCATGTCTCCCCCCCCCCCCCTCTCCATTTTCTCCAGGCTTCTTTGGGAAGGAACTGAGAAGAAAGTAAATTGTTCTCTGACCAAGGCAGCTGCAGGTGAACACCAGAGACACAGCATCCGGCAGCCACTCAGACTCTGCTCCAAATGTCCCTCTGCTCAGGAACTCTTCCCTTCTCACTCTGAGTATTAGAACTTAGCTTTGATGTCCTGGGAATTCACTATCTCTTCCAGCACATTCCATGCTGTTCCTAAACAAATTCATATAGTTCACAACCATGTGAGTCCTGGCAGAGACAGTAGATAAAGGACGCATAGTATGAGCCCACAGGGAGGACCCTGGTTTGATGCCTTGTTCCCAAGAGGAGCAGAACCTCAGTTCAGTTTTCCTGCTCAAAGCGCCAACCTTGACCAGTGAAATTATAAAATCCTCACTCATATTTTGTGATCCCTCCCCAAATAACATATGAGCAAAACCAAGCTGAGCTAAAATTTCAAGACAGGGAGCGATTGGAACTATTAGCCTCTGGAATGCTAAGAGAATAAATTTCTGTTGTTTAAGCCACACTGTTTGTAGTTCTTTGTTTTAGCCCCTCTTGGAAATATGAATTACTCTAGCTCAATTAATGATAGTAATTACTGCTTCAAAGCATTATTTTCATATATTATTTAATTCAAATTTCATCCCGACCTCAGGAAGTAAATATTTCAATCTCATCTTATTTTACAAACCAGGAAACGGAGATACAGAGTCTAAAGAAGTCCACAGGACCATTCTTGAATGGAAGTCCCAAAGCCTATACCTTGAATGTGTCACGATTTTGTCTCCTGTCAGAGGGGAGAGACTTACAAAATTAAGATGAGGGCTTGCTGTGGGTAACAGATGAAAACGCAAGATGTAAAAAATTCTCAGAAGTGATAAACTTGAATAGAGAAGTAATCATTATGGATGAATTAAAGTCTGGGATCACTGGGCAGATCTTTCTTGGGTAGATGACACATAGGGTGCAATCCAAGGAACTCCTAGAACAGACTAGGAGGCAGCGGGTGACAGACCCACAGTGGTTCCTTCGTGAAGTGGTCTTTGCTCGAAGGTGGGCATTAAACATCATTCATTACCTCTGAAAAAGGAAGTTGGTGGGGTTGCTGGCTCTAGAATTTCTACATCTTACTCTGCATACTGTGTGTTGGGCCTGTTAAAACTCCACAGAAAAAGAAGAGCGTAACCTTACAGGGTGTGCACATGCTGTGGGTGTGTGCTCCTGGCTTCATGTCCTCCTGCCAAGGTTCTTTGTGGAATCTTGATGAGCTAAGCATCATCCTCCTTTCTGTAACTTGTCCTGCGCTGCTCGTAAGCTCAGTTTCCTGTCTAAAGCTACCCAGGCTCAGAGTACTGCCTGCTGCACAGGGCCCCAGGACAGAGGGGGCGGGGCGGCTCCGTCTGCTTCCCATATGGGGACATTGTCTGTCCCTGCCTGAGGGCCACCTCCCTCCTGCTTCACATTGTCCCCTTGCTGTCTCCTGCTGGCCCAAGCCCCAGCCTGCATCTTCCCTTTTCATTAGCCTCCTAGTGGTAGCCCCCGGCAGGACACAGGGGGCTGGGATTCTGTCCGTTCTTCTTCAGCCCTGGAGCCCCTGGCCAGCTCACCCTGGCCTCTTCCCAGCCCAGAGTCTCAGCCTCAGAACATACAGTGTGTATGGAGAAGGGGCACCATGCCAAGCAGGGCCTCCAGTTACACTGGTGCCTCTCGGGTCCTGGCTCAGACCCCCCACACCCCTTGCAAAGCCCCTACATTATGAGTCTAAGCCTGATTGGAATGGGGTTGCATCCCACCCAGTTGTTCAGGGCTGGAAGCTGCCACTGTGGGGCAGATTCAGTAAGCCTGAGGATAGGAGGGCATTCCCAGCTCAGCCATGCTCTGACCCTGCGTGGAAAAACACAAGGGTTTGTCTTCAGAAGCTAAATTCCACAAAGCCCCTCCAGATACCCAGGAACAAATTAGTTAATAGAATATGATGTCCACAAGAGATCAAAAGACACCCACCCCCAGCGCAATAGCCCAGCTCAGCTCCTGCCACACTCCTCTCCATTTTTAAATTAAATTTAATTTTTTTAGCTTTTTGAGGTAGGGTCTCACTCTAGCTCAAGCTGACCTGGAATTCACTATGTAGTCTCAGGGTGGTCTCAAACTCACTGAGAGCCAGCTCTGCTTCCTAAGTGTTGGGATTAAAGGCTTCTTCTTCTTTTTAGTCTTATTTAATTATTTTAGAGAGAGAGAAAAAAAAATGGACATGACAGGGCCTGTAGCCACTGCAAACAAACTCCAGACACTTGCACCACCTTGTGTATCTGGCTATGAGTGGGGATTGGGGAATTGAATCTGGGTCCTTTGGCTTTGCAGGTAAGCACCTTAATCACAGAGCCATCTCTCCAGCCCTTCTTCACCTTTAAAAAAAAAATCATTAATTTGCAAGAAGAGAGAGAGAGGAATTGGCGCACCAGGGTCTCTTGCCCCTGCAAATAAACTCCAGGTGCATGTACCACTTTGTGCATCTGGCGTTAAACGGGTACTGGGGAATTGAACCCAGACTGTCAGGCTTTCAAGCAAGCACCTTTAACTGCTGAGCCATCTCTCCAGGCCATCCTCACTTTTTCCGGTCTGGAGATATTTATCCCATTTCTCCCCCCTCCCTTTCTTTCTTTCTTCCTTTCTTTTTTGTAGTGCTGGAGAGTGAACCTAGCTAGGGTCTAATACATGCTAAGCAAACTCTCTACTTCTGAGCTCTGTCTGCTGTATCCTCAACTCCCACTTCTTTTTTTGTTTTGTGGTGTTGAGGCAGGATCTCATTCCAGTTCAGAAACCTACTCTATAGCTCAGGCTGGCCTTGAATTCGTGATGATCCTCTTAACTCAGCTTCCCAAGTGCTGAGATAAAAGGCATGAACCACCATGCTTAGCTCTGGTTTTTGTTTATTTGTTGTTGTTGTTTGACTGTTTTTATTTTACTTTTTTTTCCAAACAGGGTTTTGCTCTATATTCCAATCTGGGTCTTGAACTCAGTATGTAGCTCAAGCTAGCCTTGAAGTTATAGCAATCCTCCTGCCTTAGCCTTCTGTGTGCTGGGAGTATAGGTGTGTCCCACTGTGCCCAGCTCCTGCATTTCTTCAGATCTAGGTTGACCTTCCCCTCACAGAAGCTCCCCCCACAACTCTGCTGTTTTCTTGAACCTTTCCAGCGTTCATGGCTGCCCCGCTTGCACCAGTCCTGACCCAGTGGATGGGACAGGGTCCGAGAGCTTGCCTTTCCAGCATGTGAGACTGCTGCCACTCCAGGACCACATGCTGAGAACCACTGGCTCAGATTATGCCCAAGGGCAGAGCGCTCTTCAGGGGGCAGCTGCAGGGTTGAAGGAAGTCTGAGGAGCCCCAAGGCAAAGTTAGGTGATCCTGCCTCAAAGAAACAGACAAGCAAACAAAAAAAAATTACACAGCTGGGGTTGGAGGTGTAGCTAGTGGCAGAATGCTGGCCTAGCACGGCTGAGACCCTAGGTTCCATCTGACAAAGATGATCTAATGTCAGTAGCCTTTGCAATGCACTGTCTAAATTCGTAAGAAGTGTTGATTTGTGTAAGTGCTTACAAGTGTGTGCAAAGTATATAATGTCATAATAACAGTAATTGGTTATTGAAGGCTTCCTCTAGGTCAGACAGCGCTAACCATGACTGCCATTGACTTGTTACAGCCCCACCATTGCTGAGGAAGGTTAATTCAGGCATCTAAGGCAACACCTGGAGCAGGTAGATTTCAGTGAATGCCTCCTTTGCGTTTTTGGTTTTTTTTTTTTTTTTTTTTTTTGGTTTTGCAAGGTAGGGTCTCACTCTGGTCCAGGCTGACCTGGAATTAACTATGTAGTCTCAGGGTAGCCTTGAACTCTCGGCGATCCTCCTACCTCTGCCTCCCGAGTGCTGGGATTAAAGGCGTGCGCCACCATGCCCTGCCATTGCGTTTTTTTAAAAAAATATTCATTTATTTATTTTCATGTCTGTGTGTGGGGGGCTGTGTACCAGGGTCTCTTGCCCTTAAAAATGAACTTCAGACACTTGCAACGTCCAGGACCATCTGACTGGCTAGGGAATTAAACCTGGACCAGGCAGGCTTTGTAAGTAAGCTCTCTTAACCACTGAGCCATCTCCTCAACTCTGACATCTTTGCTTTTAACTCTTCTTGTTGGCGTGTGTGTGTGTGTGTGTGTGTGTGTGTTTGTGTATAGTGTCATGTTTGCATGTAAGCTCTGCTGATCTATCTCTGCCCAATCACTACCTTTCCAGTCATATAACTCTATGTTGTATCACTGGCAGCTGGGGTCACTGCTTGGAGTCAAATTTTGGTGAACCAACTGTGGGAGACTGGAGGCACAGGGGGAGGAACTCTTGGCTTCTTTCTGCTGGCTCAAAGTTCCTGGGACGTGTTCTCTTGAGTCCAGAGTGAGCTTAAGGGACAAAGCCTGTTCAGCTGTGTAGAGGGAGTGCTCTCACCCCAAAAGGAGGATACATCCTCTTCCTCATTCTTACCATGGTAGACAAATGTGGGCTCCAGGAACACACAGGGGTCTCCTTGCATTCCTCAGAAGGCAACTTTAGGAGCTGGCTCCTTTGTCACTTACTCAGTGGGTCACAGTCTGTACACTGGAATCTAGATTAATTTATATCTTCAAAAGTGATTTCTGCCTAGCATGGTAGCACAAGCCTTTAATCCCAGCACTCGACAGGCAGAGGTAGGAAGATTGCCACGAATTGGAGGCCATCCTGAGATTATATAGTGAATTCCAGGTCAGCCTGAGCTACAGTAAGACCCTACCTTAACCTCCGCTCCCCCCCCCACCAAAAAAGTGATTTCTTTTGTGTTTCCCCTTTGCCTCTATTCACTTTTTTTTTTTTTTTCCCGAGGTAGGGTCTTGCTCTAGTCCAGGCTGACCTGGAATTCACTATATAGTCTCAAGGTGGCCTCAAACTCACAATGATCCTCCTACTTCTGGATGATGGTTAAGTTTTGTGTCAAGTTGATCTGTTTAGGAATCCACAGACATTCCTCATAAGTGGATCCCTGAGGTTGCTTCCAGGAAGGATTAACTGAAGGAGGAATCCTTCCCCCAGGGTGAGCCCTTCCCCCAGAGTGGGTGGCTCCTCTTGGAGGGGGGCTTCATCTATAGAAACTGGGAAGAAAAGGATCCCCCTCCTCCCACCTGGCTGCCTGTGTTGCTTGCTGCCTGGACTGCAGACCACCGTGGATAGAAGACCAGCGTGGACTGAAAACCAGCATTTCTCCAGGACACCTCCAGGCCTTCAGTGCTGGATTGGGACTGCTGAGGCATCCAGCCTCGTGGACTGAGCAGCTACCAAGTTCCTTGACTCTCGGGTCTGCAAACTGCTATTGTTGGACTGCCATAAAATAAGCCAATAAATTCCCTCTTAGTACAATTCATTGTATCGGTTCTGTTCTTGTAGAGAACCCTGACTAATATACCTAGTGCTGGGATAAAGGTGTGTGCCTCTATTCACTTTTTTCTTTTGAGGTAGGATCTCACTCTAGCCCAGGCTAACTTGGAATTCACTCTATAGTCCCATGCTGGCTTCAACTGACAGTGATCTTCCTACCTCTGCCTCCCAAGTGCTGGGATTAAAGGGATGCAGCACCACTCCGAGCTTCTATTCACTTTCTTTTTTTTTGTTTTGGAGGGCATATGTATGCTGAATCATGTTGTAAACAGATGGAGAGAAATCTGAAAATCTCAATTGATCCTTCAAGAAAGGCAGGACTGGTGGGGCAAGGAATAAAAAAGATTTGGGAAACAAGAAAGATCAGACTGGTGTGACTAATAAGTTTCTTTTGGGCATGGGGGCTGAATTACCTGGATGTGATGGGGTAAGTATTACTTTCTATCTTGAAGAAAAATGTGTGGTGTTGATACTGTCTCAGAACAAATAGGCCTGTGACTGATGGATAGTTTACCATTTATGTAGCTGCTTTCATGTACTTTTGACAGCTCAATCAGGATTCCAACAGTTATAAAAAATGATTTTCGTCTAGGAAGTTGTGGGAGGGAAGTATGTGCCCTCGCCCGTGCCCTCGCCCCTGCCCTGGCCCTGCGCCTGCTGGGCACTGTTCCTCAGCTCACGGAAAGCACGTATTGCACAACAGTGTGGGGAGTTTTAGAAGTTGCTGGTGGGGGCTTTTCTGGAACTCTCTGGTGGGTCATGGGATGTGACACTTCTAGAGACTATGTGGTTGGATAGAGGCCCAAGCGGGCTATCCAGGGAAGTCCACAGGTCCCATTGCCCTGAGGATGGAATGAGGGATGTCACTGTCATGAGGACAAGTCCATAAAGCCATCAGGAGTTCAGGAGAGTTGAACCCAGACAGGGACTGGCCTTGAGATTACCTGGAGGCCCTGAGCCTGAGTATGGATCTCCCATCCTGAGGCCAGCCCTTGACCAAGCTCTCTCTTTGCCCACCCACTGCCTTGAAGACAGGAAATGCTGTGGCCCTTGTGGCCCTCAAGTGGTGGCACAAGAAATGACAGTGGCCAGTGCAGGAAGGAAGAAGGCAGAGGACAGGATTTAGTCCTGGACTCGAGTTTGAGCTCACCTGCTTAAGGAGTCTGGGGAAGCCCAGATTTGTCTCAAAGATCACCTGAAGCCTGAGTAACACTGAAAGACAGGAAGATCTTGCTAAGAGTGGAGGTCGTGCTCACATGGTGACAGGCTGGAGAGGCACCCAGAGCTGGCACTGACCTGTCACCAGAGATGTCCTTAAGCTTTTGGCTTGTGACTAAGAAGATTATGCATTCAAGGTAACTTTCAAGGAAATAGATTTAAGGTCAGTGATTCCGCTCCACAGAACCAGGAGCAGAATCTGGGCTCAGATCCATTCTCCTCCACTTACTCACTAGCTGCATGACTGTGGGCAAGTCATATAACCCCTCTGTGTCTTGGTTTCATTAGCAAATTGGTATATGGTGGGAAAATCTCATAGGATGGTTGAGAGGGTTAAACCCAGTGCCTAGCACACTGCAAGTGCTCATCATGATCATTAGCTCTCTTCCTTCACCTGTTCCATCAGCATTCTATCACCACTGACTGCATGCTAGGTTTAGCAAGACACACTTATTTAAAAATGTATAGCAAAGTATACAGGTGCTGAGAATACAGAAGTGGCTGACTTCAACCTTCCCAAGCATGAGTTCAGCACCTACTCTAGGTCAAAGTTCTATCAAATACCCAGTATGCACCATTTTATTCCTGAAAATCTTCACACACATGAAGCTAAGCACTTTACAGGAGTGCTGTATATATTATCAATGCAGTCCTTGAGTTGCCTCCCCCCCACACCCACTGCTGCCCTTCGAAAGAGGAAACGGCTTGGATTCAAATCCAGCTGAGGCGCAAAGTCTGGTCTATCATGATGCTGCCCCACCCTCATGCCCTTCACCAGTCAATTTTAAATGTCTGCAGAGTGGCATCTTCTGTCCAGGGCCCATGTGCCCTTGTGCCTGGACCCACAAACTTGGATGCATTTCTATGATGGGAGGCCTCCTGTTAATTGGTTTGGGTGATTTGTGCAACTGGGTTTCTGAGTCCTGTGCCTGAGGGACACCGATGCGACCTTAGGACGGTGTCAGTAAATGTATCTATGTTTCCATTCCGAGCAGTGACCGTGCTTATGGGTGTGCGGGTCTGTGGGCTGTGCAGTCAGGCTAGTACAATTCTTCCAAGACCACTCTTACAGGAAAGGAGAGAGGTTCTGGAGGCCAGAAAGAGGCCTGGCTTGCTAAAGACACTTCTGGGTTGGGAGTCCTGGGGTCCTGAGCTTCGAGGCCTTGTGGGAGTGCCTTGTGGTATGGTGCTGGGTTTCAGGTCTATAGATAGAGAAGCTCATTTCCCCTTAAACACGACAGATTAAGGGCCCGCAGTGGGCACAGGCGGGAGGGCGCATGTCGCTCACGTTACAAATCAATTCATTACAGGCACTCGCGGTCGCCTCCGATCTTCAAGGATCGGGGATTTGATGAAGAGGATTCATTTCAAGAAATAAACCTTTTAAATTAACCACGAGATGAGGGAAATTTCTTTATTTAAAAAATGCTCAAGCCCTGCTGGCTTTGTTTTCTCTCCCTTATTAGCATTGTTATTAATAATCCCACCCTCTCTCTCCAGGGAGGCAGCGGGGCAGCACTGTCATGGGGCAGACCCACCTCCCCAGTACCTGCAGCCATGTCTACACCAGTTCTCCAGCATCCAACAGTGGGGCTTCTGCAGGCTCCTACGCAGTTAGATGCAGGCAGGTGGCCAGGAACTTGTGGAGAACCTTGGATAAGAAACTTGATCTCATTCCTGGACAGAAAAATTAAGATAAAATAATCATTTCCTACAGCTGGACCTTGGTGTGAGGAGTCTAACCCTTCCCTGTTGTCAATTAGCAAAGAAACCCAAAGAAAAGAAGCAGTTTATCCAAGGTCACAAGAATCTTCCCAGCAGAGGAGGTTTCCACATCAGCTGGGCCCCTGCTCTGGACTCTACCCAAACACAAGCATTTGGACTTATGATCTATAAAAATACAAAGTGCCTTGATCTGAGCTGTAGTGTTGTCTGTGCACATATTATCAGCGGGAAACTCACAAGTATTCTTTCTTTTTTAAAAAGTATTTTATTTATTTATTTATTTATTTGGTAGAAAGAGGCAAAGCGAGAGAGAAAGAGAATGGGTATGGCAGGGCCTCCAGCCACTGCAAACGAACTCCAGACACATGTGCCCCCTTGTGCATCTGGCTTATGTGGGTCCTGGGGAATCGAACCTGGATCCTTTGGCTTTGCAGGCAAACGCATTAACTGGTAAGCCATCTCTCCAGCCCAAGTATTCTTTCTTATTGGGTAGTGTGAGGAGAGTGTAACAGTGTTTCCCAAGGTATGGATGAAAAAGGAGTATGGGAAGTGCAGGTGGTAAGGCAGTATCCTGGGTTGAGAAAAGGATAGAGACCCCGGAAGTCTACAGGAAGCAGGAGAACATGCTGTATGGAGAGGAGTGGACAACTGTGGCCTTGTGTCATCTCCAGCAGCCTGGGAGAGAGAGCTAAGGAAGTTCTCCCTCCTCTTGCTCATGACCCTCTTGGTCAGTCCCAAAGGAGTCAGTTGGTGTGGCTGACCAGCTTTACAGGGCCCCAGTAGGCAGGAAAAGGGTGGGAGGGGATCTGGACAGGCAGACGCTGGTGCTTGTGCATGTGAATGGTGGAGAAAGGAGGTGTTCCCAGGACACTTGAGGGTAAGTGTCCCTTAAGTCTAAGCGACAGGCTTCTCTGCTGCCCTCTTCTGCCCCTGTGAGATCTGACTCCTGCCTCCGGAGCCTCTCACAGCTCAGACGAAAGACGGAG
The DNA here is from genome assembly GCA_036365145.1 of Orientallactaga sibirica. NCBI lineage: Eukaryota > Metazoa > Chordata > Mammalia > Rodentia > Dipodidae > Orientallactaga > Orientallactaga sibirica. Next base: position 91,270,147 of record JAEOAD010000001.1, on the reverse strand, counting down.
CCCAGAGCTGTAACCTAGTGTGATGAACAAAATACTGGCACCCAGAGATGATCCGTAATAGCATTTTGCCATGCCCAAAGCACATCTGTTATCAGAGCAGGAACCTTCTGGAAGTCAAGGTTTTTACCCAGCAGAGGATTCTGCATGGAGGAGTTTGTGAACTCCCTGCTATGGGCCCGCTCGGAAAAAAAAAGTCTGTTCTAGAGTCTTTAGGTCATGAAGCTAGTACAGGGAGCCAACAGAACAAATGCTCCAACACCCACCACACACACACACACACACACCACACCACACACCACACACACACACACACACACACATAAACACACACACACCACACACACACACATACCACATATACCACACACACACCACACATACCACACACACACCACACACATACCACCCCCCCACACACATATCACACATACCACACACACCACACATACACACACACCACACATAACACACACACACCACACACACACCACACATACCACACACACACACACACCACACACACCCACACCCCACACACCCACACCACACACATACCACACACACACCACACATAACACACACACACCACACATACCACACACACACACACCACACACACACACCACACACACACACACACACACACACACACACACACCACACACACACCACACACACACACACACACACACACACATAACACACACACCACACACATACCACACACACACCACACACACCACACACACATACACATACCACATATACCACACACACCACATACACACACCACACACACACACACACACACGCAGGGAGACTCTCAGTCCACTGGGCCGCTGTAAGAAACTATTTTAGACTGGATGACTGAGAAGCAATGGAAGCTCACTCTGTTAAGGCTGGGACGTCCAAGGCCAGGGTGCCAGTAATTTGGTTTTTGGGGAAAGGCTTGCTTTCTGCTTCTAAGATGGTGCTTTTTTGCTGTATCCTCACATGGCAGAAGAGCCAAAACAGTCCCTTTCAACCTCTTCTACAAGGGTACTAAGCCCTTCCAAAGTCCTCACCTCGGAATATGATTGCTTTGGGTATTACACCACAACATGAGTTTATGGAGGACTCCAACACTCACACTACAGCAGCAGAGAAGAGTGGAGTCCAGGGAAGATACTGCCTGCCTCTTCTGTGGCTTGATGGAGGGTATGCTGCTGGGAGCACCTAAGAGAAAGCCTACATTAGGGCCTCCCTTTCCTTGTTGCTCCCCTAAAGGGAAGCTAAGGTCACAGGGAAAACCAAGAGACCATGGGACCCAGAAAAGTGGACAGCTCAGAGCACTTGAGCACTCAGCGTTTGGGGGACACTGGGGAATTTAGGGTTCTACAACATGGGAGGAAGGAACGGGAGAATTTGGGGCTGTTTAAACTCTACTTCCTAGCTTCCGTCCCAACTGATTCTGACCCAGGGTGAGTTCCAGGGTGAGATCGGGTCTGTACCCTCCAGATTCACCATCTTCCAGCTTCTGTGTGGCCTCTAAAGCTCAGCCTAGGACACTGACCTCAGGGGGGGCTTTCAGCTCAGACATGGCCTGAGAAGACATCAACTCAAAAGGCTCCCCTGTCCTCCTAGGCCCCCTCCTAGCCCCACTCACCTACAGATTGGGGGAAGGGAGGAAGGGAGCAGAGAAAGGTCTTCTTAGCCTAGGTCTAGACCTGCCCAGGTGTGCGTGGGGGGGACCAGCTCACCATCTCATTAACGTGGAATTGTTTTTAGGTTAATAATCTTGCATTAATTTTCCCTTAAAATATTGTCTTTGACCGTTAAATGCTCACACTGTTATAAAAAGAACGTAATAAATGATCTTGAAGCAAATTCTCCTGCCAAATGTCATAATTTATTTGCATAATTAGCTCTTAATTTTAATTCAATATGCAAATCCATGCTTCCTTTCCATTGCAGCCGCCTGTTTCCCAGCCAGGCGGCCATGAATTTACTGTGATGCACTCTACGGTTGTCAGAGGTGGGGGTGGGGAGGCAAGCACCTTCTGGGGCTGGTGCCTGAAGGAAGTGTTCAAACATTCAGACTCAGATGGACAAACACACTGGCCCCACTACATCTCACTGGCCCTACTTCATAGAAGCAGGCGCCACAGATGGACCTGTGTGGAGCCAAAGTACCAACACACTGATGGGCCTGTGTTCAGAAACATACCATGGACCCAGAAGGCATATGAACCCAAACTCACAGGCTGATATATGAAGAAAATGCACGAGTGTCCACTGAGGCACGTTATACAGTCAGAAACACTGCCACACATAAACACATGGTCATGATGTTATAGACATATGGACTGACCTGCAGAGGCATGGGCATTCCCAGAGATATCTACAAAGGTAAAAGGGCACACAGAGGCCCACCCAGATGCATGAGTGTCCCCAGTCAGGCTTCCCTGAAGCTCCCCATAGAGATGCATGGGACTAGACAGAGGTGACTAGTGCCATGCCTGCTGAGACACACAGAGCTGCTGAGGCCAAGAGCCTAAATGCACAACACATGACAAGACACACGATTCCAGATAGAAACCCAACAGTCCTGCAGAGACATCCCCCTCCTCACCCCAACGCAAAAGCAGGGCTTGTTTTCGTGTTTCCACAGTGAGATTTTTAGGCATACTAAGGCTTATGCAAAGACGATTGAACTTCCGAGCAGGAACTGGCTCTAGGATCAGTCCCACCTTTCAAATGCCATGGGACCTTGAGCAAGCACAAGCCACTTTAAAAAAATTTTCAAAAATACATTTCATATATTTATTTATTTAAGAGAGAGAGAGAAAGTAGAGAGAAAGAGAGAGAGTGAGAGAGAAAATGGGCACTCCAGGGCCTCCACCCACTGTAAACGAACTCCAGATGCATGTGCCTCCATCTGGCTTACATGAGTTCTGGGGAATTGTACTGGGGTCTTTTGGCTTTGAAGGCAAAAATGCCTTAACCACTAAGCCTTCTTCTCCAGCCCCATTTTTAAAAAAACTTTTGATATAAGGTTTACATATCCGAGGCCTTGAAATCATTGTATGTAGTCAAATGGCCTTAGATTATTATTATTATTATTATTGGTTTTTTGAGGTAGGGTCTCACTCTAGCTCAGGCTGACCTGGAATTCACTATGTAGTCTCAGGGTGGCCTTGAACTCATGGCGATCCTCCTACCTCTGCCTCCCGAATGCTGGGATTAAAGGCGTGCGTCACTACGCCCGGCTTAAATTATTATTTTTAAAAATATTTCATTTATTGATTTGAGAGAGAGAGAGAATGGGCACACCAGGGCTTCTAGCCACTGCAAATGCACTCCAGACACATGTGCCATCTTGTGCATCTAGTTTATATGGATACTAGGGAATCAAATCTGGGTCCTATGTTTTGCAGCAAGCGCTTTAACCATTAAGCCATCTCTCCATCCCAAGCTTGAGCTATTTTTTAAAAATACTTATTTATTTGCATGCATGTGTGTGTGTATGAAAGTGCACACAAATACAGACATGCACCTCAGGGTCTCTTGCCACTGCAAATATATGCCAGACACATGTGCCACTTTTTGCTTCTGGATCTATGTGGGTTCTGGAGAACTGAATCCATGGTCAGTAGGCTTTCCAAGCAAGTGCCTTCCCCATGAACCATGCCCTTTTCCCAACTTTAAATTCTTGATCCTCCTACCTCTAGGATTACAAATGGATGTGCTACCACATCTGGCTCCCGCTTCGTTGTTTTTTTTAAAAAATATTTTATTTAGTTAGTTACTTGAGAGAAAGAGAGAGAAAAAACACCACCTTGTGTTTTTGGCTTAAGTGGGTCCTAGAGAATCGAACCTGGGTCCTTTGGCTTTGCAGGTAAGTAGTGCCTTACCTGCTAAGCCATCTCACCAGCCCCCATTTCATATTTTTTAAAATATATGTATAGTTTTAGTCAGGACATGGTGGTCCACACCTGTAATCTCAGCATTTGGAAGGTGGAGGCAGCAGGATCAGGAGTTCAAGGTCATCCTCAGCTAAGCAGCAAATCATATAGCCAGTGTGAGATATATGAGACCTTGTCTCAAAGAGAAACAGAGAGAGAGAGAGCACGAGAGAGAGAGGGAAGGAAGAAAGGAAGGAAGGAGAGAGAGGTATTAGTATTACTGTGTTTAGGCCAGGGGTGGTGGCATACACCTGTAATTCCATCAGTAAGAAGGTGAGGAAGACAGGAGGATTGAAAATTCAAGGCCAGCCTGTTATGATGCATACTTAAAACAAAACAAAAAAATCACCTTTTTATTAAAATATAGTTCACTTACAGCCACACAATTCACCCATTTCAAATGAAGAAGACAATGGCTTGAATCATTCCAGTTACCCCCTTTTTACTTCTCCTTCTTCTCCTTCTCCTCCTCCTCCTCCTCCTCCTCCTCCTCCTCCTTCTTCTTCTTTTGGCAGGGTCTCACTATAACCCAGCCTGAGAACTCATTCAATAGCCCCAGGAACTGGCATGAAATGCACAGTGATCCTCCTATCCCAGTCTCCCAAGTGTTGGGATTACATGTGTGAACCACCCTGCCCTGCTTCCCTCGTTTACCCCAATATCCACCCCCTATCCCTGAGCAACCACTGATTTATTTATATTTATATATTTGCTTATTGTGGGCATGACATAAAAGGAATCACTTACTATGTGGTTTTGTGACTGGCTTCCCTCACTTCACATAATCGCTTTGTTTCCCTTCCCTTTGCTGTGCTGGGAGCAAACCCGGGGCCTTACACAGTGCACACAAGCATTCTACCACTGAGCGATACCCCAGACTCAATATGTTTTCAGTATTCACTTGTGTTTTAGCATGAGTAAGTACTTCACTCTTTTGTATGGGTGAATAATTGCCATTGTGTGGACAAAGCACATTTTCCTTATGCGTTCATAAGTTAAGAGACATTTATGTGCTAGGTATTGAACCCAGGGTCTCGTGCATGAAAAGTGGGGACTGGTCCACTGAACTGCACGCCAGCCCTGTTTCTACTTTTTGGCTGTCATGACTAAGACCACTATGTACAGTTTTTGTACAAGTTTTTCTTTTTTTTTTTTCAAAGTTTTTTTGTGTATTTTATTTTTATTTATTTATTTGAGATAGAGAGGAGAGAGAAAGAGACAGATAGAGAATAGACACATCAGGCCTCCAGCCACTGCAAACAAACTCCAGATGCATGCTCCCCCTTGTGCATCTGGCTATGTGGGTCCTGGGGAGTTGAACTGGGGTCCTTTGGCTTTCTATGTAATTCTTTGCATTCTTTTAATTTTATTTTTGAGGTAGGGGCTCGCTCTAGCCCAGGCTGACCTGAACTTCACCATGTGGTCTCAGGGTGACCTTGAACTCACAGGGATTCTCTTACGGATCTTTGCATTCTTGCATCGCTCTGGAATTTCTTCCTAGGACTGGAGCTTCAGAGTTTAGTTTTTCTGGTTATGGACCGTGAGGGTTCATTCCAGTGGGATCCTCACAGGCTTGCACAGCTGCATCGATTGACGATGAGCACAGAATTCTCCATGAGATTCGATTCTTCTCACATGGCCAGGCCCATGTAGAAACTCAGATACTTGCATGCACACGTGTGCTCAGGCACATACATGTTCACACATGCGAGGCTAACACAGCCACCTGGGCACATAATATAACCCCAAAGGACCAAACAGATGCCCCCAAGGTGACCTAAGTCTCCACAGGAGCCCTAGGACAGGGCCTAGAGGAGAAGATGGAAGTGCTGTCAGATAAGTTGTGCCAGCTATAGGGGGAGGGTTTTGTCATGGCAGTGAGGCGAGTGAAGACTGGAGTTTGGGCGTTTGAGAGTCAGCTAATTAGAAGAGGAGAAGAGGCAGGGAAAGAAGGGAGGTGCTAGGGATGGGGTTCTCAGGGATGGGGTTCTCAGGGATGGGGTTCTCAGGGATGGGGCTCTGTTGGTTGGGTCATGTCAGGTCTGAGCACCAGGACACTGATGTCCCGGTTCCCTATCCTGGGTCTGCCCTACACTCTTCCACTAGCAGGGTGGCCTTTGTCTCCTTGCTCTCCCTCCTCCAAGGAAACGTGACCCCTCCCACCCTTTGCCCCCACCCGTCAAAAGCTAAGGAGACAAAGGGGATCTTTTTCCAGGATAATTAAGCCTCAAAGACAGTGGCTCCTCCCAGGAAACTGATCAGGTTTGCCCTGGCAGAGCCCTCTGTGGGAGGGGAGACAGAGGAGCCGAGGTGACCAGGAGAGCAGAAAGTGACTTCAGAGACTCCTGTGGACATATATTGCCTGTCACAAAAGTTTGATGTGTTTCCCCTTCTTAGGAGGGGAGTTTATGAAGTTGGGGCCTGATTAGCATTGGATCAACACTGCCTTCCCATAGTCACTGAAGTGCTGGATTTGAGTGAGCGGGGTGTGCGTGTGTGTATGTCCAGCGTTGTTACACATGTGTGTGGATGGTGTTGCTGAGACAGTGTGCAAGTGTGTGATTGTGTGTCTGTCCCCAACCCTCTTGGGCCCCACCCCCACTCCTGCTCCCCTGCAGAAGACTCACTGTGTGGCCTCAGCGGAGTTTCTAACCTGGAGTGATCACTTTCCTGATTTGCCACTTTAGTACTCTTGTTAATGAATTTTTAATCTTCTTAATGACATTAAACACGGAAAGTAATTAAGGAAAACAAGTTTGAAACTGCTGACTTCAACCCTTTATTCACAACTATTTAATGTAGAATTAATTTGATTTTGCCCATTATTCAAATGAACGCGCTACCTTCTTCTCGGCCCCAGGCCTGTCCCCATGCCTCCTCCCCCAAATTCCCAGAGAACCCCTGCTGTGATCACCCAGTTATCACTGACCCAAGTAGGCAACAGTTTTAGTGTGATGTCTCTGTGCTGGGGATGTGACGCGATGACTAAGCCAAGTGCTGATGAATGGTGAGGAAGGCAGAGTGGCAGCTGGGGGTCAGGAGAACTGAAGGGGATCCAGGAGGACCTGTGAAGAGGCCAGAGTAGTCCTGAGAAGCCTCACTGACGCTGCAGGGTGCAGACCTCTTTCCCTGTCCTCCTTCCTGCTCAGATTTCCAAGTATGGACTTAGTCAGTAGCCCCTAGGTGCTCTGTGACCTGTGTCCTCAAGCCTTGACATTCATGAATGTTGGGCTTCAGAATCTGAGAATCTGTGACATGCAAAACGAATAAAATGTCTGGAGGCTCAGGTGCTGGAGTGAGCTAGTATCATCATGTCCATTTTTCAAAGTTAAAAAAAAATATTTTTACTTATTTATTTATTTTAGAGAGAGTAAGGCAAATAGAGAGAGAACGGGTGCACCAGGGCCTCCAGCTACTCCAAGCAAACTCCAGACACATGTGCCACTGTGTGCATCTGGCTTACACGGGTACTGGGGAATTGAGCCTGGGGTCCTTAGGTGTTGCAGGCAAGCACCTTAACCGCTAAGTCATCTCTCCAGGCCATATTTTTCAAAATTTTACACCAAGAAATAAGCTCCTCCAAAGCCCAGGCCTCAGGCAGACATTTGGCTAAAGCTCACAGGGCTACGATACAGCCATTGGAAACTGGGCTGGAGGCTCATTCCCATCATCCTCAGAGCAGAAAATAGAAGGAGCTGGCTTCTCTGAGCCAGGAGATCTGGTTGCCACCTTCCAGAAGGATCCTAAACTTGCCTTTGAACCCTGGGTGAGAGGAGCCCAGGAATGGCCAGTGGGGCAAGACAAAGTCCTCCAGGTAGGGTGGAGGATCTAGAAAAAGAGCTGCAGGAATCACTACAGCCCCTGGACTGAGGTCTCCAAATGCCTGCCCACTTTGACCTTGGGTCCCAGATCTGGTTTTGAGTGGATGTCTATGTGTCTGGTTAATGACACCCTGTAGGCGTGGGGTGCACATGACTCTAAGATGCACTAGAGGTAGTGGGGACTATGTCAGCAGTGGCTTCAGGTGGATCTGACTGCAATTTTGACTTGGGGCAAGTCCACGATGAAGAGGGGAGCCAGGCTTTTACCTAAGGATTACAGGAGACTCTGAGCCAATCCTAGCATGGTACCAGCCTGTCAGACTTCCCATCACTCCCTGCGCTTTCTCCCCCAAATCCTACCAAAGGGTCAAAGACTCCAAGAATGGGCCAAAGAAAATGAGGGCTTTTGGGTGTTGGGGCCAAAAGAGGGTCTCAGAGTTTCCTTGCTACCTTGAGGGTAGAAAGAGAAGAGCCAGGAAAGGTCAGCTTGAAGAGCTTCCTCCTCTGTCCTTGGACAGCCCCTGAAATTTTCCTCCCCACATTTCCCCTGAAACATATCCCCAGGAGGAGCTTCTTGCTCCATCTCTCCCCTTTCCTTTTGCCTTTTTTTCTCCAAACAAGCCTCCCACAAGTACTTCACTCATCTCAGCTCCTGGAAGAAAACCAGCCCAGTCCCTTATACCCCCCACACCCAGCACTGAGCCATGACTGGGCCTGAGCTGAAGCGAGAGTCTCCCTCGCCCCTTCCTCCCATTCCAGGGACTTTATGGGCTGAAACGCTGCCCGGCTCGCTCACTTCTCCCTCTCTCCCACTCCTCTTTCCATTTTTCTCCATGCTTCTTCCTCCCTCTTCCTTCCTTTCTCCCCCCCCCCCCCATGACCTGCATTGCTTTGCCATGTCTTTCTCCAGCTCACTGTCTGTTGTGGTCTCTCTTTAGCTCCCTCACTCTTGAAAGATCACGGATTCTAGTTCCTGCCATGGCTGTCAGGGATCACATTCAAGGAAGGAAAGTCAGGCTGAGTCCAGTGGAGGATGTGGAAAGGATCCACGTCTGAGGGTGTCCGGGAGTGGATGGAGTTAATGAAATATCTGTTCAGTCCAATGGAGGTAAGAGCTAGTATGGCCTAGTCCCTTGTCTCTCAATTTTTCTGTCTCCTTTCTCCTCCTTGATGCTATCCTGGAAGGGCTGGGGGAGCTCTGAAGAGAATTCAACCAATGGAATGCACCCACATCCTCTCCCCCTCCACCACACAGTCACCCTGACTCTCACACTCCTAAAACCCTGTCACCACTCTCACACGACACATACACAACAAGCTCACATATCACACACAAACATAGCTATGCACAAGCATGAACATACATGGATGCAAATACATACACAGATACACATAGTTCCCCCCAGACTGTATGCATGCACACACACAGATGCGTACGCACACACACATATACACACAGCGATCCCACAGGCGCCCAAAAGCACAGGGCAATGATTAATGTCCCCTCAGAAAAAGAAATTATATCGAATAAATTAAACTACTGTGGCAGCAAATTGAAAAATAAGGATGTAAATGAGGTTTGAATACTTAATATGGAAGACAAGGGGGGAACAAGAAGGGATGGCTGGATCCCCAGAGAGGGGAAGGGATGGTCCTTCCTGCCCCCTGATTCAGCTGGCTCCTGTCCAAAGACCTCAGAGCTGGGGCAGGGATGGTACAGCAGCTTCAGTCAGCACTAGAAACCCCTCCCCAATGGCCATTACAGAGAAGTTCCAAGAATCTTCTGGAAAGGTCCCCCTGGAAAACTCAGGGAGGGCCACAGGAAGGAGGTGGTGTGACTATCTGGCAGCACTCAGAAGCCACCTCTGACAACCTCCAGTGTACAGTGGGCACTTGTTTTCAGGACCAACACATACTTATTTGAGGACCACCTGGCTTCGGTATTTCACTACTCACATCCTGAGCCCCCATCTGCTCCCAGGACACTAGAGGTCATTTGCTCCCAAGGGACAGGCCTTGCTGCCCCTCTCCAGCTCAGCCCCAGAGCTCAGCTTCCCCATTCACCCTCAATGCCTCCTAACCCTGAAGCCCCAAGCACACCAGACATGTCTTGCCCCCATGCCCACCAACACCCAACCTCCTCCTGGCTCAGTTTTACCCCCAACCAAATACCTCAGCCGTCACCCCTACACCCAAAAATGCGTTTACACACAGAGACACAAACTCCTTCCTTATAAGTACACTGTGACACAGTCCTGTCACACACATCTTGCACATGTACACACCCCCCCCCACACACACACACCAGGTTCTGTGTGGGGTACTTCCATGCTGCCTCCATTTCTGTTTCTGACTCCACCTGAGTTGCCGTCTCAGTTTCCCACATTCTTCTTGCCAGATGCTGCCTTTGTCTTCGACACCCCAATATACTCCTGCCTCCCTCTCCTCCCTGGCGGTCATGGGACCCTGGGCTGCCACCCCCATCTCATGCGGCCCCCATTCTGTCCCCCTCCTCCGCCTTGCTCGCTGTCGTCTCTGTTCATATATATTTAGTATTTATTTACAAGGCTGGGTTTTTTCCCTGGGCAGGAAGCCAGCCGTGCACAGAAATCCTTAAGATGCTATAAAGCTGGTGAGGTATAAAATGGAAAGTGGTTAGTGCGCTGTTTGGAGATATCTCACCGGCGGCCCGGGCCCGCGCCCGCCCAGCCGCCCGCAGTAAATCTCCCGGAGTTTAGCGCGCTTGTTTGGATGTGGCCGGGAGGGGAGGCCGCAGCGCAGCGGGAGGGGGCACAGGCTGTTGGCCACAGAAGTGCCACTCCCTTCTCAAAGGGACAAGGGGCCAAGAGGGGCAGAGAAGACTTTGGGGGAAAACAAGGGCTTCTCAGCCATGCCTCTTGTGATCTTCCCCACACCTACAGACACAACCTTTACTCCCCCACGCCCCCATCAGTGTGTGTGCATGGGACTCCCTCCGTGGACCTCCTCCCTGACAGTTTATTTCTCCATCTCCATTTCCAAAGGGCAGGAGCCTGACGGCCCAGACAACCCTGTCCAGGAGGCTTGTGGAGACTCGGTGGGGCTAAGAACTAAGGTTCTGCCGCTGGTACCCCTGGACGCTCTCACACCCACACCTACCTGAGCCTCAGTTTCCTCTTCTTCAAAGGATTCCAAACAGCTCCTGCTTATAGGACTGAAAGGAAGAGGAAATTGAGCGCATGCAAGTAAAGCATTTAGCACAGTGCCTGGTATGCAGTAGGTGCTTGGTAAATGCTGGCCAGTGTTATTTGTGCTGATCTGCTCATTTTATTTGCTCATTCATGAGTTCAGTTAGTTGCTATTTTACACAAGATTTCAGTGAGCTGTGTGTGGCATCTCTTCCCATCCCTTGGCAGCTTCAAGCTGTGTAGTTCTGGGCTCAGCAGTAGGGAATCTGCCCAAGGCAGTGGAGGAGAGCAGTCTGGGCTGTTGTCGAAGGTGAAAGAGCCGTTTGTGGTGGCCCACACCTTTAATCCCAGCACTTGGGTGACAGAGGTAGGAGGATTGCTTTGAGTTTGAGGGCACCCTGAGACTACATAGTGAGCTCCAGGTCAGCCTGGGCTAGAGTGAGGCCCTACCTCAAAAAAAAAAAAAAATTTTAAATTTAAAAAATTCTAAAAAATTTAAAAGGGCGCAGGAACCACTTCTGGTTTAGGCAGCTTCTCAAGGCAGCTGGGAAGAAAGGATGCATGGAGGTTCCAGGCTGCCCAGCAACCACTACCACAGTCTTTAGTCTAAGAATCACAGGAGAGGAATGCTCTCTCTGCAACAAGCAACTAGACTGTGAACCCCCAGAGGGCAGCTCTCACCCCCACCCCCAGCCCGCAGAGCCCAGGGCTGGCTCTCAGGAGCTGTCAGTAAGTGCCCTCTGATGGATGAGCTGGGAAGGCTGAACTCTGCCACGCTCCCCTCTCGCTCTGGAGGGATAACACACCTGTCACACAGCCTGTGCATGCACATCCCAGCTCACCTGGACACATGTCAGGAGGGCCAGGAATAATGACCGGAAGCCCTTCAGTGGTCACTCCCAGAGCAGGAGTCTCAATAGAGTCTGTGTCACACAGCCAGGTCCTGGCCAGCTCTGCAGTAATGGCTCCTTTCATTCATTCATTCATTTCTTCTTTCTTTCTTTCAACAAGTGCATGCTGGATGTCCCGGGCAAGGGGCTGCAAGGGAACACAATTGGATATTCTTTAGTCTTGGCTCTGAAGGAGGTTCTAGCCGGAGAAACTGTGAGACAACTGTAGCTCTAATGATTTTATCACAAAAGCCACAGTGAGCCAGGAAAGCTGTGCAGAGGGGTGGTATGATTCCTCTGCACGGGACAAGGGAGGGGAGTGACACACTCGACAACAATCACAGCCGTGGTCTGCAGGCACCGCTGTGGAGAATCTTGACAAGAGGCTCTTCAGAAGATGGCTGTCCTTCTATGGGGTCTTATGTGCCAGTTGAGTTGGGTGTTGGAGGGGGCTGCCCCACTCCACAAGAAGAGTGTCGCAGGTGCTGGGGTGGGGCCTGACTGAGTACCCAGATGAGGACAACTGCTGGATGGGGAGTGGTGAAGGGAACCACTCTGCCCAATTTAGCTGGCTAACATGAACATGAAGGAGAGCGATGGGAAGGCTTGGACAGAGGACTTGCGGGACAGATCACAAAGAACCACGAACATCAGAGTTAGGAGTTTGGGCTTTACATACCTGTAGTAGGCAATGGGGAGCCATTGAGGGTTTTTGAGCAGGGAAGTGACATGGTCAAAACTGCGCTCTAGGAACTGAGTCTGGCAGCAATGTGTAGAACAACTGGAAACAGTGGAACTTAGAGACACAGGAAGCCCCCTCACCTGGGGCCTGGGACCTGGGGCCTGGTAGGTTCTCTGTAAGTTTGCCGGTTGGTTTGCAATGGCTGAGGAGAGCTGTAGTCAGGGCTTTCGTGGGGGCACTGGTGATGGTGGATGAAAGAGAAGTTTCTGAATTGGTTCAGTGGTTGAAGAAAGGGATAAAGAGAGAAGAAAGGGGTCGAAGCCCCAAGACTCTGTGACAGAATGGTGGGCTAATGCACATTAGGGAGTCATAAGCTGCGGGGAGACTGGAGTTGTACCCCTGGCTACATCATGGGTTCACTCCTGAGCTGTGGGCTGCAAGATAGGAAGCCCAGAGCTGAGGGTTAAGCTTCCCTTCTCTCCTCCCTTGGGGGAGTGTGTGGAAAGCAGAAGAGGCTGGGCTGAGGGGGAGGCGGGAGGGTGCAATGGCCAAGGAGCCATGAGAGAAGTGGGTTCCCAGAGGAGGGGGCCTGAGACGGTAGAAGTGCTCAGCAGGGCCAGAGGCTGGATGCAAAGCCTGGTAGCCTTGGGGCAGGACATGCCAAAGGAGTGGAACTAACCACTGGGAAGCTAGGGGGAGGCCCTGAGCTCAGGAGTGTCAACATGAGGGTGCTTACAGAGCCTCCATCACTTGTCCACTGCACAGACCAACGTCCAGACTTGCTGTTTTCTTATTTCTATCTCTACGATGGAGTGGCTATTAACCTGCGCTGGAGAGGAAAGTGGTAACCAGTGAGATGGACTGGTCCCTAGCTTAGGAGACCCAAGATCCTCAGGTCTCAGAAACAAGGACTCGCTATGTAGCCCAGATTGGCCTTGAACTCATAATCCTCCTTCACTACCTCCTGAGTGCCGGCAGTACAGGCACAGGCATACCTATCGGTTCCTGTTCTTTAAATTTTTTCATTTATTTGAGGAGGGGGGACGGAAGGAGAGAATGGACATGCCAGGGCCTCTAGCCACTGCAAACAACCTCCAGTCACATGTGCCGCTATGTGCATCTGGCTTACATGGGTTCTGGGGAATTGAACCCGGGTCCTTAGGCTTTGCGGGCAAGTGCCTTAACTGCTGAGGCACTTAGCTCTGCAGCCTGGTTCCTGATCTTTATTTGACTACAAACCACGCACAGTGCTCTGCTCTCTAATGCACGGGCACGTGTATCCAGTTGTCTCCTGGGCATGCTTGGCCATCTTCTTCCCTGGCACTGGAGGTCACTCTGGCCCATAGTCCACTGCCTTTGTCCTCAGTCATTCTCCAAGCACTTCAGCTGGTGATGCTTTGGTCTCCCAGGACCTGCAAAGCCTGGAGGTACAGGACATGGCTGGGGATCAGAGAGCACAGAGGCTGGGACTCAACCTTGCATCCCATTTAGGAGGAGCAAGGCACGGGAGGTGGTGTGGGCCCCCACCCTCCCTGAGGGGACCCGCAGTCCTAAATGCCCCCGCGCCTTCTCCATATTGTGGGAAAAGCTGCCGCATCCATCACTGTCAGGCGCCGAGTTTGAATAAATTTGAATGCACTGAGCCGTGGGCTGCAGTTTCTATAATATCACTTTCCAGTTTGAATATTTCACTTACTTTTTTTTTTTTCAAATTTCTTTTTATCCAACAGTTTCTCCTTTTCATCTAACCCCCACTGCATCCAAGCTCTGGATCCAGCGAGAACGGGGCCTCGAGGGTGTCTAAGATGAGAAGAGGCCAGGCCTTCTTCGCCAGCTTTGGCATCTCCGGGCCTCCTACCCAAGGGAACCCTGTTCACATATGTTCTCCCTGGGATGGAGCCCGTAGATGGGGGAAATAGCTAGAGAGTGCATCTCCTCCCAGCCCATGCTTCTACATGGTCAGGCTAGATGTGCCAGGGCCCCTGCCTCCCTGCCTCTTCCTGAGCCCCTTACCTACTAATCCCCATCACACCTGTGCCCACTGATCATCCCTCGTTACCTCTTCACCAGCCTAACTGTGAGCACAGAGGACCAGGCACGCCATGGAAGCTGCGCCATTACCTCCAAATAAACCATTACTATTATTTTTTTAACCTAGGTGTAAATGGCTGATTGCAATTTCTCTCTTGGAAGCTGGCTCCTAAGGCCATCTAGCACGGTCCGACCTTTCTCTATAAATAAAGACCCCGGTGTGAGTCACTTCCTGCCTCCCTGCAGCTCCTCCCTCTCCACTTGCGTGGGGAGGTACCAACATGGTGCAGCCTCCTGGGTGAAGCTCCAGGAGAAAGGCAGGGCAGGAGTCCTGCTGAGGACTCCAAAGGCTACCCTGGCTCCCTGATTTCCTAGATCATGCCTGGAGCTACCTTGACTGCCCACTAAGATTGTGGGGATCAGGGAGGGCTAAGGAATAGAGAAAGAGAACGATGAAGAACGATCAGTTGGGACTGCATTTGAAGTGGAGTCCAGGTAGGAGAGTGAGGAGGTCAAGAAGGGTCCTCTGGGGACCCTTCAAATCTGAATGTCTCCCCACAGGATGGTCTGGCCACCTTGTCCCCTGGCATGACTACCACAGGGACAATCTCTAGAGGACAGTGGCCATCTGTAAGGCTCATGATGGCACTGACCATCAGTGAGGACCACTGCTAATGGGGCACACTGACCAGCTGGTGGACATCAAACACTTCAACCAACAACATGAACATCTGAGGATCTCTGAGTCACCAACCGTCTAGGCCATCTCCCTCGGTGACACTGTTCACAGAGCATGTTCCCTTCTTTTGGCCAAGAACAGCACACATATTCACTCATGGTTGCCCACAAAGCCCATCTCCCACAGGCTAAATGTGGATGGTGGACGGGGTGGGGAGGGGAAGCTGGAGGCAGAAGGCCTCAATGGTCTGTGATTTATTTGGAGGTAATGATGCGGCTTCCATGGTGTGCTGACAGTTAGCTGGTGGAGAGGCACGGAGGGATGATCAGACGTGGAGAGTACCTGGTGTAGACAGGGAGATGAAATTATCATCGGGAGTGACTTTTTTGGTGTGTGTGTGTGTGTGTGTGTGTGTGTGTGTGTGTGTGTGCTCTTGTGTGTGAATGTAGGTGTGTGGAGGTCTGGGGATGACTTTCGTGGGTTGGCCCTCTATTCCCCAGGCTAGCTGGTCCTTGAGCTTTGAACAGAGTCTCCTGTCTCCTCCACCTCCTCTTGTTGCTGTAGGTGTGTCAGGGTTACAGATACATTGTCCAGCTTTTTACCCAACTTCAGGTGTGCACACACCAAGTGCTTTATTCAAGAAGCCATTTGCCTGGCCCAGGAGTGCTTAAAAAAAAAATCTTTTATCCCAGTGTGGCCTTGTTCTCACTGTGTAGCCTCTGCCTCCCAAGTGCTGAGGTTTCAAGTGTGCACCACCAAGCCCTCCCTACCCCAGCTTTTTTTTTTTTTAAATTGACAACTTCTATACTTACAGACAATAAACCATGATATTTCCCTCCACTCCCCCACTCCCCTTCAGAACTCCTCTCTCCATTAGTCTCTCTTTTAATTTGATATCATCACCTTTTTCTCCTATTATGAGGGTCTTGTGAGGCACTGTGAGGTCATGGATATCGAGGCCAAAAAGACAGCTTCTTAACTATGTAGCCCTAGCTAGCCTGGACTCACCGTGTAGACCAGGCTGGCCTCAAGCTCACAGATTCACCTGAGGGATTACAGGGGTGAGCCACCACACTCAGCTTGTAATGTTTATTTTTTACCACTTATTTCTAATGTAACTTTGTATTATACCATAGTCAAAGGCGCTTCTGGGGATCTAGGGTACACCCTCCACCCCCAAAGCAATTAAAGAAAAAGAACCACTTAAAAATAGGAGAGATGGAAACCGGGCGTGGTGGCGCACACCTTTAATCCCAGCACTTGGGAGGCAGAGGTAGGGAGATCACCTTGAGTTCAA
The DNA here is from genome assembly GCA_036365145.1 of Orientallactaga sibirica. Taxonomy (NCBI): domain Eukaryota; kingdom Metazoa; phylum Chordata; class Mammalia; order Rodentia; family Dipodidae; genus Orientallactaga; species Orientallactaga sibirica. Next base: position 91,253,636 of record JAEOAD010000001.1, on the reverse strand, counting down.
GGCCACCCTGAGACTACATAGTGAATTCCAGGTCAGCTGGGGCTACAGTGAGACCCTACCTCAAAAAACAAAAACAAAACAAACAAAAAAAACCAACCAACCAACCAACCAAACAAACAAACAAACCAAAAAGAGATATAAACAGACATGGAGCTGATATTAGGTCACATGTGCAGTTTACATGGCTGTGACTGGTGGCACTCCCAAGGGGGCGCATGTGCTATGAGTTTAGGCAGTTAGGGAAGGCTTTTGGGAGGAGGAAGAACCAGTCAGGGGACTTCATAGATAGCGGAAGCCCAAGCAAGCAGTGGCATCTCAGTGGTAGGACCAGAAGGAGCAAAATCAGAGAAATGGGGCTGCAGGGCACGGCAGGGCAGGGCAGGGCAGGGCTGGGCCAGGGAGGGCTTGGCAGTGGCTATGGCGAGCTTGGGGATCAGTGAGTAGGTGGGAGCTATGCAGTATGTTTGGGGAACAATGAGGAGATGAGAGAGAAAAGGTGGGCCATGAACAAAGAGTTCACGGGGTGGTTAGAGCACTGAAGAGCTACTCCAGAGCAGTGGAACCCCACCTCAGGGCTGCTCCATCCTAACCCAGGCCCTCTATACCCTCTCTCACAGCAGCCCCACCACGAGCTCAGACTTGGTATTCTGCATAACAGACCTAGTGGGGGAGGGCACCATACAAAAAGGGGACCCCAGGAGGAGAAGGAGGTGCACCCCTTTGTGAGGGCAGTCTCCCTCCACCGCCCCCTCCCAACAGCTAGGCCTGCGGCTGGAGGGAGTGTGGTGTGAATGGAGACTCGCCTGCACACCATGACAGATGATTGACTCGAAACAATATCTAAGGCGATCAGGATAAAGTGCTGGCCATTTCAAGGCTCAGCAGAATTCAGATTCTAATTAGACTTCTCACCACATTCCAAATAAAAATGGTTCCCCTGGTATCCTCTTTGCCTATCAGGTGTCTCTCCCTGATCGCTGGAACAAAACGCATAAAGAAAGTGATTAAAGCCATAACAAAGGCATAAAATTGGAATTATCGCTGCCACCACATCTGGGAGCACGGAGTGTCACCACGCCACCCCCTCCTCCCCAAACCTGCATTCACGGAAGTGCTGCCCCATCACAGCTCCTGGATGGGCACCCTGTAACGACAGCCATGGGAGGGGTGAGGAGGGCTGGGATGGAGATGGAAGCCAGGTCAGAATGGAGCTGGGGAGTCCCAACAGACCAGGGGGTTGGAGAGCATGGGGTGAGGGCCTGGGAAATAAGAGAGAGAAAGGAATGAGGTGTGGGGCCTTGGGTGGATAGATATTTACCTTGGGGCTCTTGCCTTGACCTCACCTCCCTCAGGGCATATGCAAAGGCTCACACATGGGTACCCCTCACAGCGTGCTATGAGTATTCTCAAGCAGGCCACATGGTGTCTATACCTGTTGAGAGACCCTTGTCCTGCCAATAGACCAAAAGTCACTCAATTGACCCACTGCCCTGGACCCTGGGCCACATGTTGGTTTTCAGTCTCCTGTCCCAGCCTACTTCCAGAGGGCATCTATTTCTAGAGTCCCCATTGGCCCAAACGTGTGTAGGCACCATCAGCATGAAATCCAGAGAGCTTAAATCTCCCACAACACACATTTACACACATGCACCCCTACACACACACCAAGCCTATGGCAATACCCACAACCCAATGCCTATGCTCTGGAAATATAGCAAAGTCCCCCAATCTCGGGTGGGGGGTTATTTCTGGCTAGAGGGATGTCTCTGGCCCCTCCAGCCCCCCTGCCTCCCTGCGGTGCTTCTCCCCAGCCCCCCAACAGCCAGCCTGGTACCAAGTACTGGGCAGCCTTGCTCCCTGCGTGGGGTGGGCAGGCGGGTGGGAGGTCCAGAGGAGGGTGAAGGAGTGGGAGCAGGGCTCTGAGCGGGGACGATATAAAATTAAAAGGTAAAAAGCAGGAACGCAAATGGAGGGTGCTTTCAGCTTTCACATTATTAATGACTCTTCAAAAAATCGGCGAGTTTTCCAATCTTCTCTGAGAAGCGCTTGAAGGAGCTCACAGATGAAACTGACCTTCAAAATGTTCTTTGGTCTTTAGTTAAGAAATTCGCTCGCCATTATGGCATCATTAGGGAAACAAGGATAAAATTACTCCATGGTTAATGACCTATAGTATCTCCCCACCAAAATTTGTTTCAGATCTAATAAAACTGTGCTTAACACACTCGGATGAGTTATGAGGACTGTTCTGCAGGGTATTAAAATGTGGAAAATAGATTTTCCGAAGCTGGGGGGACTGGACTTTTTGAATCAGATAGCAGAATGGAATTTTCTGGGCAATAAATTCTTCCATGTCTCAATTTCATCTCGCGCTCTCTCTCTCCTGCCTGCCTCTGCCCCTCTCTCTCCCTCATACACACACATCCTCTCTCTCACTCTCTCTCTTTCCCTCTCCCTGTCTCCTATCTTTTCCTAAAATCCTAAAGCAATACAGAAATCTTTAGAATTTGAAGCCTTCCATAAACTTGGAAAAGAAGCAGCCTGGCAAAAGCTATGTGTGAAAGTGGGAGACTGTATGTATGTGCATCCACACACACACGTGTGTGTATGTGTGTGCAAACATGTGTCTATGTGCACACATGCATGTGGGCTTGCCTATCTCATGAGAGTGGCGGTGAGAATGCAACTTCCTCCATTGCCTTACCCAAGTGTTCTAGTACACACCCAAGGTTGGAATGACACCCACCATCTCTCTATTGTTGGCCAAGATGGCAGGTGTCAGCCTGTCACCCTCTTCTCCCACACCTCAGGACCCATCCATGCCAGGGGCCCTTCCTAGATTCTTCTTCCCCCAGAGCCTTGCCACACCTCCATACCAGGTGTCAGCCTGTAGAACACACCTGTGCCTGTCTGCCCCAACTTCAGGTGGTTTAAAGGGGTCAGCTGCATTGGCTTTGTGAGGGGGTCAAAGGGCCCTGTTTTCCAAGCATGTGTGCACATGAGCACATGCTGACACCGATGATGGGCACACCCAGAGGCCCTGGCCAGCCAGACTGGAGGCTGAGACCTGAGCCCTGGGCCCAGGCAGTGGCCGTAGGTTTTCGGGGGCTGGATACTGCCGCGGAGAGAGGTGGCTGGCGAGGTAATGGCATTTTGCTCTCTTTAAACTTTAATCTTTCCTATTAATTCCCTGCAACTGGAGAATGTGTGAGAGTTAATGTTCCGTGAACGTGTTTCGCACTCGGCAGTCTCTTCGAGCTAATTACCTTCAGGTGCTAAATGGAGGGAAATTGCAATCCATTTGGATGTGAAAAAATTTCGCCTTCCCGTCCCCTGTGAGACATCCTTTTTCCTGAGTGCTGCAGAAAGAATGCTCTCTGGGTGGGAGTTTTTTTCCTAATGTTTTTTTTCTTCGGCCCTCTCCCCCGCCCCCTTTCTTTAAGAGTCTAGGTTCTGCAGAACCAAGGTGGTTAGAGACCAGAGGAGGCTGGGCCTGGGCACCCGGTGCAAATGTGAGTTGGAGGCCAGGTAGAAAGGAACTTGTGTACAGGGGAGACACTCCAGCTGAGGACCTGGCCCCCACCCCCTTGGAAGCCCTGTGGTGGAAGTGTATTTACACGCTTAATAACACGCTTATTACCAGTACTTCTCAGCTGCTAGCTTTCGAATACAGATATGATAGCATTTTATAAGCCACATAAAAGCTGTCCTTCTCTTGGACCCTGAACTGGAGTGGCTGGGCGGGATAGAGGACAGGGAATGAAAGTGGAGGTGAGGAAGGGACTTGAGGATGGAGAGAGTAAGACTGGGCCAGCAAAAGAGAGGAAAGAACAGAGTGGGAGGAAGATGGGCCTAGGCATGGGCTGTGTGAAGGTGTGAGTGGGAAGCTGGGTTTGAATCATTTTCTCCATGATGCAGGACTTCCACAGTACCAGGATAAAGGCACCAAGACAGAGGTCTGCTTTCAAAGTCCTTTAGCTCTCAGGAGAGCACACCCCCTTAGTTTTGCACCCAGCCCTCCAGGCCTGTCCGTCACATTTGATCTCACACTTGAACTTGAGCAAAGCAAAACATCTCATTAGATTATCCCTTCAGTCTTGGCTTCAGCCCAAAAGCCTTGGAAAGCCTTCTTCCTTAACCTAAGTTGGGTTAGGGAACTGTCCAAGTAAAACATTCGCCTTTCGCTGACCACCAGATAGTGGTCTAGTTTAGAAGATAGCGGACAGAGGCCTCCCAGGGGAGCAGCACTGCTGGCAGAAGAGACTTGCGGCCTCACGGTGGCCTGTGGTCTGTTTTATCCTCCTCTTGGGCTTCTCTCTGACCTCATATGTGCCCTACTTGGGGTGGGAAGAATATTCTTTCCAACATGTCTACTCTGGGGAATATGCTGGATAAAAAGTGATGTGGCTTGGGTCGATTTATGTTTTTAAAACTTTTTTATTCTAAAGAATTTCATATATGTATATTTGAAAAAAAAAACCTCTCTAGAACTATCACTTTGATTCAATAGTTATGAACATATGACCAATGTTATCTCATGAATCAGTTTATTTATAAATATCTTGATATGTATAGCTAAAATGCAACCACAATATATCATATCTACCCAATAAAGTAAAATTAACTACAATTTATCTTAAATAAGAAATAGCCATTCAGTGTTCAAGTTTCATAAGTTGGGTTCTAATAACGTTCCAGCCATTGTAGATGATTCATATAGCTTTTTTATTCCACAGTTTATTCTCCTCCTCCTCTTTCCCTTCTTTTTTTTCTCTTCTACTTCTTGAGACAAGGTCTCATTATGTTGCCCAGGCTGGTTTCAAACTCTTAGTTCAAGTGGTCCTCCTGCCCCAGTCTCCCAAGTCATTGGGATGTCAGGTACACGCCACCATGCCTGGTTCTTTCTTTCTTCTTAGAGTGTATTGAGGAAACTGTGAGCCATTTGCCATATAGAATTTCTTTCATTTGGGATTTTGCCAGTTGCACCCCTGTGGAACCATTTAATATGTCTTCCTGTCCTTTTGTGTGTATGTGTGTTTATTGAGAAAAAAACTGAGCTTCAGGCTGGCCTATAACTTCCTATGTAGTTGAGGATGACCTTGACCAAACTTCTGGTGATCCTCTTGTCTCCACCTCTCATGTGCTGAGATTACAGGTGTGTACCATCACACCCATTTTTTTTTTTTGAGCCAGGGTTTACCTAGGTTTACCAAGCCTAAGTTACCTTGGAACTCACTCTGTAGTTCCAGGTTGGCCTTGAACTCATGGCAATCCTCTTGTCTCTATCTTCCGAGTGCTGGGATTAAAGGTGTGCACACCACGCCATGCCATCACACCTGTTTTGTTTTTTAATTTAATTAATTTATTTGCAAACAGAGAGAGAGAGAGAGAAGAGGGACAGAGATATAGAATGGGCACACTAGTACCTCCAGCCACTGCAAACCAACTCCAAATGCAGGTGTCACTGTGCAACCCGCTTCACATGGGCACTGGGGAATCAAACTAGGGTCATTAGGCTTTGCAGGCAAGTGCCTTAGCTACTAACCCATCTCTCCAGCCCCACACCCATTAAAAATATTCATTTATTTATTTGACAGAGAGGGAGAGTATGGGTGCATCAGGGCTTCTTGGCACTGCAAATAAACTCCAAATGCATGTGCCACTTTTTGTGTATGGCTTTATGTAGGTACTGGGGAATGTAATCCCAGGCCATCAGGCTTTGCAAGCAAGTGTGTTTAACCACTGGGCAATCTCTCCAGTGCATACCTTTTCCTCTTTTCTTTTCTTTTCTTTTCTTTCTTTCTTTTCTATTTTTGTAATGTTTTTTCAATTTTATTGATTTGGGAAAGAGAAATGATGGGGGTTTATCGAGGCTGTACATGAATTCCAGATGCACATGTTACTTTGTGCATCTGGTTTTATACAGTACTGGGAAATCAAACCCAGGCCAACAGGCTTTGCAAGAAAGTACCTTTAACCACTGAGCTGTCTTCCCAGACCACATTTGGTTTTCGGTGGTACTGGGAATAGAACTCAGGGCCTAGTGCATGCTAGGCAGGCATTCTACCCTCTGAGCCACATACCCACCCCTCTGTCCTTTTCAACTGGTAGATTCCACACTTGCTTGACTTCAGGTCTGGCTTTCAGGAAAAAACAGTTTACAGGTAGTGTGAACTTCTGTGTCATTGCATTAGGATCACATAATTTCTGGGTGTCTTTCTTTTTATAAGGATTATTCTTAGGATTAATCAGTGGTTTCCATTGCCAACAGCCTAACCTAGCTGTGAGAATGCTCCCTTTAGCTTCCCTCTCCAGTTTTTCATCTAATTGATCTGCACAGACATTGACTATTGGTGACTAGATCCATCACTTCATTGTTGTTTGTTGAATTTGTTTTAAAGTTGTTTATTTTCCCCAACATTTTAAAAATAAGATTTTAGGGCTGGAGAGATGGCTTAGCAGTTAAGGCGCCTGCCTCCTAAGCCTAAGAACCCGGTTCCAATCTCCAGGTCCCACGTTTAGCCAGATGCAAAGTGATGCAAGGGTGCAATGCCGCACTTGCCCACAAGGGGGAGCAAGCAACTGGATTTCGTTCACAGCAGCTGAGAGACTGCTGGTGACCCATTCTCTATCTGTCTCCATCTCCCTCTCTCTCTGTCTGTCTGTCTGTGTCTCTCTCCAAAAATAAAAATAAAATAAAAATTTAAAAAATTTATTTATTTATTTATTTTGGTTTTTCAAGGTAGGGTCTCACTCTGGCCCAGGCTGACCTGGAATTAACTATGTAGTCTCAGGGTGGCCTCAAACTCACAGCGATCCTCCTTCCTACCTCTGCCTCCCAAGTGCTGGGATTAAAGGCATGTGCCACCACGCCCGGCTTATTTTTATTTATTTGTTAGAGACAGAGCGAGGGAAAGAGAGAGGGAGAGTGAGAATGGGCACGCCAGGGCCTCCAGCTACTGCAAAGAACTACAGATGCATGCGCCCCCTTGTGCATCTGGCTTACTTGGGACCTGGAGAATTGAACCAGGGTCCTTAGGCTTTGCAGACATGTGCCTTAACAGCTAAGCCATCTCTCCAGCCCAGTCAACTTTTCATTTTGAAAAGTTAGTACCCTATACAACAGTTAGTTGTTTTAATGAACATCCATACACTATGCCAGTATTCACTAATTTATGTCTTTCCCACATTTGCTTTCTCCCAGAAACATTGTAAATTGCCAACAAAGTGACATTTTACTTCCAAAAACTTTAACATCTATCTCATAAGAACAAAGACGTCCTTGTATTTGGCAATTTTCACTTTCGGGGAGTTTAACATTTATCTAGCACAGTCTATATTCAAAACCCTGGCTGGATGTGGTGGCAATGTCTATAATCCCAGACTGTTACATGGTAAATTCAAGGCCAGCCTGGGCTACATGAAACTCTATCTCAAAAACCAAAAATAAGAGCCAGGGTGTGGTGGCACATGCTTTTTTTTTTTTTTTTTTTTTTTTTGAGGTAGGGTCTCACTCTACCTCAGGCTGACCTGGAATTTACTATGTCTCTCAGGGTGGCCTCAAACTCATGGTGATCCTCCATGCCCAGTTTAGCACATGCTTTTCATCCCAGCATCCGGGAGGCAGAGGTAGAAGGATCACTGAGTTCAAGGCCACTCTGAGACTACATAGTGAATTCCAGGTCAGCTTGGGCTATAGTAAGACACTATCTTGAAAAAACAAAACAAAACCAAAACAAAACAATAAAATAAGTTGGGCATGGTGGCGCACGCCTTTAATCCCAGCACTTGGGAGACAGAGGTAGGAGGATCGCCATGAGTTTGAGGCCACACTGAGACTGCATAGTGAATTCCAGGTCAGTCTGGGCTAGAGCAAAACCCTACCTCAAAAACCAAAGCAACAACAACAAAAGTTGGGCATGGAAGCATGTGCTTTCAATCCCAGGACTCAGAAGGCAGAGATAGGAGGACTGCTGTGAGTTCAAGGCCAGGCTGGAACTATAGAGTAAGTTTCAGCCTAGGCTAGACTGAGACCCTACCTCAAAAAAAAAAAAAAAAAAAAAACCAAATCAATCAATCAATCAATCAATAAATGCTAAGAAAAAAAAAAACCCTTGATTGTCCCTGTAACAGCCCTCATAGCTATCACCAGCCTCAGTCTAAGATGTTGAACTGTGTGATGGGTGGTCTCACTTGTCAATTTGACAGGATTTAGAATCACCATGGAAACAGATCTCCTAATATGTCTGTGAGGGGTTTTCTAGATTACTTTAGTTGAAGTGGATGATGTCATTCCATGGGCTGGGATCCTGAACCGCATAGCATGGAGAACGCGAGCTGATACCAGCGTTCATCCCTCTCGCTACCTGACCGCAGGTGCAGCCTGACGAGCTGCTTCATGCTCCTGTCATCATGTCTGTCCCACTTCTATCGACACTAACCTGAAACTATCATCCAAAATAAACCTTTTATCCTTAAGCTATATTTTTCAAGTGTTTTGTCACAATAATGAGAAAAGTAACTGATAAACTTTGAATGTACTCATTTTGTTTTTTTAAATTTCTCTTTTCTGGAATATACACTAATTTATGTCTTTCCCACATTTGCTTTCCTTCCTAGAAACATTGTAAATTGCCAACAAAGTGACATTTTACTTCCAAAAACTTTAACATCTATCTCATAAGAACAAAGACGTCCTTGTATTTGGCAATTTTCACTTTCGGGGAGTTTAACATTTATCTAGCACAGTCTATATTCAAAACCCTGGCTGGATGTGGTGGCACATGTCTATAATCCCAGACTGTTACATGGTAAATTCAAGGCCAGCCTGGGCTACATGAAACTCTATCTCAAAAACAAAAATAAGAGCCAGGGGTGTGGTGGCACATGCTTTTTTTTTTTTTTTTTTTTTTTTTTGAGGTAGGGTCTCACTCTACCTCAGGCTGACCTGGAATTTACTATGTAGTCTCAGGGTGGCCTCAAACTCATGGTGATCCTCCATGCCCAGTTTAGCACATGCTTTTCATCCCAGCATCCGGGAGGCAGAGGTAGGAGGATCACTGAGTTCAAGGCCACTCTGAGACTACATAGTGAATTCCAGGTCAGCTTGGGCTATAGTAAGACACTATCTTGAAAAAACAAAACAAAACCAAAACAAAACAATAAAATAAGTTGGGCATGGTGGCGCACGCCTTTAATCCCAGCACTTGGGAGACAGAGGTAGGAGGATCGCCATGAGTTTGAGGCCACACTGAGACTGCATAGTGAATTCCAGGTCAGTCTGGGCTAGAGCAAAACCCTACCTCAAAAAACAAAGCAACAACAACAACAAAAGTTGGGCATGGAAGCATGTGCTTTCAATCCCAGGACTCAGAAGGCAGAGATAGGAGGACTGCTGTGAGTTCAAGGCCAGGCTGGAACTATAGAGTAAGTTCCAGGTCAGCCTAGGCTAGACTGAGACCCTACCTCAAAAAAAAAAAAAAAACCCAAATCAATCAATCAATCAATCAATCAACCAATCAATGCTAAGAAAAAGAAAACCCTTGATTGTGCCTGTAACATCCCTCATAGCTATCACCAGCCTCAGTCTAAGATGTTGAACTGTGTGATGGGTGGTCTCACTTGTCAATTTGACAGGATTTAGAATCACCATGGAAACAGATCTCCTAATATGTCTGTGAGGGGTTTTCTAGATTACTTTAGTTGAAGTGGATGATGTCATTCCATGGGCTGGGATCCTGAACCGAATAGCATGGAGAACGCTAGCTGATACCAGCGTTCATCCCTCTTGCTACCTGACCGCAGGTGCAGCCTGACGAGCTGCTTCATGCTCCTGTCATCATGTCTGTCCCACTTCTATCGACACTAACCTGAAACTATCATCCAAAATAAACCTTTTATCCTTAAGCTATATTTTTCAAGTGTTTTGTCACAATAATGAGAAAAGTAACTGATACACGTTGAATGTACTCATTTTGTTTTTTTAAATCTCTCTTTTCTGGAATATATATATATACATATTCATGAATTTGGTAGCTTTAAAATGTTCAGACACACTGTCTCCCAATTTGGACTTGTCTAATGCTTCTTCATGACTGACTTCAGGCTAAACATTTTGGGAGGAATATCATCATTTCATGGGTGGGTCCTCCTTAGCTCTTCACATCTGGGGACAAATGACATCAGTTTGGTCACTATTGGTGAAGCTAAGTTTGATTATTTGAAGGTAGTATCATCTAGATTTCTCTACTTAATAGGACTTTTCCACCTTTACAGGTAATGCATTTTTGGTGGGGGAAGTTGAGCATGGTAAATGTCCTGAGCATCATTCATTCAGGGCTTTTAAGCATTCACTCATGACCAGTAAGGACTCCATAAGTTGCAATATGGTGAATTTTCGAATTCTACCATTGCTTCTATTTTTATTAGTTGGCACTCCTCTATAGTAGTGTTGACTTATTAAAAATTATTTATTTATTTATTTGAGAGAGAAAAAGAGGGAGAGAGAGAGAGAGAATAAGCATGCCAGGGCCTCCAGCCACTGCAAACGAACTCCAGATGCATGCACCCCTTGTGCATCTGGCTTACATGGGTCCTGGGGAATCAAGCCTCAAACAGGGATCCTTAGGCTTCACAGGCAAGCACTTAACCACTAAACCATCTCTCCAGGCCCCTTTTAACAAGGGAAGTTGTTCCCAGCTAGGAGGCCTTAATAAGTAAGAATGGAGAAGCTGGGCTTCTCAGGCCCAGGCATGACGATGGACCTTTGGGATACCATGCCCAAGGAAGTACTGCCACCAACTAGCAGTCTAGGCATACCTGTCACCCCCAGGGACCCCTTCCCACAAGGTTAAGTACTCCTGTGGTCTGTAAGGGACCTCACTCCTTAAAGCTGATAAGGTTTCTGGCTTCTTGTAAAACAACTTACAGGATAAAATAGGTCTATGGGCACTGAGAATACCACCTAAAGGAACAGGTAAACTCATGGTAATACAGGTAGAATACAGGATACAGGTAGAATGCTGGACTAGGTGCACCCAAAGGACCAGGTAAACTCATGGTACCTGGAGAATACAAGTAGAATGCAGGATCAGAAAGACCTCAGGTCCATGTGGTATACTATTCCACAGGGTCAAGTACAGTCAGTGTCTTCAGACATCCCTGGCCCTGGTGGCAGCTCCAGAATGCACAAAAACTCATTATGGTCCTCACCTACCTCTTCTAACGTATTTTACATTCCATAGCAGTTTGTCAGTTGCCTGGTCCAATAGTGTTAATGGAACACCTTGGTGTGTGTACCACCTCTGGCTTCATAGGAGTCTAGGCGAACTACTTAATAAGCCATGATCAGGTCAGAGTCTTCTGGCTACTGCTGTTGGGATGAGACAAGATAGGCCTCCTCAGTAGACGGCAGGCGGACTCAGTAACTGCTCTGGGGTGGCTTGACCTACCACTCTATTGAATCCCTTAGGTGGCAATGAACCAGAGCTTCTGAATTGGCAGATGTATGAAGTACTAGGATGATATGTCTTACTAAAGGGGCGAGCCATTCTTTAAGCCCCATTAACAAAGCTGCAAACAGTAGGAAGTAGCTAGAGCTAGCTTCCCATGCAGAGGGATGTTCCCTGAAAGTGCTCATAAGGAACTCACATATCCAGGCTGGGGACTAGCAGAAGCCAAGGCTGCTCTACACCCCAAGAAACCAAGTGCACTTGTTGGCCTTCTCCATGATGTCATCTATGTGATGCACATTCGGCCCTGTCATTCCAATTCCCAAATCCCTAAAGCAGGGATCTGATTGGCTCACTTTGCATGAAGTATCTGACCTTGCTTCAATCAGTTGTGACCAAATGTGACTCCGGGTATTCCACCTATGTTGGGGGAAGAGTGGTTCCTAAAGATGCTGGGCAAATGCCCTGAGAGATGCCGAGCACAGCAATGAACTCATGAACTCTACAAAGGGCAGGCAAGCTCATGAGGACAGCTCTAATACCAAGGGCAAAGCTTTGGCCCTGGGATGTGCTGGCCAGGTTTGCAAGACGGGAACAATTAAGCCCTCGTGCCACATCCTATGGACCAATCACAGTATAACAGGCCTGCAAGGATAATGATATAAAAGTAGAGAAATGTCCAGAAAGTAGAGTCCAAACTATCTGTAGGTATCTGGCTAGAGAGAGGCTGGAACACAAGATTCTGATCCATCTTCATCTGTGGATGATAAGACCCCTCCAGTTTCCTATCCCCTGACCTGATAACATTGCATACCAAACTGTCCATGTTGGTCTCAAATCCCAGAACCCCTTTCGTCTCTCCCACTCACAGAAGTGAGCTTCTAGAACACCAGGGCTCATCAGTGGTTCTGGATGTTTTGAAGCCCTGCAGATGATTCAGCTCTTTTTTCCCATGCATATTGTTACTCCAGCCCACTATTGGGGAACACTCATTAGTGGTTTCATCTTCTTGTCCTAAACTTTGAAAAAATCCAAATACTGAAAGTTCAACACAAACCTGTACCTAAACCACACAGTTAGCTATACACAGTTATGAGCTATACATGACGAGACTAGCGTGTTTATTTCTGGTAGTGCTCTGTCTTAATACTCACAAGATTGGCAGGACACATCTGTCCTAGCAGGTACAAGCCACTGTAAATTCAGTGCGAAGAGAACGCCCCTGTGCCCCACAGAGGTGCTTGCTCTGGCTGCACTCAAGCTGCTTGCAGTGCTTCCCCAGTCTGCTGACCAGTTAAAGCTGCTTACTGAATTATTTCCTTTATCAATAAGCAATGTCCGACACTTCCCTTATTACGGCTTTTGCTTTTAAGGTCTTGTCTGATATCAATACTGCTAACTCAGGTTCCTTTATGTTAATATTTACATGTGATGATGCTTATTTTTTATTTTAAATTTATTTATTTTTATTTTTTTTGGAGAGAGACATAGAGAGAGACAGTCAGAGAAAGAGGGAGACGGAGAGGGAGACAGATAGAGAATGGGCGCCAGCAGTCTCTCAGCTGCTGTGAACAAAATCCAGATGCATGCACCCCCTTGTGGGCCAGTGTGGCATTGCGCCCTTGTGTCACTTTGTGATGCTTATTTTTATTTATTTGTATTGTTTTGTTTTGTCTTGGAAGGAAGGGTCTGATGAACTAGTCCAGGCTGGTCTCCAACTCCTTGATCCTCCTGCCTCCACCTCCTAAGTACTGGGATTACAAACAGGTGGCAGCATGCTTGCACAGCCTATCTTGTTCTATGACTGTTTCATCATCCTTTCTGTGATGTGGTTTTGTATAAGTCTTTAGTGAACAGTTTATACTTAGTTGATTTAAGAACCAAATTTGAAAATCTCCTTTAGTCGGCAAGGTCCATATGTCTGCCATATTATGATCATGGCACTTCTATCATTGGACTTCTATCATTTTATTTTGTGTTTTCTCTTTTACCATGCATTTGGTTTGGCTTTCCTTCTTTCCCCTCCTTGCTTTTTCTCTTTCATGCTTTCTGTAGCATTGGTAATGTTTACTGTTTTTGTTAAGTCTTCTGTCTTCTAGTTTAGAAGTTAAACACTATTTCTAGAGAAATGGGAACCTTTAGCTTTTTAAAAAAATCATGGACACTGGAGAGATGGCTTAGTGGTTAAGACACTTCCCTGTAAAGCCTAAGGACCCAGGTTCAACTCCTCAGAACCCACATAAGCCAAATTCACATGGTGGCACATGCTTCTGGAAGTCATTTGTGGTGGCTAGAGGCCCTGGTGCACCCATTCATTCTCTCTCATAAATAAATAAATAAATAAATAAATAAATAAATAAATAAATAAATAAATAAAATCATACATAGTTTACTTAACAAAAACTCAAGTCAATTTAGATTTTTTTATTCTCTTAAGTAGTGGAAGGTTTTAGAATGCAAACTAATCTTTCCCATCTTTTGTGTTACTCATTGATTAGTATCTAAGTTCATCATCTTTGTTTTTATTTTAGAAAGAGAGAGGGAGAAACAGAGAGAGATAGAGAGAATTGGTGCACCAGGGCCTCAGCCACTGAATTCGAACTCCAGATGCTTGCACCACCCAGTGGGCATGTGTGACCTTGCACTTGCCTCACCTTTGTGTGTCTGGCTTACATGGATCTGGAGAGTCGAACAAGGGTCCTTAGGCTCCACAAGCAAACATCTTAACCATTAAGCCATCTCTCCAGCCCTCTATTTCAAAATCATGATCATTATTTATATTTATGTACATATTTACCAATTACTTTGCTTACTATTGTTTGTTTTTCTGTTTTTGGTTTTTCAAGGTAGGGTCTCACTCTAGCCCAGGCTGACCTGGAATTCACTATATAGTCTCAGGGTGGCCTAGAACTCATGGTGATCTTCCTACCCCTGCCTCCCTAGTGCTGGGATTAAAGGTGTGAGCCACCATGCCTGGCTCTATATTATTTGTAGCAACAGGGGCTTCCATTGAACATAGATCTCACCAACTGGGCTAGTCTAGCTATCCAGTAAACCTTAGGGGCCTCCCATCTCCACCTCCCCAGTGCTGGGATTACAGGTATACACTGCCATTCCCAGCTTTTATGTGAGTGCTGGAGATCCAAAGTCGGGTCCTCATGCTTGCGTGGCGAGCACTTTACTCACTGAGTCACCTCTTTAGCTCCAAGCCTTATCAAAACAAAGATCTGAGCCGGGCGTGGTGGCGCACACCTTTAATCCCAGCACTCGGGAGGCAGAGGTAGGAGGATCACCTCTTTAGTTAATTCCAGGTCAGCCTGAGCCAGCCTTAAAAAACAAAAAAAAAAAAAAAAAACAAAACAAAAAAAAACAAAGATCTGTGACTAAAAAGGTCTCATTAATATCTGAAATTGCCTTTTTATTATTTATTTATGCATTTATTTTGTGGTACTGGGGTTTGAATCTAGAGCCTTGCACATGTCAGGCAAGTGCTTTACTACTGAGTCACACCCCAAACCCTTGTTTTTTGAGACAGGGTCTCATTATGTAGCCCATATTGGCTTTGAGTGAATATGTGATTCTCCTGCTTTTACTTCTAGAATGTTAGAATTATAGGCATGCCATTGCACTGGGCTGTCACCTTTCCATCATTTGATAACTTTAAGTTTCCTTATTTTCCTAAAACATTTTGGAGGTGTAATTATGTATCTTTTGTTTACCAAGGTTCCTAATGAGAAGCCCATTGCCTGTCTGGATGTTATGCTGGTAGCTTGTAAATCTATTGTATTCTATAGTCTCATTGTAATGTGTCTAGGTGTGCACCTATTTTATCAGATATCTGATTGTTTCTTTTTAAAAAAATTTTTTTTTTGAAGTAGAGTCTCACTGGGAGCTCAGGCTGACCTGGAATTCACTATGTAGTCTCAGGGTGGCCTCGAACTCTCGGCGATCCTCCTACCTCTGCCTCCCGAGTGCTGGGATTAAAGGCGTGCGCCTGGCCTAAAAAAATATTTATTTGCAAGCAGAGAGAGAGACGGGAGGAGAGAGGGAGGAGGGAGGGAGTGAGACAGAGAGGAGAAAGAGAGATACTATGGGCACACCATGGCCTCCTTCCACTGCAAGTGAACTCCAGATGCATGCGTTACTTTGTGCATCTGGCTTTACGTGGGGAATTGAACTCCAGACCATCAGGCTTTGCAAACAAATGTCTTTAACCACTAATCCAGTCCTGTGTTTCTTTTTCTTTTTCTTCTTCTTTTTTTTTTTTTTTTGCTTTGTTTTTCGAGGTATGATCTCACACTGGTCCAGGCTGACCTGGAATTCACTATGTAGTCACAGGGTGGCCTCGAACTCATAGTGATCCTCTTACTTCTGCCTCCCGAGTGCTGGGGTTAAAGGTGTGCACCACCACACCCAGCTCTGTGTTTCTTTTTTCTTTTTTAAATAAGAATTAATTTTTGCATCCAATACTGGGAAATTCTCTCTCATTCTGCTTTTGTATATTTCTTCTCTTTGTTCTGGAATTTCTCCCATCCAAGAACTAACCAGGCCTGATGCTACTTAGCTTCCAAGACAGATTTCTTCTGGAATTTCTAATGTCTCTATTGGACTTCTTATTTTATCCTTCATGTCTCTTAACTTCCCTTTGTATTTTCCATGACTGTAACTCTGTAAGTCGTATTTTGATTACTTTCCAACATACCTTCCAATTCACTAATTTTCTTTTCATATTATTAGCTGTTTAGCCCTTCCGCTGAGTTGTTTTTACTTGAACATTGTTTTACTCTAGAAATTCTAATTTTTTTGTTTTTTTGTTATTTTGTTTTTTGTTTTTCAAGGTAGGGTCTCACTGTAGCCCAAGCTGACCTGGAATTCACTATGTATTCTCAGGGTGGCCTTGAACTCACAGCAATCCATCTGCCTCTGCCTCCCAAGTGCTGGGATTAAAGGCATATGCCACCATGCCTGGCTAATTGGTTATTTTTGCCTCCCCTTTCTCCTTCACTATATCTTATTCCTTCCTTTTTTTCTTTCAAATCTACCTTTTGTCCTTCTTGCCTTTTTAGATTTATTATTGCCTCTTCAGGGTGCAGGGTATACTCAATATATTTATTTAGATCCAGTAATCCTACCATTAGATATATATTCAAAAGAAATAATATCAGTACATCAAAGAGATATCTGTATACCCATGTTTATTATATAACTATACACAATAGTTAAGATATGAAATGAGCCTAAGTATTCATCAATAGATCAATGAATAATATATATATATGTAGAAGAGAGGTTAACAGGGGTGACTATGACTAAATGCATTTATTCATGTATGAAATAGTAAAAAGTAAAATGTACATGGAAATATATATGGACAAAATAGTACTGTTTAGCCACAAAAAAGGAAATCCTATCAATTGCAACAACATGGATGAACCCAAGATATACATGTTAAGTCTGTAGAAAGATAAATATTTCATGATCCCACTCACATGTGGAAATGAAAGACATGGATTTGATAGAGGTAGAGGATGCAACAGTAGTTATCAGAGGCAGAGGAGGGTAATGAGGAGGGGGTGAGGAGGAGAAGATGGTCAACATGTACGTAGTTAGACAGGAGGAATAAATTCTGATGTTCAACTGCACAGTTGGGTAACTAGATTAATGGCAATGTATTGTATATTTCAAAATAGCTAGAAAAGAGGATTTTTTATGTATTCACCAAAAAGAAATGATAAATGTTTGAGGTGATGGATATGCTAATTATCCTAATTTTATCACTATGCAACATATACATGTATCATGCTGTATTCCATAAATATGCACAATTATTATATCAATTAAAAATAAAGCTTAAGTACAGGTTTTCACCCATGTATTTGGAATCTGGTGCATTGTTTTTGCAGGCTGTCTCTCATAGTAGCTACTTGCTTTTTGTAGTTTATAGCACTTGACTGTGAACTCATCTCCAGCAAGACTTGGTTTCTTAGGAAGGATCCTGTCTTGTATGCCACTGGCCATGAAGGAGGCATTGTGTGAGCAGTTGGCTTCTGCTGAGAGCCTATGGGCTTCACCATTTGTGGACAGGTTTATTTATTATTGTCTAGAGTTGAGGTTCTCACACTTTGTAAGTAGTGCCAGTTCATATCTCACACCCATGTTCAATGTAGGCTTGGGAAGGCCAAGGATGACTTCACTCTCAGGTATAGAAAGACAACCGCGTCTCTGCTGAATGCCCAGCAGGGAGTGAAGTATTCCAGTTCCTCCACATGGCTCGCTGATACTTGATGTCCTTTAATTTAATAGAGGGAGCTCCATTCTAGTCCCCCAATGGGTGGAAGCCTGGATTCACTCCTCTGTCCTCATCACCGTCAAATTCTCTCTCTTGTGACATATTATTGACTCCCAGGCCTGAGAGTTCCCCTTAAGCACTTTGAACTTCTGTTTTCATTCCTGGAGGTAAGAACATCCCAGTTGATTCTTTAGAATGTAATTGTAGATGTTCCAATATTTATTTATTTTTAAGATTTTATTTTTATTTATTTATTTCTTAGAGACAGAGAGAGGGAAAGAGAGAGACAGGGAGAGTAAGAATGGGTGTGCCAGGGCCTCTAGCCACTGAAAACCAACCCCAGATGCATGCGCCCCCCCCTTGTGCATCTGGCTTACATGGGACCTGGAGAATTGAACCAGGATCCTTAGGCTTCGCAGGCAAACACCTTAACCGCTAAGCCATCTCTCCAGCCCAATATTTATATTTTATACATCTCAACATTATCACACATATATAATTATTATAAAGCTTCTATTTCTAAAAGAGAATGTCATCTGCATAAGCTTAGCCTGCCACAGTACCGGAAATCCCTCATATTTTTGTGTTTATGATCCTCTCCATCTCTCCTACTGGATTATGAACTCCTGTAAGGACAGTGTGTTTGCTATTCATATTTATATCCTACTCAAGTTGCCAGCCCAGTTCTCTGCACTGCTTGGGCCCTTAGTGAGTGTTGTTACTATGCTCTACATTGTTACTGTTTTTATTCTTTACAGCCTCAGTGTTCAGAGGTGACAGAAAATCAGATTGTGTCTCTACTATGAGCATGTAAAGTATACAGTCAGGTTGTTCAGCCTTTGGCATCACTCACCTGAATTTCATTATTCACTAACAACATCTTCCTCAATCACCCTCAAGGACAAGTCATCATCTATTAGACCAGTGTTTCTCAAAGTACAGGCTGCAATCCATTAATGTTCATGAAACAAGTTTAATGAAATAGAATAAAATGGAAAATAAAATACCAACTGTATCGCATATGTAGTGGAGGTACGGCTTAGTGAAACTTATTTCAGATGTGTGTGTGTATGTGTGTGTGCTTGCTTATTAGTCCATGAAAAATGTCTTGTAGGCTTGTAGGTGAGGGTAAAACCAAAAATTATTGATTTGCCAACAGTCTGTTTTGCTCTGATCCCCTCCCCCATTCAATCCACTACCCATTTCTAGCAGGCCTATTTTTCAGATCAAAGATTATTTGCAAAGCCAGAAAAACATAAGGCCCGTCTTTTTCATGCTAATTTGAGTATATTAAAGCTCCAGGGTGGACGGAGGGTCCCGCTAAGGTCACACTGCTCCAGGTTGGAAGGCTCGTAAGTGGTCAAGGGTACTCTGTGAGTCCCAAGTCACACATGTCACCTGTGCTCTGGGCTCCCTGACTTCACTTAGTTCTCCTTTCTTAGTTCCCAGGACAAGCCTTTGACATTTAGCAGACCTCTGAAACCCTTAAATGTTGTCTCCCCAGGCTCTTGACCCCTGGTCAGCTCATTGTCTGTGGCTCTGCAGGCCACCCTATCTCCTGACAGGACAGCTGGGTAGTCCCACCTTTACATTTAGCTCCCAGGCAACTGCCACTTGCAGAATTCCCTACCCAGCCTAGAAGGCGGAAGTTGAGCTATAAAGGATGCTCGTTATCGAGAAGAACCCCTGCACTTGTCTTCCCCACACCATCTTCCATGACTGCAAATTGCACAGGGATGCAACCCATTTCACATACAATGAACCCTGGTATGAAAGGATTTGAGCCTCATTTAACTCCCACATTTAGTGTATTCCACAGTACCCAAATACAAGAATGCTTATGATCTCTCTTTAAAAATGGAAATGTGTGGATATCAGCTGAACTCCTACTATGTGTCAAATACCTTCACAAACATTGTCGCCTTTACTTAGTATAGCGACTTCAGAGTTAGTGTGATTGTACCATTTTACACATAAGGAGTGACAGTTTCCTGGTAGGAACCCTTAGCAACTGTCCTATTCAGTCCTTCACTACAGGGGACTTCCTTGCCCGCATGGTCCAGACTCCAGGCTTATGCAGAGCAAGTGCTTTCTCTGCATGGCTGGTCTAAGGCACATCAAGGTCAAGATATGGATGCTCCCCTCTGCTGGCTCACTGTGGGTCTTGAGTAAGTCACTTACCTCTCTAAGCTTCACATTAGCCATTGTATCAATAATTGGACTAGCTCTTGCAGACGGCTGCTACAAAGGAGGCATAAGATAATGCTGAGGAGGGCTGGGGAAATAGCTCACAGCCCCCCCAAACCCTCGCAAAAATAAAATCAAATCTGGGTGTAGACGTGCACGTTGATAACCTCAACCCTGGGGAGGTAGAGACAGGCAAGCTCCCTGGGGCTTGCTAGCCAGCCAGTCTAGTCTAATTGTTGAGCGCCAAGCTGATGAGAGACCTTGTCTCCAAAAAAAGGTAGATGATATTCCTGAGGAACCATATCTGGTTTGTCCTCTGGCCTACACATGCATGTGCACATACACACATGCCCAACTGCACACACAAGTACACACACACAAGATAAAGCTGAGGCAGTAGGTTATAAAACATTAAGTCATATAGTTGATCAGCTGACCGTGTCTTCATTTTCTTTGGACACCAGGAGCCCTTTCCTTGGCTCAGGCTGTTAGGCTAAGAATCAAAATGTCAACTTGAGGGTCTGGGGACATGGCTCAGTGGTTAAAGGCACTTGCTTACAAAGCCTTCCAGCCCAGGTTAAATTCCCCAGCATCCACAAACAGCCAGATACACAAAGTAGCACACACATCTGGAGTTTGTTAGTAGCACACTCATACTTTATCTCCCCTCCCTCAAATGAATAAACACAAATAAAAATTTTTAAATGTCAACTTGCTCTTTGGAGCCAGCATGATGTGGCTTTTGTCCACTGCTCCTTCCTCATTGTGTTCCAACATCACAGGTTCCTCTGTTCTTGCCTCAGGGCCTTTACATACGCTGTTTGCTTTGCCTGGAACATTTTCCATCTCTACCTAGACCTCCTACTCTCCATTTCCACGTTACCTGAGTGACAGCTCGTTTTGTGAGCAGCAGATCAATTTTTTTTTTAGAGCAGGCTAACATGAACAGCTTAGGTCTCCTTATTACACACTCCTGTGGTATACCCTGTGCTTTTCTCATATAGCATTTTGGAATAAATTTACTTTTTATACATAGTAGGGGTAGTCATTGTGGTTTAATATGTGTCTTTTCTAACCCTACACCTGGCAGAGGGCTTGGTACAAAGTCAGCCCTTCCCGGATATATGTTGAAAACGTTTTTGAGAGTCAGTAAGGACTGGGGAGATGGCTCAGCTGGTAAAAGGCCTGAGTTCAGATCCCCAATGACTGTAAATGCTAGGCATGGAAACGAGTGCCTCAAATCTCAGCAGGTTGAAACAGGCAAATCCTTGGGAAAGTTGTCTTACTAGAGTAGCTGAATTGGTGAGCTCTGCATGGGTACAGCCAGAGAACATGCCTCAATAAAACAAGATGTAGATTAATTGAGGAAGACATTTGACACCGACCTCTGGCCTCCACATACACATGTGCCCTCATGCATAAGTCCCACATGCACACCACAAATACATACACATGTGAAAAAAATTCTACCCAGATTCACCTGAAATAAAAGAAGATAGGAGGGCTGGAGAGATGGCTCAGCAATTAAAGGCACTTGCTTGTAAAGTCTGGCCTAGGTAAAGTCAGATGCACAAAGTGGTGCATGTGTTTGGAGTTCATTTGCAGTGGCAGGAGGCCCTGGTGTGCTTGTGTGCTTATACTCACTCTCTGTCTCTCTCTTTCTCATGAATAAATAAATACAATATGAAGATAGGACTGAACTAAAGAAAAGGAGGTTCCTGCTGATTTTGCTCCCAAGTCTAGAATGGATGTAGGAGCTGGAGTGACATGTCCCGGCACCTTATATGGGTTTCATTCATCACCTGCCATAGGATTCCCAATCCCCAATCCCTATAAGGACATCTAACCCCCTCTTCCCCCACTCCTCTCACATTAGGAAACTGCTCAGCATCAGCCAGTTGGTCTTTCAGGGATACTTTGCCCACTGAAGAAAAAAGTCTCCCAAATATCCAGGCCTTTCCCTATCTTTTGGAATCGAGAAACAATATAACATTATGTATCAAAGCAGAGACTTTAGAATCAGATAGAACCCCGAGAACCCTGGGAAAGTTATGTAAATTCATTGAGCTTCCATTTTCTTATCAATAAAATGGGGACAATAATACTTTCTTCAGGAAATCATTGAAATGTGTATACACGTATGCAGCATAGTGCCTGGCACAGAGTGAGCACTCTATACGTTTTCGTTATTATTAATGATATTAAGACAGAACTTTTAAAACAACTTAGGCTTACCTGGCTCAGTGGCTTAAGTGACACCATCAATCCTGTGTAAAACACACTGACTGCACTCATGGCTCATCAGATGCTCACAGCTAGGATGCCGTGCACTGTGCTTCCCACATTTGGTTGAATTGCATGCTTACCAAGAGTCATTTGTTTTTAACTCAGCCTGTTTATGCCAGATGCACATATTATTCTTACATAATTTAACTAAATCTTACAGGAAACAATAAAATATAAATGAAAAACTAACATTGCTGCCTAGAAAGATTCTATAACAGTAGGTTGCTTAAAAATGTTATCAAATTATGTATCGATGAGATGACTAGAAAATAAAGGGAAAATCCAAGCCTGCCACTCACACAGTTTCTTAAATAATTTTCAGTTTTCAGTCCATGTTAAGGATGTCAAAGCCAGCCAGGTGTGGTGGTGCACGCCTTTATTCCCAGCTCTCAGGAGTCAGAGGTAGAAGGATCGCTGTGTGTTCGAGGCCACCCTGAGACTACATAATGAATTCCAGGTCAGCCTGAGCTAGAGTGAGATCCTACCTTGAAACCTCCCCTCCTCCAAAAAAAAAAAAAAAAAAAAAGAAAAGAGAAAAGGACATCAGAGCTGAAAATGGCATGGGCATGGTGATAGGGTGGGGAGAAGAATTTTTCTACTTTAATCTCAGGCCCCACTAAAAAGTACAGAAGCCACGGTGGGTTTCTATAATCCCAGCACACTGACTGCAAGATGGCAGGCAGAAATGAAAATTTTCTGGAAGCTCCCAGTTAGTTTAGAAAAGAACAATAGCAGAGAGACCCAGATAGAAAAACCCTGCTTCAAGTGAGATGGAAGGTGAACAGAGAGGACTACACACAAAGGTTGTCTTCTGACCTCCACACACACGTGCCCACACTCACACACACAATGTACACATGCGCACACATGAGAATAAAAATTTAAAAAACCCAGTTGGTATATCTGTGTCTTTCTGTTGTGCTGAACTACTTGGTGTGTCTGAACCTCTACCAGTTCATGTAGTCTTGGTTACTGCAGCTCTAAAAATCTTGAAATTGTGCAGTTTGAGTCCTCACTCTTTATCTTTTTTTCCCCAAAATTGTGTTTAGTTATTTTCACTCCTTTACATAGAAGTTTCTGAACAATCTTCTATATATTCATAGAAACTCTTGTGCATCAACTTGAGGAGAATTGACATCCGTACTATATCAAGTCTTCTAGTGGTGCATTTCTTCCTTGTATTTATTTATTTATCTGTTAGATCTTATTTGAGTCTTTTATCAGGACTTTGTAGTTTCCAGTCTATAAATCTTGCATATGTTTTGTTAGATTTACAACTGAATATAAATGCAATATTTTGTTGCTAAGATTTACCTGTTATCTTTTATCAATTCCATTTTTCAAATTCCATTTGGAATTAGAAAACATACTCTTATGCTTTTAATTCATTTAAAACTTTGCTTAGAGCCAGACATGGTGGCACATACCTTTCATCCCAGCACTCAGGAGGCAGAGGTAGGAGGATCCCTGTGAGTTCAAGGCCACCCTGAGATTACCTAGTGAATTACAGGTAAGCCTGGGCTAGAGTGAGATCCTATCTCGAAAAACAAAAAACAAACAAACAAACAACAACAACAACAACAAAACTCCACAAAAAACCTTTGCTTAGGAGCCAGGCCTTGTGGCATGAGCCTATAATCCAGCTATTCAGAAGGTTCAGAGGCAGGAGGATTACAGATTCAAGTGCTGCCAGGGCTACAGAGTGAATTCAAGGCCAGCCTGGGCAACTTAGCAAGACACTGTCTCAAAATTTCAAAATAGGGCTGGAGAAATGGCTTAGCAGTTAAGGCACTTGCCTATGAAGCCTAAGGACCCAGGTTTGATTACCCAATACACATGCAAGCCAGATGTATAAGGTGGCACATGTGTCTGGAGTTCATTTGCAGTGGCTAGAGACCCTAGCATGCCTAGTCTCTCTATCTGCCTCTCTCTCTCTCAAATAAAATAAAAAAATAAAATATTTAAAAATGTTAAAAACAGAAATATTTTAGTCAGGCGTGGTGGCGCACGTCTTTAATCCCCGCACTTGGGAGGCAGAGGTAGGAGAATCACTATGAGTTCAAGGCCAACCTGAGACTACATAGTGAATTCCAGGTCAGCCTGAGCTAGAGTAAGACCCTACTTCAATAAAATAAAATAAATAAAAAAGAAAAGAAAAAAATAATAAAAATAAAGATATAGCTGAGTGGTAGAGCACCTGGCTAGTGTTTGTGAAGTCTTAAGTTCAATTCTTAGCACTGCAAAAAGAAGTACAGTTTATTTAATATAATCTAGCTTGGTGTATGTCCTACAGGAAATTGAAAAGATGTATGTACAGCTATTTTTTATTTATTTATTTGAGAGAGAGGAGAGAGAGAAAGAAAGAGGGAGGGAATAGACTGCCATCAGGGCCTCCAGCCACTGCAAATGATCTCCAGATGCATGTATCTGTGTATCTGGCTTATGTGGGTCCTGGAGAATCAAACCAGAATCCTTTGGCTTTGCAGGCAAATGCTTTAACCACTAAGCCATCTCTCCAGCCCTATTCAGCTATTGTTGAATGGAGTGCTCTATAAATGTGAATCAAATCCTGATGGTTGAAGGTATTGTTAAACCCTGGTTTTCTGTCTAGTTCTCCTATCAGTTGTGAAAGAGAGCTATTGAAGTCTTCAACTATAACAGTGTAATGTCTACTTCTTCTTGCAGTTCTGTCAGGCTTTGCTTCATGTATTTCACAGCTTTATTGCTTGGTACATAGACATTCCCAGTGGATTGACACTTTTATTACTATATCATGTCCCTCTCTGTCTCTGGTAATTTTATTTACTCTAATGTCTGCTTTACCTTGATTTTTTTTTGAGAGAGAGAGAGACACAGAGACACAGAGAGAGAGAGGGAGAGGGAGAGGAAGACAGATAGAGATGGGCACGCCAGCAGTCTCTCGGCTGCTGCGAATGAAATTCATATGTGTGCGCCCCCTTGTGGTCAAGTGCGGCATTGTGCCCTTGTGTCACTTTGCATCTGGCTAAACGTGGGACTTGGAGATTGGAAGCAGCATTCTAAGGCTTAGGAGGCAGGCGCCTTAACCTCTAAGCCATCTCTCCAGTCCTACCTTGCCTTTTTAATATTTACATGATGTATTTTTTCCCATTCTTTGTTTTCAACCTGTCTATATTGTTATATAGGAAGTGAGTTTCTTGTAGATGGCCTATAGTTGGGTCATGATTATATGTGTGTGTGTGCATGCACATGAATGCACATATGTGCACACATGCTGGGAACTGAATGCAGACCTTGCACATGCTAGGGAAATGCTTGGCTCTAAGCTATATCCCCAGCCCATGAACAAACTCTGTCTTCTGATTTGTCTCTATATATACTTATATTTAATTGTAATTGTTGGTAGGTGAAGATCTAAATCTGTTTTCCCTTTCTCTGTTTTTCTTCCGTTTTTTTTTTCCTTTCTATGGTTTTGAACATTTTTTAGAATTCTACTATTATTTTTCTATGGTATGTAAAGTTTATTTATTTATTTTTTGCATGTGCATGTGGTATGCATGCATGTGTGTGTTCCTATGCCTTGGATACATGTGTGCAGGTGCTCATGCATGTATGTGGTGGCCAGAGGTTAATAATGGGTATCTTCCTTGATCACTCTCCACTGAGACAAGATGTTTCACTTGAACCCTGAACTTACCAAATCTTTGAGTCTAGCCAGCCAGCTTGCCCCAGGAATCCCTTGTTTCTGATTCCTGAGGGCTGGTACTACAGGTATGCCACCAAACTCACCTGGCATTTACATTGGTGCTGGGGATCTGAACTCAGGTCTTTATGCTTTTGTAGCAAATGCTTTATCCACTTAGCCATCTCCTTAGCTCTTTCCACTTCCACCATATATATATATGATGGTTTGATTCAGGTGTCCCCCATAAACTTGGGTATTCTGAATGCTAGGTTCCCAGCTCATGGCAATTTGGGAATTAAAGCCTTCTGGAGGCAGTGTATTGCTGGGGGTGAGCTTACGGGTGTCATAACCAGCTTCCTCTTGCCAGTGTTTGGAACACTTTCCTGTTGCTGTTGTCCACATGATGTTGGCCAGGAGGTAATGTCCACCCTCTGCTCATGCCATCATTTTCCCTTGCCATCATGGGGATTCCCCTTGAGTCTGTAAGCTAAAATAAACTATTTCCCCACAAGCTACTCTTGTTCGGGTGTTTTCTGCCATCAGTGTGAACCTGACTGCAACAGTAAAGTTGGTACTGAGCTTGAGGTCATTCCTGTAGACAACTGACTGTGTGGTTTTTGGCCTTTTAGACCTGATTTTCTTTCTTTCTTCTTCTTTTTCTTTTTTTTTTCCTCTGGTTTTTTGAGGTAGGGTCTCACTTTGGCCCAGGCTGACCTGGAATTCACTATGTAGTCTCAGGGTGGCCTCGAACTCACAATGATCCTCCTACCTCTGCCTCCTGAGTGCTAGGATTAAAGGCATGTGCTACCACACCAGGCTACTTCTTCTTCTTTTTATTTGAGAGAGACAAAGAGAGAGAGGAAGAGGCAGAGAGAGAATGGGTGTGCCAGGGCCTTTCAGCTGCTGTGAACAAACTCCAGACATGTGTGCATGTGCAACATTGCATGCTTGTGTCACTTTTGCATCTGGCCATACATGGGAGCTGGAGATTTTGAACAAGTGTTCTTAAGCTTCTCAGGCAGGCGCCTTAGCCACTAAGCCATCTCTCCAGCCCATTGGACCTGATTTTCAAAGGAATGTGGAAGAATTTGAAATCTTGGCTTAAGAGACAGCTTGCAGTGCTGTAAGTACAACTTGATGGAGTATTCTAGTCAGAGTTGAAAGACCTGAATGCAGTAAGAGCTATGGATTGTGAGGTTTGGCTTATGAGGGTGAGAAAGAGCTTTGCTTGGACTAGACTAAAAGCAGTTTGTGTGAGAGGCTTGCTGTTATGTCCATGTCCTGAGAACTTGTGCAGGGTTGCATTGCATAGAAATGTACTGGTGTGAGCAGAGGGATATGGCATGGAAAGAAATCTTTGAGCCAAAGCTTCTGGCCATTTAGTTGCAATTGTTTGAGATTACAACCACTGAGATTGGGCCAGCTGACCTGCATTGGGACAACAGGAAGAATGTAGACTCTTTTGAAGGGGCCTGAATGCTGAAGGAGTGTCCTGTTCTTCAAAGTCTGCTTTATTCCACCCTCCCAAGATTAATAAATTGGTAGTCCACCTGGTATTATGGAGCATAAGAAATGCAGGAAAGAGAGGATCATTGAATTTGCAACATGGGCTTGTACTTTGGAAACAGCCATGGGCGGTATGAAGCAGGCTTGTTGGATTACCTGCATGGAGACCTGATGGAGCCATGAGGATGAACCATGGATTGCAGTGGAGACCCAGTGGAGATGCCAGGACTTTGGGATGGCTGCCAAGGAGAGCTGCCAGCACCAGATGAAATTTTCTGGGACTGTGAGTAGCCTAGATGGAGGGGTGGAATTGGAACTCCAGAGACTTGTCAGTGCTTGGTTGAATATTTCTTTGCTATGCCCAATGCCATATTTTGCAGTGTGAATGTTTATTCTGTGCTATTTTGGGTTTTTTTTGGGGGGGGATTTTCTTTTTTGTATTACATCTCAGTTAAAAGACCTTGGATTATGGGGATGTTTGAACATCATTGGGATTGATAAAAACTGGGGACTTCCAGTTAAGATGGCAGCGTAGGAACCATGCCAAGGAGAAAAAGCAAAGCAAAACAAAACAAACAAACAAAAAAACAAAAACCACCACTCTTCTACTAAAAAGTGAGGTGTATAATAAATTATCAATTGCAACAGAGAAGTAGGAGAGATCCAGAGCATCTAGAGCCCACAGAAGCAGGCAGAAGTGGCTCCAGCAGCAGTGGCACCAGATCCATGTGGCCACAGCTTCCAGGCTTGGCCTGAGCCACAGGAAAAGCCAGGTGAGGAGATTTTCCACTCACACCAGCCTCCTCGCAAACTCAAGAACTGTGGAAAGGAGGATGGCAGGGACCAGTGAAGTGGCTCGTGAGGAAGAGGATTGTGAGGACTGTGGGAGAACTTCAGCCATCACCCACAGCCTCCCCTCCCCTCCCCCACCACCAGCACAAGTGCCAGCAAGCACCAGAGACCTGGGGAAGGGAGCTCACCTATACAGCACCTGGCACAGGCCATCAAAGCGGTGACCCACAGACCCAGCCAGCCTACCTGAGCCCACAGCACAGCAAAGGGGAGCCAAAACAAGCACGCAGCATAACTGAGATCAAAGCCATCCCAAAAGGTAACTGGGATTACACCAGGTCAGTACCTGCCAAATAAGCCTGGTATACAGGCTTGCATCAGAAGTGCTAATTGCACCTTCCGTGTCAGGGCAAATTATATGTTAAATGTGATGGATGGTCAGATTTGCCATTCTTAAATAACCTATATTTTGGGCTTCTCATTGTTGCTTCTTGATTTATAGTGCCTTTGTTTCCTCTTCTGTTGTTCATCGGGGAAGGGTCTCACTTGGTCACAAGCTAACCTTGGAACCCTCTACAGACCAGAAATCTTAGCCTCCCAGTTGACGGGATTAAGGGTGTGGGGCAACACACATCCTTAGGGACTGTGACTTTGTTAGAAGATCTGTTTGTCATAATACCTACTCCTGCATAAATACTCTGTGCTGTTTTTCATTGAATGTGTACAATGTTTAGTTAAATTTTTAGAATTTATCTGTATTTTGTTCCACTCAGCCTACTTGAATACTCTCATAACAGGCAAACCCAACACCTAGGGTCACTTTTGTGGTTACTCTGAGAGTCTTAAGAGCCACACCCAGCACCTTAAGCCCCTACCTTGAAGACATTTAACCACTTAAATAGACCTATAACAAGTATGGAGATCCAAGCAGTTATAAAGAGTCTCCCAACTAAAAAAGTCCAGGCCCAGGTGGATTCACTGGTGAATTTTACCAGATCTTCATGGAAGAACTAACATCAATGCTTCTTAAACTTCCATAAAATAGAAAAGGAAAGAATCCTACCAAACTCTTTCTACAAAGCCAGCATCACCCTGATACCAAAACCAGACAAAGAGAGAACAAAAAAAGAAAATTATACACCAATCTCCCTCATGAACATAGATGCAAAAATTCTCAACAAAATATTGGCAAAGAGAATTCAAGAATATATCAGAAAGATCATACACCCCGACCAAGTAGGCTTTATCCCAGAGATGCAGGGATGGTTCAACATACGCAAATCAATAAATGTAATATATATATAAATGGACAAAAGGACAAAAATCACATGATCATTTCATTAGATGCATTTGACAAAGTCCAACATCCCTTCATGATAAAAGTCCTACAGAGACTGGGAATAGAAGGAACATATCTCAACATAATAAAGGCTATTTATGACAAACCTGCAGCAAACACAATACTAAATGGAGAAAACCTTGAAGCTTTTCTACTAAAATCAGGCACAAGACAAGGGTGTCCACTGTCTCCACTTTTATTATTTAATATAGTACTGATAGCCTTAGCCATAGCAATAAGGCAAGAAACACACATAAAAGGGATACAAATTGGAAAGGAAGAGATCAAGTTATCATCCTTTGCAGATAATATGTTTCTATACACAAAGGACCCTCAAGACTCTACCAGCAAACTGTTAGAGCTGATAAACACCTATAGCCATGTAGCAGGATACAAAATAAACACACAGAAATTAGTAGCCTTCCTATATGCTAACAACAAATGCACAGAGGATGGAATTAGAGAATCACTCCCATTCACAATTGCATCAAAAAATAAAATAAAATAAAATAAAATAAAATAAAATAAAATAAAATAAAAATAAAATAAAGTACTTTGGAATAAACCTAAACAAGGAAGTGAAGGATCTCTACAATGAAAACTTTAAAACACTCAAGCAAGAAATTGCAAAAGACACTAAGAAATGTTCTTGGATTGGAAGAATCAATATTGTAAAAATGCCAATCTTACCAAAAGCAATCTACACATTTAATGCAATACCCATCAAAATTTCAATGGCATTTTCACAGAAATAGAAACAATAATCCAAAAGTTAACTTGGAAGCACAAAAGACATCGAATATCTAAACCAATTTTGAGCAACAAAAATAAGGCTGGTGGTATCACCATACCTGATTTTAACCTATATTACAAAGCCATAGTAAAAACACATGGTACTGGCACAAAAACAGACATGTAGATCAATGAAACAGAATAGAGGATCCAGATGTAAGTCTGGGTAGCTATAGCCACCCGATCTTTGACAAAAATGCCAAAAATACTCATTGGAGAAAAGACAGCCTCTTTAGCAAATGGTGCTGGGAAAACCGGGTATGTATCTGTAGAAGGATGAAAATAGATCCTTATCTCTCTCCATGCACAAGAATTAAGTCCAAATGGATCAAAGACTTTAATATCAGACCTGAAACTCTGAAACTGCTAGAGGAAAAAGTAGGGAAACCCTTCAACGTATTGGTCTTGGCAAAGACTTTCTGAATATAACCTCAAATGCTCAGGAAATAAAACCACAGATCAACCACTGGAACCTCATGAAATTATAAAGCTTTTGTATAGCAAAGGACACTGTTAATAGAGCAAAGAGGCACCCTACAGAATGGGAGAAAATCTTTTCCAGCTATACATCTGACGAGGAGTAATATCTAGGATATACAAAGAACCCCCAAAAATTAAATAATAAGAAATCAAACAACCCAATTTAAAAATGGGCTATGGAACTAAATAGAGAGTTCTCAGAAGAAGAAATACAGATGGCATATGAACATCTAAAAAAATGTTCTATATCCCTAGTCATCAGGGAAATGCAGATTAAAATTATGTAGGGATTCCATCTCACTCGTGTCAGATTAGCTACCATCATGAAAACAAATGACCATAAATGCTGGTGAGGATGTGGAAAAAGAGGAACCCTTCTACACTGTTGTTGGGAATGCAATCTGGTCCAGCTATTGTGGAAGTCAGCGTGGAGGTTCCTGAGAAAGCTAAATATAGATCTACCATATGACCCAGTTATATCACTCCTAGGCATATATCCTAAGGACTCATCTCACTACCTTAGAGATACTTGCTTAACCATGTTTATTGTCGCTCTATTCACAATAGCTAGGAAATGGAACCAGCCTAGATGTCCCTCAACTGATGAGTAGATAATGAAGATGTGGCACATTTACACAATGGAGTTCTACTCAGCAGTAAAGAAAAATGAAGTTATAAAATTTGCAGGAAAATGGATAGATCTGGAAAGGATTATACTTACTGAGGTAACCCAGGCCCAGAAAGCCAAATGTTCACATGTTCTTTCTCATATGTGGATCCTAGCTACCAATGATTGGACTTCTATGTGAGTAGGAATAAAACTCAGTATCAGAAGCCAGTGAGCTAGAAAGGGGGATATAAAGGGACTAGAAAGGGAGGGAGGGGGGTTCTTAATAGGATGATATTGTATATATGTAAGTAGAAGAACAGATTGATGGGGGTGGAAAGGCCTAAGTGAGGTCAGGGGGAGAGATTGAATAAAGGAAAGGTGGAGGGAGGGCTAATCAAAATCTAAGAGGATATAAATAAGTCATATGGAAACCTACTTTTCTTGACAATGGAACACTCAGAAGCCATAGATTGTTACTAGAAAATTTTCAGTGCCAGGGATGGGATACCTTCCAGTGAGTTGTTGGCCAGGAAGGTCCCTGATACCACCAAAACATTACAGGTCATTGCCAAGGCCTTTGGTTTTCCACCGGGAATAGATGATAAGATCCTACTGCTGAAGACTCCACATACTTGGGCTACAAGGTCACTGAGAAATCCTGCTAGAGCTGAGCTGAAAGCCTCCTCCATGTGGACCAGTTGACAGAAAGCTGGAAAAAGCTATGCTGCATGCAGTTCAATGGGAGAGAGAGAAATCACCAGTGAAGATACTCAATAGTGGACACTGCAAGCCTTAAATTTGTCCAGCTGGGCCAAATGAGCCAACAGGTGCAATAATAGCATGTCTGTTATGGGGGAAAACAACTGCTCTTTAATTGGACTGGAGGCCCACTCTGTGGGAGGGAACACATCCCTGACACTGAAAACCTGCAACAGGGGTACTCATGAGCCCTAGGGGTGTAACGTCTGCTGGTGTCTCGCTAAATGTATATACTATGCTCACCAAACTGCCCAATAAGCACTTGTCTTAATGTCCATACCTGTATCTTAATGCTATTTTAACTTTTGCTTAGAGAAGCTTCTCTTTTCTGATGGTGGTCACCTTGGGATGACTCAGAAGGCACCATGGTGCTGAGAAGTGACAGAGGAGTGCTCAGCACTGAAACATCTCTATCACATCTACCAAGGCTCAGGGTCCATCGCGGAAGAGGGGGCAGAAAGAATGTAAGAGCCAAAGGAAGAGTAGGACTCCTTACAACGTGCTCCTCTAGACACAAAATGGCCTGGATATCCATGACCTCACAGTGCCTGACACTACCTACACAAGAACATCATAATAGGAGGAAAAGATCATGACATCAAAATAAAAGAGAGACTGATTGAGAGGGGGAGGGGATATGATTGTGAGTGGAGTTTCAAAGGGGAAAGTGGCGGGGAAGGTGGGAATTACCATGGGATATTGTCTACAATTATGGAAGTTGTCAGTAAAAAATTTTTTTAAAAAAAAAACTATGAGGACTTTTAAAGTTGGACTGAATGCCATTGCACTTTACATCATGTATGGTTATAAGTTTAAGGGGGCCAGGGATGGAATGTGGTGGTTTGATTCGGGTGACCCCCATAAACTTAGGTATTCTGAATGCTAGGTTCCCAGCTGATAACAATTTGGGAATTTAAGCCTCCTGGAGGCAGTATATTGCTGGGGGGCGGGCTTGTAGGTGTTATAGCCAGCTTCCTCTTGCCAGTGTTTGGCATACTCTCTTGTTGCTGTTGCCCATCTGATGTTGGCCAGGAGGTGATGTCCATACTCTGCTCATGCCATCATTTTCCCCTGCCATCATGGAGCTTCCCCTCAAGTTTTTAAGCAAAATAAACCTTTTTTTTTTTCCCACAAGCTGCTCTTGGTCAGGTGTTTTCTGCCAGCAATGTATACCTGAATGCTTTAGCCTAGGCTAACCTGGAATTCACTATGTAGTCTCAGGCTGGCCTTGAACTCACAGCAATCCTCCTACCTTGGCCTCTTGAATGATGGGATTAAAGGCAAGTGCCACCATACCCAGCTTTTTCTATATTTTTAGTGGTATATTTATGTATCTCATATATGTATCATATCTATATAACATATCATATATATATTTATATATAATCATGGTCTACAGGTCATCTTAAATTTATTAGCTCAAATGAATTAGAAACTATCTCCTTTACATTTATTATTGTCCATTTATAATATCATTATCTTAAGTATTATCTCTACATACACTAGAGAATATTAGAACTGTATTCAACAGTTAAACATAAGTTAAATATGGTGTAGTAGCTCATGTCTTTGAACACAGCATTTGGGAGGCTGAGATGGGGGATAACCATGAGTTCAAGGCTGGTGTGTCCTACAGAGTGAGCTTCAGGTCAGCCAGAGCTGGAGTAAGACCATGGCTCAAAAAGTTTTGAAATATTAAGAGGAGAATGAAAGTCTTATATTCATTTTTTTCCACTGTATTCTTTTTTTTTTTTTTTTTTAAAAACCTTTCTTATTGTATTTATTTTAAGAGAGAGAGAGGCAAATGGAGAGAGAAGAGAGAGGGAGAGAGAATGGGGGCACTAGGGCCTCTAGCCACTGCGAACAAACTCCAGATGCACGTGCTTCCTTGTGCATCTGGCTTAAGTGGGTGCTGGGGAATTGAATCTGGGTTCTTTGGCTTTGCAGGCAAATGCCTTAACTTCTAAGCCATTTGTCCAGCCCTCCACTGTATTCTTTCTTGATGTTCCAAGATTTCTTCTTTGATCATTTTCTATTTTATTTTTAAAACATTTTATTTTCATTTATTGATTTATTTGACTGAGAAAGAGAGAGAGAGAGAGCAGATAGAGGAAGAGAGAATAGGCATGCCAGGGCCTCCAGCTGCTACAAATGAACTCCAGATGTATGCACTACCTTGTGCATCTGGTTTACATGGGTCCTGGGGAATCGAACCTGGGTCCTATGGCTTTGTAGGCAAGTGCCTTAACTATTAAGCTATTTCTCCTGCCTGATTTCTTTTCTATTTTTAAAAACTTCCTTTTGTCATTGTTTTAGGATAGATTTGTTGACTACATACTCTCCTACTTTTCCATCATCTTGATAGACTCTCTCTCTCTCTCTCCATTGACATACCATTATTACTAAAGGTGGGTTTTGAGATCAAGTGATTGGTCTACCTTTTCCCCACATTTCAGTCTTCAATTTGCTTTACACATATGGTCCAGAGGTTGTACTTGTAATCTGTGGGAAGATTAAAGCATGTTTACTGTATCCTCCCAGGTGGAGCGCATATTTTTGATTATTTTGATGCTCAAAGTTCTGAGACTTGATGAGGATGTAGTGGCACTGTGTCAACTCTGCAGGGTGAACAGAGGCTCCTGTGTGCTAGAAGCTCATCACTTTGTGGATAGACAGTCTTGTCTCATCTATCCTAACACATGATTAGAACATGGCTTAGCATCAGACAGGACTGATTACCAGTACCAGCTCTGCCTCTTACAAGTTTTGCAACCTTGGATAAATCAGTTAACCTCTCTGAATCTTGGTCTCTTCATTTAAAAAATAGAAGAAAGATTGGTACTGATCCCATTGGCTGCTGGTGGATTCAAGGAAATAGTGTGTGTAAATCACTTTGCATGGTGTCAGCACATAGCAAGTGCTTAGTAAATATTAGTTGTGGCTGTTGTTCTTCCAAAGCAGACTGTGCCAACGGCAATAATTCTCCCTTAGCCTTGTCCTTTCCAGGCAGAGACCATCTCTTGTCTTTGTGTCTGTTGCCTCTGTCTTCTACATGATAACTGTGGAAACCTTCTTAAACCATGGTCTCTGTGGAGAGGTGGAGATGGATGGATGCACAGGATGAGGGGTGTCAGAATGTTCTCTGCTTTCTTTCTTTCCTCCCTCCCTCCCTCCCTTCCTTCCCCTTCCTTCCTTCATCCCTTCCTTCCATTCCTTCCTTCCTTCATTTATTCATGCATTACTCCAGAAAATCCGTGTTGAACACGAACCCTGTGCTTGATGCCAGAGGAGAGTTTACAGTCTGGCAGGGACAGGCATCTAAGTATTGATAATTTGGACCAGTCTCAGTGCCTAGAAGGAGATAATGGAAATACTCTGAGCTGAGGAGAAGGAGAGATCACACTTGGATTGCAGAATTGGCAAAGGATAAGTGCAGGAGTGCACATCTGACTTGGACCTCAGTGAATAGACATGGAAAGTGGACCTGAGATGAGCAAATAGAAAGTAGAAAGTGGTGCAGTGTGGCCAGAACAAAGTGACCATACAGGGGCTGGAAAAAGAAGAGACTAGAAAGTATTCTGAGGATTCTATTTAGAGCTATAAATATCAGCTGTAGCATTCTGGATCAAAGCTAACTGGAAACTGTCAAATTATAGTCTCTTATTTAAACACACACACACACACAAACACACACATATATATAGAAATAAAGTAAGTTCAGAGTTTGACAATCTGGGAGTTGTATGGCAGTTCTACTGTCACCAGAAACTCAGTAAATGCTTTCATCTTTAAGATCACTTCAAAATCTAATGTACTTCACTGGAACTCCAGCATACCAGACTGAGGGGAAAAAGAAAGGAAGATAGGCAACCCATCTAGTTCTTTGTCCTCTCTGTGGAATTTTCCAACTTCTATTTACAGCTTAGTGCCCAGAACATAATCACATGGCCATTTATGTTCAAAGCATACTGAGAAGTATAATTTTTAAAAATCTAGGCATATTGCTTTATGGAAAAGGTATGAGCTTTTAGCAAGGACTAAATGGAGAATGGATACTGTGTAGGCAACTGGTCCATGCAGTGTCAGAGGAAGGAGTATGACTTCACCCAGGAGGATCCTTGTGGGTTCCTTAGCAGGAGACAGGCACAATCCAAGTCATGCAGGCAACTAGATTACCTGTTTACCATTTCTTTTCTCCCCCATGTCTGGTGTCCTGGAGGAATGCATGAATCTTGGACCATGAGACAACCTTAAAGATGAGCGTACAGATCAAGGTAGGAAGAGATTATAGACTGAGAGATCAGTTAGGAGGTGATGTCTCTGGTTAAGGAAGAAAAAGCTACAGGTATGGCAATAGGAACTGAAGAGACCAAGACACACAAGAGAAGCATTTCAGGAGTATGTTTGTCAGGGTCGCAGTTGACAGTTGACCAATACATGTGGAATTAGGTGGTGGGACCATTTCAAGGAAGAGAGAAACCAGAGGAAGAGCTTGCTTGGGGCCAGACAATGAGCTTTGTTTGGAACAAGGGGTTCAAGTAGAACATTTATGTCAGTAGTTCACAAAGTGTGCTCCCCCAAAAAGTGGTATCAAAATCTCCTGGGAAGGGCTGGAGAAATGGCTTAGCAGTTAAGGCGTTTGCCTGCAAAGCCAAAGGATCCCAGTTCAATTCTCCAGGACCCACGTAAGCTGATGCACAAAGGGCACATGCATCTGGAGTTCATTTGCAGTGGCTAAAGGCCCTGGCATGCCCATTTTCTCTCTGTCTGTTCTCTTCTATCTCTCTCTCTCTGCTGGCAAATAAATAAATAAAATTTTTTTTAAAATCTCCTGGGAAATAGTTAAAAAGTACATATTCCGGGCCTGGAGAGATGGCTTAGTGATTAAGGCACTTGCCTGAAAAGACAAAGGACACAGGTTTGATTTCCCAGGACCCACATAAGCCAGATGCACGAGGTGGTGCATGCATCTGTAGTTCATCTAGGCCCTGGTGTGCCTATTCTCTCTCTCTTTCTGTCTCTTTCTCAAATAAATAAAATAAAATAAAATAATTTTTACAAAGCACAAATTCATAGTCTATATATCAGCCCCTCTCAATCAGCAACTGTAGGATAGAGACTCAGAAACCACCGATTATCATCTGTGAATTAGCCTTTAGCAATACAAAGTAGATATTTAAAAGATTTACCATTGACAGATACATCAAAATCTTAATATCAAATATTAATTTGACCAATGATATATAAGACCTTACAAAAAACAGCTGAGGATACAGCTCAATGGTAGATAATTGCCTCACATGTACAAGGCCCTAGGTTTAATCTCCAACACAGAATGATAAATGAATAAATGATAAATGAATTGCTGAGAGAAATTAAAGAAGACCCAAATAAATTGAGAAATATTATGTCCATGTATTGCACAATGCCAACAATCCACAAACTGATGAGAAGATTTGATGCAATCTCAAAACTTCAGCAGGCCTTTTACTTTTAGAAATCGATTTGTGAATTCTAAAATGCATATGGAAATGCTGAAGTCCTAGAACAGCCAAAATAACTTTGAAAAAAAAAAAAAAAGTTAGAAGGCTTACAGTACCTGATTTCATGTAATACAGTCTGATATTTGTATAAAGACAGATTAATCCATGGAACACACTATAGAGTCCTGAAATAGAACCTGCATAAAGAGTTAATTGATTCTTTTTTTTTTTTTTTTTTGATTTTGCGAGGTAGGGTCTCACTCTGGTCCAGGCTGACCTGGAATTAACTATGTAGTCTCAGGGTGTCCTCGAACTCTCCACAGTCCTACCTCTGCCTCCCTAGTGCTGGGATTAAAGGCGTGTGCCACCATGCCCGGCTCAATTGATTCTTGATAAAAGTACCCAAGTAATTCAATGGGGAAAAAATAATTTTTCAATAAATAATGTTGGAACAATTGGATAGCCACATGCAAAAAAAAAAACAACACCTCAATCATTACTTCACACTACATAAGAAGTAAACCATAAAATTATAAGAAGTCAGGAATGGTGGCTCACACCTGTAATCCCAGTATCAAGGAGGCAGAGGCAGAAGCAGGTGGATATCTACGAGTATGAGGCCAGCCTGATCTAAATAGTTAGTTCCAGGCCAGCCAGGGCATCATAGTGAGACCTTGATTCAATAACAACAAAACAAACACAAAAAAACCTTTCTTAAAGAAAACAGGAGAAAAATCTTAGTGTTTGGGTTTGGCAGAGATTTCTTAATTAAAATTTAAAAAGAGCATGAACTGTTTTAAAGATCAAAGAATCAGACTTAATCAGTTTAAAAATGTTTGCTCTTCAAAAGATGTCATTTTTTAAAGATTTATTTTTATTTATTTATTTATTTATTTATTTATTTATTTATTTGAGACATAGAGAGAATGAGAATGGGCACACAGGTCTTCTAGTCACTGCAAATGAACTCCAGATGCATGCACCACCATGTGCATCTGGCTTACATGGGACCTGGAGAATCAAACCGGGGTCCTTAGGCTTCACAGGCATACACCTTAACTGCTAAGCCATCTCTCCAGCCCCAAAAGATGTTATTTTTAAAATGAAAAGGTAACCAGGTGTGATTGTCCACATCTGTAATTCTAACACTTAGGAGGTGAAGGCAGGAATATCAGGAGTTCAAGGTCAGCCTTGCTACATAATGAGAGACCTTTTAAGAAACAAACAAGCAAAATAAAAACAGAAAAAGTGAGTCACATATACAAAGAAATTACATACAAACATACTCGACAAAGCACTCATGTTCAATAATATATAAAAAACCCAGTAAAATAAGACAATCCAGTTTTTATTTTATTTATTTATTTATTTTTTTAGATAGAGAGAGAGAAAGAGGATAGATAGAGAATTGGCATGCCAGGGCCTCAGTTACTTCAGTTGAACTCCAGATGCTTGCACCACCTAGTGGGCATGTGCAAACTTGCGTTTGCCTCACCTCTGTGTATCTGGCTAACGTGGGATTTGGAGAGTAGAACATGGGTCCTTTGGCTTCTCAGACAAGTGCCCTAACCACTAAGCCATCTCTCCAGCCCACAACAATCCAATTTTAAGGTATTTATTTATTTGAGAAAGACAGAGAGTATGGGTGCTCCAGTGCCTCCTGCCACTGCAAACAAACTCCAGATGTATGCGCCACTTAGTGCATCTGGCTTTACATGGGTACTGGGGAATAAAACTTGGCTTTGCAAGCATGTGCTTTTAACTGCTGAGCCCAACAATTTTAACTCTTCAGCCCAACAATCCAATTTAAAAACAAACAAAAGATCTGAATACTTAATCCAAAAAGACACCTAACCTAAGAAGACAAACGAATGTCAAGTAACACCTGAAAAACTATTCAAAATAATTAGTTATAGGCAGATAGTACTCTAGATGCTAACCAGACCATTGCTCTTATGCAATATACTCTAATACACTCTCATTCCTAATATATATGGAAAAGAAAAACCACAGTGATATACCACTGCACAGCAATTGCTAAAATTCAAAGGAACTGCCATAGGAGATGTGAGCAAGATTGAGGGGGAAATTAGAATCTCAGCTGATGGGGTGTTGGGAGATGGCTTGGCAGGTACAAACCCTTGCCACACAAGCCTGAGTACCTGAGAGGGCCCGAGTTCTATCCTAGCACTCAACTAAAAAGCCAGGCATGGCTGAACATACCTGTAACCCTAGTCTTGTGGGAGGCAGAGACTGGAGAATCACTAGGGCTCACTGGTCAGCTTATCTGACTAAGAAAATGGCAGCTCCAGCTTCAGTGAGAGACTCTGTTCCAAGGACACAACGAAGAAGAGCCATAGAGGACACCTGATGTTTGCCTCTAGGCTCTGCATGTGTGAGCATAGGGAGCTTGCATCTGTGCACATAAATACAAACACTTTATATGCATGAACCACACCCATACCACATGTGCTACTCACATCACACATGCAATAAGATAGATGTTCAGGGCTGAAGAGATGGCTTATGGGTTAAGGCATTTGCCTGTGAAGCCCAAGGACTCATGTTCGACCCTCCAGGTCCCACATAAGCCAGATGCACAGTGATGCAAGTGCATATGCACACAAGAGGCACGTGCATCTGTAGTTCAGTTGCAGTGGCTGGAGGCCTTGGTGTGCCAAATCTCTCCGTCTCTCTTTCTCTCTCTCTCTCTTGCATAAAAAAGGCAAAAAAAGATGTTCAGCTGGTCAGTATGTAAATGGTACAACCAATTTGGAAAACAGGCTAGCAATGTCCTCTAAGTTAAACATACGTGACCCAGCCACTCTACTCCCAAGAGGAAGAAAAGCACACAGATTTTAATAGTGTTATTTGAAATATCCCCAAAGTGGAAGTAGCCCAAATGTCCACCAACAAGTGAATGGAGAAACAAATTATATATTCATACATAATGGAAAACAATAAGATAGCCAAGTATGTGGCACATGCCTTTAATCCCAGCACTCGGGAGGCAGAGGTAGGAGGATTGTGGTGAGTTCAAGGCCACTCTGAGAATACATAGTGAATTCCAGGTCAGCCTGAGATAGAGTGAAACACTACCTCAAAAACAAAACAAAACAAAACAAAAAGAAAGAATAAGCTATTGATAGATTCAATAATGTGATGAATCTCAGAATACCTATGTGTGAACACAACCAGAAACAATAAGTAGCACATAACATAGGATTTCATTTATGTAAAATTCTAGAAAACACAAACTAATCTATAGCAAAAGAAATAGGTTCATGGTTGCCTCGGGATGAGGTAGCAAGCATACTGAGGGAAGAAAAGATTATAAATCTTGTTTCTTTGTTTAGTTTCACTCATACCTCAAAACTTAACCAAGTTGCTAACTTTAATTATGTGTGGCTTATTGTATGTGTGTTATATGCTGTAAAAATACTATATATATGGAACTGGAGGAATAGCTTAGCAGTTAAGGTGCTTGCCATCAAAGCCAAAGGTCCCAGGATGCATAAGGTGGCACATACATATAGAGTTCATTTGCAGGGACTGGAGGCCCTGGTGTGGCCATTCTCTCTCGATCTGCCATCTGTTTGAAACTTGCTCCAGGTGATTATGATTTATAGTAAAGTCGGAAAACCACTGACTTAGGTATAAACTCCCAGCTGATGCTTAAAATAAGATTCTGGACTAAAGTGCAGATTTGAGATTCACTTGCTTCAGTGTCATAATTTAAGGTTGTAAACTGATGAAGTTATAGGAAGAGAGGATTTAGAGAGGAAAGAAACAAAGAAAGTGAGAGGAACCTAGCAAAAACTTACCTTTAGGAAATGAGAAGAAAAGGGGGAAGAAGCTGACCCTCAGATTAGGGAAAGGAACACAACAGGTGTCAATGCTGGGATTAAAATACAATGCAACCAATAATGATGATGACCATGTGGTACCTTCTACTTCACAGTGATGATGTGGAGTGGTACCTTCTACTTCACAGTGATGGTGTGGAGTGGTACCTTCTATTTCACAGTGATGATGTGGTGTGATACCTTCTATTTCACAATGATGATGTGGAGTGGTACCTTCTGTTTCACAGTGATGATGTGGAATGGTACCTTCTATTTCACAATGATGATGTGGAGTGGTATCTTCTGTTTCACAGTGATGATGTGGAGTGGTACCTTCTGTTTCACAGTGATGATGTGCAGTGGTTCCTTCTAGTTCACAATGATGATGTGGAGTGGTATCTTCTGTTTCACAGTGATGATGTGGAGTGGTACCTTCTATTTCACAGTGATGATGTGGAGTGGTACCTTCTATTTCACAGTGATGATGTGGAGTGGTACCTTCTATTTCACAATGATGATGTAGAGTGATACCTTCTGTTTCACAGTGATGATGTGGAGTGGTATCTTCTGTTTCACAGTGATGATGTGGAGTGGTACCTTCTATTTCACAGTGATGATGTGGAGTGGTACCTTCTATTTCACAATGATGATGTGGAGTGATACCTTCTGTTTCACAGTGATGATGTGGAGTGATACCTTCTGTTTCACAGTGATGATGTGGAGTGGTACCTTCTGTTTCACAGTGATGATATGGAGTGGTACCTTCTATTTCACAATGGTGATGTGGAGTGATACCTTCTATTTCACAGTGATGATGTGGAGTGGTACCTTCTGTTTCACAGTGATGATGTGGAGTGGTACCTTCTATTTCACAATGATGATGTGGAGTGATACCTTCTATTTCACAGTGATGATGTGGAGTGGTATCTTCTGTTTCACAGTGATGATGTGGAGTGATACCTTCTATTTCACAATGATGATGTAGAGTGGTATCTTCTGTTTCACAGTGATGATGTGGAGTGGTACCTTCTATTTCACAGTGATGATGTGGAGTGGTACCTTCTATTTCACAATGATGATGTGGAGTGGTACCTTCTGTTTCACAATGATGATGTGGAGTGGTACCTTCTATTTCACAGTGATGATGTGGAGTGGTACCTTCTATTTCACAATGATGATGTGGAGTGGTACCTTCTATTTCACAATGATGATGTGGAGTGGTATCTTCTGTTTCACAGTGATGATGTGGAGTGGTACCTTCTATTTCACAGTGATGATGTGGAGTGGTACCTTCTATTTCACAATGATGATGTGGAGTGGTACCTTCTATTTCACAGTGATGGTGTGGAGTGATACCTTCTATTTCACAGTGATGGTGTGGAGTGGTACCTTCTATTTCACAATGATGATGATACCTTCTATTTCACAGGGATGATGTGGAGTGATACCTTCTATTTCACCATGATGATGTGGAGTGGTACCTTCTATTTCACCATGATGATGTGGAGTGGTACCTTCTATTTCACAATGATGATGTGGAGTGGTACCTTCTGTTTCACAGTGATGATGTGGAGTGGTACCTTCTGTTTCACAATGATGGTGTGGAGTGGTACCTTCTGTTTCACAGTGATGATGTGCAGTGGTTCCTTCTGTTTCACAGTGATGATGTGGAGTGGTACCTTCTGTTTCACAGTGATTATGTGGAGTGGTACCGTCTATTTCACAGTGATGATGTGGAGTGGTACCTTCTATTGCACAATGATGATGTGGAGTGGTACCTTCTATTTCACAGTGATGATGTGGAGTGGTATCTTCTATTTCACAGTGATGATGTGGAGTGGTACCTTCTATTTCACAATGATGATGTGGCGTGATACCTTCTATTTCACAGTGATGATGTGGAGTGGTACCTTCTATTTCACAATGATGGTGTGGAGTGGTACCTTCTATTTCACAATGATGATGTGGAGTGGTACCTTCTATTTCACAGTGATGGTGTGGAGTGGTACCTTCTGTTTCACAGTGATGGTGTGGAGTGATACCTTCTATTTCACAATGATGATGTGGATTGATACCTTCTATTTCACAGTGATTATGTGGAGTGGTACCTTCTGTTTCACAGTGATGGTGTGGAGTGGTTCCTTCTATTTCACAATGATGATGTGGAGTGGTACCTTCTATTTCACAAGGATGATACGGAGTGATACCTTCTGTTTCACAATGATGGTGTGGAGTGGTACCTTCTATTTCACAAGGATGATACAGAGTGATACCTTCTATTGCACAATGATGATGTGGAGTGGTACCTTCTATTTCACAAGGATGATACGGAGTGATACCTTTTGTTTCAAAATGATGATGTGGAGTGGTACCTTCTGTTTCACAATGATGGTGTGGAGTGATACCTTCTATTTCACAATGATGATGTGGAGTGGTACCTTCTGTTTGTATGTATTCTCATGGTTCTACCAGTTCTCATATAGTGCTAGTGTAGTAGCCATAGGAGTTTTGACATGCATATATGGACACTGTTATCCCTGGTAGGCAGTATAGCCTGCAGATTAGCCTAGGGTTTGGGTAGAGTCTTGCCTCTACTTACTCATTCATGTCTACATTTGGTCACGTTCCTTGAACTTACTCTTCATTTACATATTGTCAAAATAAGACCAAATTCTACCCATTAGTAGGGTACAATCTTTATGGTACATAAAATACCTGCACCTGAATACTTCCAAAGTTGTTAGTTTCTTTTCACATTTCACCTACACCTTATGATTTTTCCTCTTCCAGGTAAATAAATTGAGGTTCCAAGAGATGAATGATGTGACCATGGTCATAGGATTTGTTAAAACATCCCATGTTTGGGTGCTGAGAGATGGCTCAGCAGTTAAGGCACTTGTGTGCAAAGCCTAAGGACCCACGTTCAATTCCTTAATACCCACATAAAGCCAGATGCATAGGGTGCATAGGTATGGAGTTCATTTGCAGTGGCTAGAGGTCCTGGTGTGGCCTGTTATCCCTCCTTCCTTTTCTCCCTCTCTCAAATAAATAACATAAAATAAGACATCTCATGTTTGGAGGAACATTCTTTTTATGTTTTCTGGTTTTTCAAGGTAGGGTTTCACTCTAGCCTAGGCTACCCTAGAATTCACTATGTAGTCTCAGGGTGACCTCTAACTTACAGTGATCTCCTATTTCTGCCTCCAAAGTGCCTGGAGGATAAAAGACATGCACCACCATGCCTGGTTAAGAGGAACATTCTTTTTTAAAAAAAAATTATTTATTTGAGAGAGATACAGAAATGGCAGGTAGAGAGAGAGAGAGAGAGAGAGAGAATGGGTGCGCCAGGGCCTCCAGCCACTGCAAATGAACTCCAGATGTGTGCACCCCTTGGGCATCTGGCTTACG
Organism: Orientallactaga sibirica; assembly: GCA_036365145.1. NCBI lineage: Eukaryota > Metazoa > Chordata > Mammalia > Rodentia > Dipodidae > Orientallactaga > Orientallactaga sibirica. Next base: position 91,208,746 of record JAEOAD010000001.1, on the reverse strand, counting down.
TAGGTCCTGGGAGTCAAACCTGGGTCCTTTGGCTTTGCAGGCAAGCGCCTTAACCACTAACCCATCTCTCCAGCCCGTGAAGAGGAACATTCTTGACAACATGGATGGGCCTCTAGGATTCAGGGAGCCTCTTGAAATCATATGCAGACTGAGTAAGGATGTGGAGTTTTTCTGGGAGCAATCAGTCATTAGGTACATAAGTATCTCCAAAGAGTCCTGTTAACCTCAGGTATCTTTCTTCCCACCATGTCTTCTTCTAGAACTTAGTTTCACTGTTTCCTTTCTGACTAACTGGTCTGTACATCATAAATGATGGCCCATTCTTGGATCACTCATTCAAGCAAATGCTGATCACCTGCGGGCTCCTTGAAGGAGACTACAGTCCAGAGGAGGAGGCAGGGCAAAGCGATAGACGGTACAAGGCATCCTGTGATCAGAAACACAGGGAAGGAGCAAATGCAAAGGTCATTGAGAACAATCACACTTGAACTGGTCACTGCTTTGGTCCCTGGGAATCTCTTTCCATTCAGAGATGGGTCACCTTCATCTTCATCATCTTCATTCCTCAAACCATCACACTCAGCCTCCCACTACTCACTTGGATGAACTCCTTTCTTCCAGGCCAGCTGCCAGGAACCTCTTGCTCTCTTCAGCAGACTATGGCACTGCTTGTTGTCTTCTAGCTCTCTGCAGCACACAAGCTGAGCTGGCTGGCACCTCCTCGGCTCTCCTTCTCTCTTTGGTGTTCATGACAGCAGTATCTATGTTTCCTCCTCTTCTCAGCATTTCTTTGTTCTACCTCGCTCCATGTAAGGGTGGTGTCGGCCACAGTTCTATCTGCAGCCCATAACTCCTTTCTTTCCATACTCTTGTTGGTGATTACACCCAGGCCTGTGACTCTTCTGCCCACCCCCACATACAAATAATCCCCCAACCCTCAGCAACGAACTCTAAGAATCTCAACTTCAACTCATTCACAAAGAACTTATCCTTTTGGTTTGTCTGGAATTCATTTATCCCCAGAAGGGATCATTCAAACCAGAAACTGGAGGTAATTTTGAATGCCATCATTTTCATTGCCTCTTTCATCCAAGTAATGACTAAGTATGGAGAATTTTTCCTCTTAAAAGTGTTGAGGGTTGGGGAGATGGCTCAGTAGGTAAAGTGCTTGCCATGCAAGCACGAGGCTCTGAGTTTGGATCCCAAGCACCCACGCAAATGCCAGGCATTGTGGCATATACCTGTGTGGTAGTTTGAATATATGTCCTCCAATATATTCAGTGTTTTATTAGTTATAGTTTGCATCTGCAATCACCTTGCTAGAGGCAATGTCACTGGGGGCTGGTCTTAAGGTGTGGTGTTGGTTTGAGATTCCATTGTAAAGATATGTAAAGTGTGCTGTGACTTTTGGCTATAGTTTTGCTCTGTGTGTTATGTGGCTGGGGGCTTTGCTTTCTTGCCTGGTCTTGTGAGAGCAGGCTGCTTCTCCTGCCATTATGGAACTTCCCCTGGATCTGTAAGCTTCAATAAATAAATATCCCTTCCTCCATAACTGTGCCTGGTCTGGAAGTCATCTCAGTGAACCTGAAGCTGTCTGCTACAGTAAAGTGGTACCGAGGAGTGTGGGGTGAGATAACCTGACCGTGTGGATATTCATCTTTTGCAACCTTTGTTTTGGAGGAATGGGTATGGACTTGGTGCTTGCAACTGAAGATGCCTTCTGGAATGGTAAGCCAAGTTTTATGGACTATTCTGATGAAGGTTTGAGAATGCTAAGTGCAGATAGTATTGAACTTCGAGGCTTGGCCTATGAGCTTTCTAAGGGGAAGGAAAGATTGTAGAGGACTTTGTTGGAACTGGGCTACTGGCATAAGGGATGGCTACATTCCACTATCCAGGCCCAGAAAGTTTGATCAAGGTTAAATTTGTAATGGACTGATGTGTTTGGCTAAAGATAATGGACTGAGATTTTAAGATTTTAAGTTGGAAAACCTCAAGCAAGTTAAAATTAGAGGCACTGAGACTGATTTTAGGTTAATGGAGTTGCTATTGTCAACACATTAGCAATCTTAAGGAAGATGGAAGGAAGGTGGCCTGACTGCTTTACATTAAAACAATGGAGAGGATGCCTGAGGAAAGACTGTTAGGAATGCAAACTCTTGGAAAGAGTTGATTGGAGAAGGAACCTGCTTTTCAAGGCTATGATTTATTTTATTCCTGGATTAAGAATATGGCTGTGTCCTGTACACCTGGTATTAGTTTTGGAAGCATGAAAAATGCATGGAGTGGTCATGAATTGCACACAGTTCCAGGAGCCGCTGCTGAGATGCGGCATGAGGCAGGGCATGAAGACCCTCAGGAATAGGCTGGAAGAGCCTTTGGAAGATGGACTGTGGTTTGCATGGAGACCTGAAGATGTTTTGGATATACCAGGACTATGCAAGGGCTACCATGCAGTGCAGTGTTGGCCTGCGATTGAAGTTTTCCCTGGCGACTCTGCACAGCTGGAGGGGCGTAATTTTGGAAAACCTGGAGACTGTCAGTCTCTGGTTATATTGAACTTGAACTGCAGAAGTTTGATGACTGCTAATGGTAGTTGAATTTGCATTATTCTAGTTTCTCCTTGCTATGCCTTATACCAGTTAAAAATGTTTACTCTGTGCCTTTACATGTTGAAAGTATTTAACTTGTTTGATCTTACAGGACTCACTATCTTAAGTTGATCAAGACTGTGAGAACCTTTGAAATTGGACTGAATACAATTTGCAATGTGTGATCATTATAAATCTATTGGGGGCCAGGAACTAAATCTATTGGGGGCCAGGGGCAGAATGTGGTAGTTTGAATATATGTCCTCCAATATATTCAGTGTTTTATTAGTTATAGTTTGCATCTGCAATCACCTTGCTAGAGGCAATGTCACTGTGGGCTGGTCTTAAGGTGTGGTGTTGGTTTGAGATTCCATTGTAAAGATATGTAAAGTGTGCTGTGACTTTTGGCTATAGTTTTGCTCTGTGTGCTGTGTGGCTGGGGGCTTTGCTCTCTTGCCTGGTCTTGTGAGAGCAGGCCGCTTCTCCTGCCATTATGGAACTTCCCCTGGATCTGTAAGCTTCAATAAATAAATATCCCTTTACTCCATAACTGTGCCTGGTCTGGAAGACATCTCAGCGAACCTGAAGCTGTCAGCTACAACCTGTAATCCCAATGCTTGTGAAACAGAGATGGGCAGAGCCCTGGGGCTTGCTGGCTGGCTAATCTAGCTGAATCAGCTCTGGGTTCAGTGAGAGACCCTGTGTCAATAAACAAAGTGGAGAGCAATTGAGGAAATCACCCAACATCAACATGTGGCCTCCACATGCACATGTCTATGCACACGTGTGCTCACACACAAAAGAACACATATACACACACTTGCACACCATACATGCACACAAGCTTTCTAACTAGCCTCTTTCACTGCCTCTGCCTGATCATATCTTTCTTCAGTACCCATAGGAGTCAGCTGTCTCCTGTTATCCTAATCCAGCCTGTGACAGTGTTAGGCCTTAGATATCAAGTCCTACCCCCAGAAGGCACATGTGTTGAAAACTTGACCATGAATACAATGTTCAGAGGGGATGTTATTGGATCATGGGAACTCTTCTATAATCAATGGGATAATAACTTGGGTTATTAAATGAGTCATAACTTGACAGTATTGAGGGATGGTGGGCCTTAGGACATAGGGCATAGTTGGAGGAAGAGGGCCACTGGAAGTGCACATACACCTTGAAGGGTACATCTTGTCTCTTCCTCTTTCTCTGTTTCTTGGCTGCCATGAAGCAAGCCACTTTGTTGTTCCATGTCCCGCCATCATAATATTTTGGGAAGCCACTATTATTGTTCCCATTTTACAGATAAGGGAATTTAGTCTCAGAGAGGTTGAGTAACTTGTTGGCAACTCATATAGAAAGTAAATGGGGGCTGGAGAGATGGCTTAGTGGTTAAGGCATCTGCCTACAAAGCCAAAGGATCCCAGTTTGATTCTCCAGGACCCACGTAAGCCAAATGCACAAGGGGGCACATGCATCTGGAGTTTGTTTGCAGTGGCTGGTGGCCCTGGTGTGCCCATTCTCTCTCTCTCTCTGCCTCTTTCTTTCTCTCTCTCAAATAAATAAAATATATTTTTTTCAAAAAGAAAGCAAATGGGGGCTGGAGAGATGGCTTAGTGGTTAAGGCACTTGCCTGCAAAGCCTAAGGATCCAGGTTCAACTTCCCAGAACCCACATAAGCCAGATGCACATGATGGTGCATGTGTCTGGAGTTCATTTATAGTGGCTAAAGGCCCTGGCATGCCCATTCTCTCGCTCTCACAAGTGTGTGTGTGTGTGTGTGTGTGTGTGTGTGTGTATACATATATATACACACATTATTTTGAAAGTAAATGCAGTGCAGGATTATTTTAAAATGCAACTTTCAATATGGCACACATTGTCCTAAAATCCTCTATATGATTCCTATTCCCTTATGTAAAAATGCAAGCCCTTGCTCTTTTCCACCATCTTGGGTCCCATGCAGGCCTGCTGGGAACAGGACTTCCAAAAGGCAAATATGCCTGGAAGGCTCTGGTGCAAGGCCATTTTTATTGGCTATAAGTGGGGTCTCTGGAACCAAGGGGAGCACACGGCTCTTCTTAGAATTGAAGGTATTTATGCCCAAGATGAAACTGAATTCTACTTGGGCAAGAGATGTGCTTATGTGTACAAAGCAAAAAACAACACAGTGACTCCTGGTGGCAAGCCTAATAGAACAAGAGTAATCTGGGGAAAGGTAACTTGGGTACAAGGAAACAGTGGCCTGGTTGGAGCCAAATTCCAAAGCAACTTCCTGCCAAGGCCATTGGACACAGAATACGTGTGAAGCTGTACCCTTCAAAGATTGAAGAAAAGTCAATATGTAAAAGTGTATTTGTGCTCTTCAGCATGGCAGAGCAAAGAATGTCACACCCAGGCTCCCCCTTTTCTGTGACACTTTGCCTCTGAGTTTGAGTACATGCTGTTCTTGTACTGGAAAGCCCCATTCCCCATATGTCCTTCTCCTGACCATGTTTGCCTGCATAATGCCAACTCTGTCCTCCAAACTCACCCCAGGCATTGTCTCAGACTCGAAGCTTTCTTGTCTGTCCTGTCTTCTCTACTTTGGGAAGATGCCTGTGCTGGACAGACCCCCCTTCAAGAAGGCCTTATCCCCACTTGCAGGGAGTGCTGCCAAGACTTTGTAGCTGTCAGCTCCTGTAGAGAATGGCTTCAGCTCAAGAGCCTGGTCCAAGGTGATGTCTTCTCCCTGGGCCACTGCAGCCTCCAACCCATCTGTGTAGAGGTATAAAACCCAAGACCAGGCTGGGGAGATGACTTAGTGGGAAGGGCTTGCCATGCAAGCATGAAGACCTGAATTTGAAACCTTAGTACTTACATAAAATGCCAGGCATGGTGTGCATGCCTGTACTTCCAGCGTCATGGAATCCCTGGGGCTCACAGGTTAGCTAGTCTAGGTAAATTAGTGAGCTCTAGGTTCAGTGAGAGAGAGACTCTGCCAAAGAATAAAGTAAGCTGGGCGTGGTGGTGCACACCTTTAATCCCAGCACTAGGGAGGCAGAGGTAGGAGGATCGCTGTGAGTTCGAGGCCACCCTGAGACTACATAGTGAATTCCAGGCCAGCCTAGGCTAGAGTGAGACCCTCCCTCAAAACAAACAAACAAAACCCTAACAACAACAACAATAAGAAGAACAACAAAACGAATAAAGTGGAGAACAGCTGAAGAAGACACCTGATGTCCAGTTCTGGTCTGCATGTGCACATATGTACAACCTACACGTGTGTGTCCACACACACACACATACTCGCACACACAGAAAGCTGCTCCCATCAGCCCTAACTTAAGAAAAAGCTGAGTAACCATTTTAGCTCCATTGCACTTTGGCTCAATCCTGATTCCTTCTTCTGCCTTCAACAGATTTTCATCCCAAGGGTTCCATGCATATTAATCTCCTAATCTCCATCTCAGATCTGCTCCTGGGAGTCTCCAGGACTTGTGTCTCCCCAGCTTGGCACAGAGCTTTCGGGGGACTCAGAGGATCAGGGCACTCCTGAGAAAGGCAGCCGTCTCTGTGCACCCAGCCCCAGGAGTGCACTGTGGCAGTAAACCACTAAACCCCGTCTCCATTGATCCACCTGGTCATGGCTTCTTAACCAGATAATTCATCTCCAGGTGGCCCTGCACTTCCTGACCCCAGGTGAGTCATTAATTTGGTGACTGTTGTCCTCCTGAGCTCAAATGACCACCTTTCCCATAACCCCCAAACCACAGTGTGAGGCCAGAGGATTGATTTCAGCAGAGGGTAGATGGGGTGCATGGTAGTGAGGTTTTGGCACCTTGTCTGTCATAGGCTGTGGCTGCTCTGAAAACAAGTTACTCATACTCAAACTGCCAAGGTAATGTGATGCCCACAACACTAGCGCCCCCAACCTCATGTCTCAATTACAAACTCCCAATGCTTGGTTCCTGATCCTCCAATCAGAGAAACAGCACCAGGTCTGGAATCCCGGCCGTGTAAGTTCAACCTGGCATCCTCCACTTGCTGGCTCTGCAGCCTTGGGCCAGTCCTGTTGATTACCTGAAGCAATTATTCCTGGTCTTTGGGGGAGGTAAAGTCAGTTATCCCATCTCTGGGGCTTGATTTGGTTGGCTTTCAATGAAGATACCGTAGGAAGACCCTCTGTACACAGTGCCACTCTATGGACACTCCCGTCCTCCAAACTTGACAGTCTGAATCCCTATATAACAGAGAAGTAACACACACTTTCATGATGGACTGAATGCCAGGGGTAGTTCCAAACACCCTACTTGTACTAACTCAGTCCTCGCAACCATCTTGTGAGGTTTGTACTGTTCGTAACCTCATCTTGAAGATGAGGAAATGGGACACAGGGAGGCCAAGCAGTTTGCCTGGAGTCACACAGCTAGGAAAAGGCTTCAGAACTTGAAACTGGGTAGTTTGGCTTCTGAGTTTGCATTCCAGGTGTGTGGGGGGGGCATCTCTGAATACAGGAGGGGGAGGAGGGGAAGGTAGGAAAGAAATGGCATGTTCAAGGCAGGTAATGAGGAAAGCTGAGGGAACAGAACAGAGCCATGACCCTAAGGATACACCAGGGCTTCCTTGGGCTCAGAAGAGTGTGGACCTCAGAATAGGAAAGGGTCTTGGGTGAGCCGCTCATGACCCTGGAGGAGCAAGGACTCTGACCAGACCAGGGTGGAAAGCTCAAGACCTGGCCACACGAGTTCTTGCCAGTCAAGGGCTGGTGGCAGCAGGTATGTGTGTGGGGAGAGGAAGCTGGGACCATGCTGGGCAGAGCTTCAAACACTGAGTCATCTTGTCAGTGGACTCTGCTGGGGCAAAGCTGAAGAAAGAAAACACCAAGCCAGCAGGAGAGGTCACAGGCTTTCACGGCCTTCAGGAGTACCATGACTCACCCTTTATCTGCGTCCTTATGAGATCTCCTATGCCACTGCCCCGGTCCCTGGAGAAATGATCAGGGGACCACAGAGAGTCATCAGTCCCTCCCAGGGCGGCACTTGCAAAGTGCCTGTGTGCAAAACTCTGATCGTCTTGGGGCATGTAGGCAGGAAGTGGAGGCTGTTGGGTAGGGAGGGCTGGGGAGAAAAAGGCAGAGCAGAAAAGGAGGAGCACAGACGCACGGGCACTCGGAGGTGCCACATGAACATGCCTTGACCACCAGAGAGAGAGAGACATGGCAGGCAGGCGGAATCCATGTAAACGGAAAAGGAAAAAGAGAAGAAACCCTCAGAGCTCAGGATGCAGCTCAGTTGGAAGAGTCTGAACAGCAAGCACAAAGCCTTGGTTCTGTCCTAAGTGCTGTGTGTGGTTGTGCCTGCCGGTGGTCCCAGCACTTGGGTGGTGGAGGCAGGAGAAGTTCAATGTCACCCTCTGCCACATAGGGAGTTCTAGAACAGCCTGAGCTACATAAAAAACCCTGTCTCAAAAAATAAGAGATGAGCTGGGCGTGGTGGCGTATGCCTTTAATCCCAGCACTTGGGAGGCAGAGGTAGGAAGATCACCATGAGTTCAAGGCCATCCTGAGACTACATAGTGAATTCCAGGTCAGCCTGAGCTAGAGTGAGACCTTATCTGGAAAAACCAAAACAAATAAATAAATAAGAGATGAGAGAGAGAGAGATCCAGAAGGAAGATGTGTCTGACTTCCTATTGGGCCCCAGCAGTACCTGGTACACAGCAGGAGCTCAACAGTTACTTACTGAAGGACTTATAGGAGATTTACAAAGTGGCCAAGAAGTGGAGTGAACACAAAAATGGAGGCAGCAGATTTAGGTGGGGAGGATAGGGAGGGTGGTGAGCCTCCCTCCCTGCTGCCGCTGGAACTAAGTAGCCACTGCCTCCCTGCCTGTGACAAAGCTGGTATTGAGGATGCTCCAAGTGCCACTCTCTGCCCCAGGGGTGAATGGATACAAGGGTTACTCACTTCAGAGGTTGCACCCCAGGTTCTTGGAATCTTGGTAGGAAGAAAGGAATAGTCAGGAGAAGAACCTTAAGCCAGGGCTTGTTTGCTGATGGGGAAGATTGCCTCAGGGTAACAGGTAGAAAGATGTTCTCTTGCCTTCCCATGGCTCCTGTGTGTCTCACTGCCCCATATCTAGGCCCTGTTCAGAGGCGGCCCTTGTCATTCAGATAGCATGCCTTATGGGAGGCAGAGCCTGAGCCATGGCTATGGGGACACTTAGAGACTTAGAGACAGGTACATGTGGAGAGTCAGGGAAGAAGAGGTAAGGAGAAAAGAGAAAGGGGGAGGAAGGGAGAAAGAGAAAGAGGAGAGTCAGTTTTACCAATGTACTTAATGTTTAATCCTAATGTGTCAGGGTCTCTGCATCTCTGTATTCTGGTTATCTTTCTAACCTTATCTCCTCAGTTTCCCTCTGTGTCCATGTAGATGTCCATCCAGTTTCTAGTCATGTACCCATTTCTTACCTTGCTTTTTAATTGGTCTTAGCAGCCATATTCTCCATAGTTCCAAGTTTGACTACATGTCTGCCTTTGTCCAGCTGCCCATTCATTTTCCTACCTGTTTTCTGATCTATTTAACCATCTGGCTGGCCATCCATCCATCCATCCATAATACATCTGCCTGCCTGTTAGTGATCTATGCATCTGTATTCATTCTCATGCCCCCCCGACATTTGATTTATCTGCATACCGATCATCCTATTTCTGTCTTCATCTGTCCATTTGAAATTGGCATGTTGGCACATACCTGACCATACTACCAATCTGCTTCCCTCATGGTCTGTCAACCTCCTTGCCAAAGTATCTGTACACTTACCTGTCTCCACAATATTTTGTCCTACATCCTGTGTTTGATCCCCCCTTGTAGAGAGCCACAACCAGTAGGAGCCATTGACACAGGCACAGCCATGTCTACCTCCAGTTGAACTAGCAGAGACCAGAGAGGGCACAGCCCCTCCTTAATTCCTCATTCCTACATTGTCTTGCCTTGTCCCATGTTCCCATGCTTTCCCTACATTTGATAAAAGAAAGTTGTCAAAGCTTTTCTGAGTGTGTATAAAATAAACCAACACTGGTTAGGCGGCTGCAGTGTCTCTATCAGAGCCTGCAGATCACCCAATCCCAGCTCTCACTCTATTACTTGTGTATATCTTTCTAATCCTCAAGTCGCCCCTAACAGGTCATAGATACGGTGCTTGTGGTACCCTCTCCATTTCTTCCTTCCATCCCTCCTTCCTTCCATCTACAGCCACTCACTCTAAAAATAGAGTACTTACCTCATGCTCAGATCTGCGCTAGTCCGAAGGAAGATACTGAAGGTAGATATGATTTCTGTCAAAGAATTCACGACCTGGGATTTCTCATGAAGAGTGATAAAAAATGAATTCTCACCACGCAGTGGGTAAGGACTAAGATGGGGTTATGTGCCACCCTGTGACCACATGTTCATAGAAACACTGAGGAGGAGCCTGAAGGTTTTCTAGACTTTATGGCTGTGCTTGTATGGACGCCTTTGTCTCCATCTGCCAGTCCTTCCGTGGGTTCCCTCATGCGCAGGCCCATGATTCCATTTGTCTAATCCACCAGGGCCAAACTGTCTGCTTACCTGTGTCCATCTGCTTGTCACAGGCTTGTATCCATCAGGTGAAGAATCTCCTTACCGTCTACCTATCACCACTGCTGTTGTCACTTTACTAGTCTGCTATTGGCCCTCTTTCTAGTTGGTCCCTCCACTCATCTCTCTCTCCATTTTCCTGTTATCTGCTAAATTGCCAGTTGACGGATGTGGTAATTAGGGTACTTCTGGACACAAGTAACAGATAACCCTACCAAAAGGGGCTTAGACAATAAGACAAACTGTTCTCTATATAGCAAGATATTTGGGGACAGGGAGATTTGCACATTGATTAATGTGGCCCAGTGGTATTATCATCACATAACTTTTCTGCCATCCAAGGCATACTACCTTTGAATTCAGGCCAAACCTGAGTTTGAGTTTTCAGGATGTTACAAAGGTTGCAATAGCTCAACATGTTATCTCTTCAAATAGCAAAGTACAAAATCCAAAGGGAAAGGGCATGTGATGGTTTATACTGTCAACTTGACAGGACCTAGAGCCACCTGTGGGGGAGTCTCTAGATTAGGTTAGCCTCTGGGCAGGCCTGTGAGAAATTGTGTTTAGACTGAGGTGGGAAGACCCATCTTTTGTTGTTATTTTTTGAGGTAGGGACTCACTCCAGTCCAGGTTGACCTGGAACTTACTCTGCATCCTTAGGCTGGCCTCAAACTCATGGCGATCCTTTTACCTCAGTCCCCCAAATACTGCGATTAAAGGCATGAGCCACCACACCTGGCTTCTTTAAAAAAGATTTTTGGGAAACCTATATTAACTGGGTGGTACCATTTCTTAGGCTAGAGTCCTGGACATACAGAAGTGAGTGAGCTGGCTGAGCACCAGCATTCATCACTCTGCTTCCTCACTGTGTTGTGACTGGCTGTGTCTGGCTCCTGCTGCCATCCTTGCCGGCTATTATGGACTGTAACCTGCAACTACACGCTGAAGTAAACCTTTCCTTAAACTGATTTTTGTCAGATATTTTGTATCAGCAATGAGAAGATAACTAGTACAGGATGCATCTCTTCCATCTGGCCTTTTAAAGACTGAGTTAAACTTTCTCAAAAGGTTCGTAAAGAGACCAGTTCTCATACTTCAACAGCCAGAATTTTATATTCCATTTTATTGTGGTGTGTGTGTGTGTGTGTGTGTGTGTGTGTGTGTGTGTGTGTACGTGTTCATTGTGAGAGTGCAGGCATGCACATGCCCCTGTGTGTGTGTGTGTGTGTCCATCAGAGGACAACTTTTGGGTGTTGGCCCATACCTTCTACCTTGTTTGAGGCAGAGTCTCTCATTCACCAGGGTGAATGCCAGGTTAGATGGCCTATGAGCTTCCAAATGATTCTCTTTTTTCTACTTTCCTTCTAACCGTAGGCATGCTGGAATTACAGATGCTTGCTATACTGTCTGACTTTTTATATGGGTTCTGGGGATCTGAACTCAGATACTCACACTTGCAAGGCAAGCACTGACTCATATCCCCAACCCAACATTCTTTTTTTTTTTTTGATGTAGGGTCTCATGTTAGCTCAGGCTGTCTTGGAATTCACTATGTAGTCTCAGGCTGGCCTCAAACACACAGCAATACTCCTACCTCTGCCTCCTGAGTGCTGTGATTAAAGACATTCACCACCACACCTAGCCTCCATTTTTAAAATTATAATTTATTTATATTATTCTAATTTTACATTCATAATGGTGACTCCATTATCCTCCTCCCTGTCCTCCCTCTTCCAAAGGGACCCTCATCAGTGGGGAATGTGGGTCATGCATTTTGGGGGTAGGCAAGAGTGATGGGGGATAGGCCAAGTCTTTGTGCATAATGCCCCAACTTGTGGCTCTAACATTCTTTCTGCCCCCTCTTCCACAAATTTCCCTGAGTCACATTGGGGTCATTTTAGTTCTACTTCAGTGATGAAGTTTTGGGAGCCTCTGTGCCTCTGGATATCTGGCTTAGTAGGAGTTGGATGTTCTCTGTGTTTATCTCTTTCAGCCTTTTTCTGGTGTCATTATCACCAAGAAAGCTGTACTCTTGCCCTTCCCCCACATTACTCTATGGTTTCAGCTGGGGCCCTGGTGAGATGTGATTGGCTGATCCTCCCTTCAGGTTCTTTGTCCATCTGAAAAAGATAAGCAAATTCTGCAACGGAGAGAGAAGTTAGTACTAGATAGATGGGATGGCCATAGATATTTTGGAGGGAATTTTATATGCGTAGGCTCTCTTCTAGCCCACATTTGGTGGTATCTTGATCTTGGAGACTGAGCTCATTTTTTGTACATGGTTTTGACTTATTTCCCAGTTCCAGCAATGAGTTCCATTCCACTGGGTGGATCTATTAGCCAAATCAATAGCAGTTGGTTACCCACCATGGCTGTGTGCCACTACTGCACTTGTTTAAGCATTACGTCAGGTTGTTTCCTGCTGGGTAGCTTAGACTGCGAGTTGTTTGGACAGATGTCGGCCATTTTCCCCCAGTTGCTCGTGTAGCACCCTCTGGCACTAGACTAGCTAACTGTCTGGGGACTGACCCTCTTCCAGATTCTGACCAGGTCTCTCCGTGTTTAGTCTCACATGCATATGCTGTCTTCAACAGTAGGGTCTTACCATTAATCTTTGGTGGGTCATCAAGAACGCTGACAGAAATCTGTCTTTTTTGGGAAACCTTGTAAGTGTCTCAGATCAACAGCTCATTGTGAAAGTTAACCCCGTGCTGGTACTGGGAGTTATAAGTCAGCGCCTAGGAAGGTGAGGGAAGAAAAAGATTTGATAATATAAAAGAGAAAGTGAGTATAGAGAGGAGAGAGAGAGAGAGAGAAGAGAGAGAGAGAAGCAGGAAAAGATTAAGGTTGGTCTTCATGATGTTCTCTCCAGTTTCCTGTGGTTCGGGTGTTCCCTCTGCGGGCCTGCTGAAGGATCAATGTTTTAGCCTGTTGTTCAGAATAAAGGGTTTTATAGTATCATTTCCTTTTGGGTCCCTATTTGTATCCCCCCACCACGCTTGTCCTCCCTCCCACCCTCTCACTCCCTCCCACCCTTACTCTCCCCCCATCCCACCCTCTCTATTGTCTGGTCCTCAGAGTGCTTATTAAGTTTGGCAGCATCTCAGGTGGATTCAGGTTAGGGGCGACAGATAAACGAGACCATGCGACGATTATCTTTTTGTGATTGGGTGAGCTCACTGAGGATGATCTGTTCCATGTTTGACCATATTTTTTTTCAAATTTCCTTATTTCATCTTTCCTTACTGCTACATAGAATTCCATAGTATAGATATACCACATCTTTGTTATCCATTCATCTAATGATGGACATCTGGGTTGATTCCAGCTCTTTGCTATTATGAATTGATCAGCTATAAACATGGTTGAGCAAATGTCTCTGATCTGAGGCTTGGAGCCTTTAGGGTAAATGCCCAGTAAGGGAATAACTGGATCTGTTGGTAGGTCTATGGTCATCCTTTTCAGGAGTCTCCATATAGCTGTCCATAGTGGTTGAACCATTTTACATTCCCATCAGCAGTGGAAGCTTGTTCCTATTTCTCCACAGTCTCGCCAGCATTTGTTTTCATTGTTTTTTTTTAATGTTAGCCATCCTTACTGGGGTAAGGTGGAATCTCATAGTTGTTTTTGTTCGCATTTCCCTGATGATTAGGGATGTTGAACATTTTCTTAAATGTGTGTTTGCTATTTGTATTTCTTCCTCTGAGAACTCCCTGTGCAGTTCTCTGCCCCACTTTGTGAGTGGGTTGTTTGATGACTTATTGTTTAGGCTTTGGATTTCTTTGTAGATTCTAGAAATTAAAAAAATATTTGAGAGAGAAACACAGACAGAAATAAAAAGATGAGAGAGAGAGAGAGAATGAGTAAGTACAGGCATACCAAGGCCTCCTGCTGCTGGAACCAAACTCCAGATGCATATGCCATTTTGTGCATCTGGCTTTATGTGGTACTGGGGAATCAAACTCAGGCCATCAGGATTTGCAAGCAAGTGCCTTTAACAGCTGAACCATTTCTCCAGCCCTCCATTCTTTTTTAAAATAAATATTTTATTTTTATTGAGAGAGAGAGAGAGAGAGAGAGAGAGAGAGAGAGAGGAGAATGGGCATGCCAGGGCCTCCAGCAGCTGAAAACCAACTCCAGATTCATGCATCACCTGGTACATCTGGCTTATGTGGGTCCTGGGGAATCGAACCTTAGTCCTTTGGCTTTGCAGGCAAGCACTTTAACCACTAAGCTATCACTCAAGCCCCAGCCCTCCATTTGTAATCAATCTCTAGCAATGGGAATGAAATCACCACAATATTCCTGGACCCAATTAGGGTTCACTTTTGTGATAAGGAAAGGGTTCAACCTTCTTCAAGGTACTTGAACTCCAAACAAGGTAGAGGATGGGGCATGGCTTTTGGGCAGGCCATCAACATATAGTGTATACCAAGCTGTACATCCATTTTCCCTGAGCAATCTATCTGTCCATCTATGTGTCTGTCTATTGATTAGTCTGCCTGTCTGTTGGTCTATCTGTCAATCACTCCTCAGCATTGCCTCCCTGCCCACCTTTTCATGTCAGTGTATGTGGCTATCTGTACATCTGTTTGTGTGTCCACTTGTCTTTTGGCTTACCTGAAAAGAGAATAAATCTGCTCATCAATTTGTGTGTTTGGTGAGCATGCCTATCCATCTTGAGCTTCTGTCCACTGTTGCCCTTCTTTCCCTTGCCCGCTCCATGCTTAACAAATGGACAGCTCTTTGGTTTCCCCTTTTTCTCACAGACTAGTTTGAAATGACTCATGATACTCATTCCCCTACACAATGCACAGACCACAGGGCCCAAGCAAAAAGGATGACAGCAGGACAGGATCACATAGATCACCAAACCAGATGGACCATTTCCCTCTTCTGGGCTTGTCCTGGAGCTGGGCTGTTCACGATCGTGACCAGCAGTGGTCAGTCCCTCCTAAACTGGAGGTTCCACACTGAGCTCCCAGTAATTTGATCATTCATTCACTCATTCATTTATTTTTTTGGCCTGGATTAAATTATTTTAATTTATTTAAATTAATTTTGTTTGGGTTAGCATACAAAGTAATGGGTTTCATCGTATTTTTATTATTTTAATTTATGTATTTATTTGGGGATTTTCAAGGTAGGGTCTTACTCTATTCCAGGCTGACCTGGAATTCACTATGTAGTTTCAGATTGCCCTGGAACTCTTGGCAATCCTCCTACCTCTGCCTCCAGGTGCTGGCATTAAAGGTGTATGATCATTTATATATATATTTTTGCATGTTTTTGTGTTTGTATGTGCCAGCACATGTGGGTATCTGTCTCCAGCCTCTCCTCACTTATTCTTAAACAAATATTTGTTGGTTGTCTGCTCTGTACCAGGCCCACTGTGGACACAGAGGTAAACAGGACAAGCATGGTTTGTTTCTATGGGCCTTACAGTGTATGCCTAGACATGGCTTCACATGGCCATACTTATGCAGCCTTACTATTACTACTTTTTTTTTTTTTTGAGACAAGGTCTAGCTGTGTAGCCAAGGCAGATCTGGAACTTTCTATGAATGCCAGGATGGCCTTGAAGTTATAGCATTATATATATCATCGTAAGTACTAAACAGTTTTTCAAGTATATGCTTATAGACACAGCCACATCCAGGCTTTGCTAGCCTCTGCAAACGTGTTGGGCATAACATATGGATGGCACTTTAGTGCTGTTCAAAAGCATGCCACACACACACACTTATTGTGACAGTGTTTACTGCCATGGGGCATCAAAAGCAGGGCATAGAATCTTTGTTAAAATTTTTTTTAGCCAGGCATGGTGACGCACACCTTTAATCCCAGCACTTGGGATGATAAAAGGGGAAGGTGGTGGGAGGGAACTATGATCATGGCATATTGTCTGTATATATGAAGGTTATCAATAAAAAGTTTATTTATTTATTTATTTATATGTGTGAGAGAGAGAAAAAAAGAGGGGAAGAGAGGGAGCATACTGGGCCTCTTGGTGCTGCAAACAAACGCCAGACACATGAGCCACTTTTTGCATCTGGGGATATGTGGATACTGGGGAATCTGAACCCGGGCTGGCAGGCTTTGCCACTGAGCTATCTCCCCAGCCCCACTTGTACCACTTTTTTTGCATCAAGATTTACGTTGGTGGATGGGGAGTTGAACTTAGACCAGCAGGCTTTTCAAGCAAGCACTTTTAATCACTGAGCCATTGCCCCAGCCCCAGGATTCTTTATTTCTGCTCCCACATTTAGCCCTGACTCTTTGCATGACCTTGAGTAACCATTCTGTGTTATCTAGTACAAAATAGGGCAGCTCTTGGCCCAGGGATAAGCAGACACCCTCACATTCTTTGAACCACTGTACTCACCTTCCTTCCAGGCATGCAGTTACTTCTCATCTGTCTCACTGTACATGTGTCTTTCTCCTTCTCCTGTCTCTGACTCTCAAGTGCTCCCTGATTGTTCTGGGTTTGTTCTCCTGTGTGAGTCTGTGGACCTCTGTCAGTATGTGGTGTTTTAGTATTGGGGTACAGTGCTTGGGGTGGTGTCTGAGTATACATTTGTACTACTGTGTATTTGTATGTCGGTCTGCTGTGCATCTCTGTGTGTTTTTTATCATACGCGCACACACACACACACACACACACACACACACACACACTCTTGCACGTGCCTGGCTCCCCTAATATGCTGAACGGGCCATTACACCTCTTGCATGCAGGGTTGGTGGTGGGGGGGGGACAGAGGGAGGCAGCAGAATTCTGTAAGAACATTAAATCCCAAATAAAGTAGAAAATATTTTTTAAAATTACCGACTTCCCGTTTTCTCCGAAATGGAGTGAAACGAGGCTGGTCCCGAGGCGGGGGCTCCGCAGGGCCAGCCACTGGAAAGGGGCAGTGCTTTATTTTTTATTTTTGTAATAAGAGGAACTGAATTAGAAAAAACGGGGAAGGAAGAGCAGAGTCAGATTGTTAAAGGATTCAATGAGCTGTGGCCAATGTATTCGAAAGGTGCTTAAGGCAGCAGAGCCGCTCACCAAACACACTCGCAAACACACACACACACACACACACTCACACACACACACACCCAAGACACCACACCGCCATCACACTCACATGACTGAGACAAAGGCACATTCAGCCAAACTCACATTGGACTCACAGCCTGAGACACACAGATAGGACGATGCAAAGACACACCGACTTCTCCCCACACGTCCCCTGTACAAACAGCACTCACTCTGAGGTGCATTTCACCTCAGGCTCCAGGACAATCTGATGTATCTCAAGGGACACAAAGGAATCTAGCACAAACTCATGCACACAATCAGTAATACACACTCACAGTCACACAGACTTACACTCACCACCCTTGGCTCTCCAAAGACATGTTCATATACTTAAGGACAGCCACCATATGCCCATCTAGACACCTGTACCCTCACAGCAGAATCATCCAAAAGCTCCCAGACACTCCCCTGAGACAGAGCCACAAAAGATCCTCACCAAGGCACCCTCATACCATCCTACGGTCACCCAACACACACCACGTGTCGTTATTAACAATAATGGTGGGCCTAGTGGTGTAGCTCAGTGGGAGAGCACTTGCCAAGCACACACCTGTCTTTGAGTTCTTCCTCAGTACAGCAGAAAACCAAAGAACAGTACTACCTATTTAAAGAGAGACTTCCAGTTGGACATCGGGTCTTTTCAAGTCTCACAGCCCTCCTGTGCCATCACCTTTGCTTTAGAGATCAAATAACAGAGCTCGAGGAGGTTAAATGACTTGCCCAGAGCCATCCATGAGCAGTAGTCGGGCCAAGTCAGGGCTCAAGCCTATTTTAGACTCTGTTCCCCACACAGAGAACAGAATGTATGCGTGGTCCTGCTCACGTGTCCTCATGAATGAGCATTTACTTATTCAGGTTCAAATAATCCACAGTCACCTGCAATTGTACGCAATTCCCCTACCCCAAGCTATGTGGTGTTCTACTTTTCAGTTTCTCTGGATTTCCCTACCCTGCCTCTGCCTCCTTCCGACAGGCCAGAAAGGGTAACTTCTCCCTGGGAAGGAGGGGTGGGCATGCCCAGGGCTTTCTTCCACCCGATCACACCTACAGCTGCATTCCTCTTACTCTACCAAAACCCCATCTCCTTGGGGCCTGGGAAAGGTGAGCTCCAGCTTGCCTCACCCTACTCCTCCCACACATTCTAACTAAGAGGACATTAAAAAGTGCTGACAGGGTAGGGGAAAGGCCACCTGCCCGCCTGCCAGCCAGGCCACTTTCATCTTGTGGGCCTCCCACCTGCCATAGCCACAGCCGCCTGCCCTGGCCTTCTCTCCCCTCTGATCCCTCTTTATTAATCTAGCTCTGTCTGACCAGCCAGGGCGCCCAGTCGCTCCATCTCCCCTCTGCTCCTACAGCCGCCAAACAGAGGCTCCATGCCTGCATCAATCACCCCAGGAGCCACGTAGAGAGCCTCCAGCGGGGTGGGGGGGGGCTCATTCTCCTCCCAGTTTACCACAGGAGTCTGGGCCTCCCATGCCAGACCATGAACACATTGCACCGTGTCCTACCCCGTGGAGCACACGTAGCACACACTAACTTGTGCATTCACTTGCACAGCAACATGCACAAAAGCTGTTGCATGAATACTGTCATGACAGAAACAGTGATAGCCACACGTCGTGACACTGAGAGGAGACCCATGAGGCAAGTGCTAGAGCAAAGTGAATACATTCACACGAACGTGACACAACACACTGACAGTCACAGGACACAGGACTGGCAGTGATGTTGACCGATCATGTGACGATAGAACAGTGCCTGGCTTCATTTCATAGTGGCACTTCATACCTTAATATTTGCTGAATAAATGATAGTGACAATACACATACATCTTGAAGCCAACATATATACACCATGGAAAAATAAAAGAGAACTCCAGCTAAGAACACCCCAGGCAGCATGTGACTGAAATCAGAAAGACTGAAGATGAAAATGGAAATGAAGATATCTGGGGTGGTTTGATTCAGGTGTCCCCCATAAACTTAGGTGTTCTGAATGCTAGGTTCCCAGCTGGTGGAGATTTGGAAATTAACGCCTCCTGGAGGTGGTGTATTTTTGGGGGCGGGCTTATGGGTATTATAGCCAGTTTCCCCTTGTCAGTGTTTGGTACACTCTACTGTTGCTATTGCCCACCTGGTGTTGGCCAGGGGGCGATGTCCACCCTCTGATCATGCCATCATTTTTCCCTGCCATCATGGAGCTTCCCCTTGAGTCTGTAAGCCAAAATAACCCTTTTTTCCCCCCCAAAAGCTGCTGCTCTTGGTCGGGTGATTTCTGCCAGCAATGTGAACCTGACTGCAACTGAGTCCAACTTGGATAAAGTTTATTTTTGTTGTTGTTTTAGGTTTTTTTTTTTTTTTTTTGAGGCAGGGTCTTGCTCTAGCCCAGGGTGACCTGGAATTCACTATGTAGTCTCAGGCTGGCCTGGAACTCAAGGTGATATCCTCCTACCTCTGCCTCCTGAGTGCTGGGATTAAAGGTATGTGCCACCATGCCTGGCTTTAAAGACATCTTTTTGAAACACAAATCTAATGCTAAAATAAAACCTCATGGGCTAGAGTGAGATTCTATCTCGTAAAACCAAAATAATAATAATAATAAATAAATAAAAATAAAACCTTAGCAGTCGCCAGCCATTAGCCGAGGCTTCTGAACTCTAGCCACATGGGCTTTCTTTCTTCCTCTTAGCTGTCCTGCTCCTTCCTGCCACAGGGACTGGGCATATGTTGCCTCTGCCACCGGCATTGCTCTCCTCTCCCGTGGTCCTGGTTTCCCTTTAGCTTTGGGTCACTTCCTAGCTGGGCGAGGTCCTCCCCTGAGAAGGCTTTCCCAGCAAAGCTTTCCTCAGTGATACCTCCCATTGGTCAAGCCTTTCTGTTGCCCACACCCTGCCTGAGAGCCTGTGATGGCCTGCAATGTCTGCCTGTGCTATCCACTGGCTCTCAGGATCGGCACCTAGAAGTTCCAAGAGTGCGTTGTCTACCTGATCCACAGTAAGTAGGTGCTCAGTAATTATCTGCTGTGTGAATGAGTGACACACACACAAAAGAATACTAGAGGGAGAGCGTGATCACAGGCAAGTAAGTCCTAGACTACCAGCATTGGGTATATAGTGAAACCTCAAGGTTTTTTTTTTTAATATTTTACTTTATTTATTTATTTGAGAGAGAGAGATACAGAAATAGGCAGGTAGAGAGAGAGAGAGAGAGAGAGAGAGGAGACAGAATGGGTGCGCCAGGGCCTCCAGCCACTGCAAACGAACTCCAGATGCATGCACCCCCTCGTGCATCTGGCTTACGTGGGTCCTGGAGAATCGAGCCTCGAACCGGGGTCCATAGGCTTCATAGGCAAGCGTTTAACCACTAAGCCATCTCTCCAGCCCAGTGAAACCTCAAGTTTTGCTTTTGCTGTGTAACCTTGAGCAAATTCCTTCACCTCCCTGGGCCTCAGTTTCCTTGCCTGTTATTGATGGAGTTGGACTTTCAGCAGTCTCTGTGGAGTCTAGGGGCTCTCAGGAACATCCAGAGCTCTATGGGTAAAGGTGGGAGCAAAAGGGAGCAAGCTGCTTCTATTATTTGTTATGGTTTTTTTCTCTCTGTGTGGATATGCACGTGTGAGCATGTGCACACATGTGCCTATGTATGTGCAGGCCAGAGGTAAATATCAGATGTCTTCCTCAATCACTCTCCTGTTCTCATTAAACCTAGAGCTCACCAATTTGGTTAGACCAGGTAGCCAGCAAGCCTCAAGGATCCTGCCTCTACCTCCCCAAGGCTGGGATTACAAACATGTACCACCACACTCAGCCTTTATGTCGGTGATCTGAACCTAGACCCTCGTGCTTGAAAGGCAAGCACTTTATTGGCTGAGTCATTTCCTCAACCCCCTGTTTTTCACGTTTTGGAGACAGGGTCTCATGTAGCACAGGCTGGCCTTGAACTTGCTCTGTAGCCATATTTCCACTTCCCAAGTGCTGGTATGACAGGAGTGTACTACCAGGCCCAGTCCCTCTATTATTATCGGTGTGTCTATGTTCTTAGGTATGAAGGTTCTTAGATTAAAACTGTCTTTTGAGGGCTGGAGAGATGGCTTAGCGGTTAATGCACTTGCCTGTGAAGCCTAAGGATCCAGGTTCGATTCTCTAGGTCCCACTTAAGCCAGATGCACAAGGTGGCCCATGCATCTGGAGTTCGTTTGCAGTGGCTTGAGGCCCTGGGCACCAGTTCTCTCTCTGTCTCTAATAAATAAATAAATAAATAAATAAATAAAACTAAATATTAAAAAACCCCTTTCTTTTGAAACACAGACTAGGTGATCTCTAGTTCTTTTCTAGAATATTGAAATGGAGTAGAAGCAAGAGTGCTGCCAGTGCACATCAGAGCACGTGCTGCCTTTTATCTGCAAAGTTATCTAAGTGGACCCCCCCTCTGCAGACTCAGTGGAGAAAAGGAGCAATAAGCATCAAATGAACCCAATTGGAGGAGGATTCCTATGAGAGGAGTTTTCAACATCTCATGCAGATTCCTAATTTTGGTGACAGATTCAAAGAGACCCGAGGCCTGATAGGGGAGGGAAGCAGGGGGGCACCACTTCCCAGAAGGGACTGTGATCAAAGCAATAGCCAAAAAGGCCAGCGAGCCTGAAAAGGAGTGGCAGATGATGGGGGGGGGGTGAGGTGGGGACAGAGTCCCCTGTAAACTGAAAAGCCCACACACACTGATAACAAATGGGCGCACTTAATATCAAGGCCTCTTTATCCTGGGAAAAGGAAGTGGAAAGGAATCCTGAGGTTTGGAGACCAGGATAGGGAGGCCAGATGAGTGATGGCCACAGGACATGGGCTGCCTTTCTTGAGATATGAGCTTGTTCCTTGAGGCAGGAGCAGAGAAAGTAGCCTTAAGCTAGGGGATAAGTGTTCTTGTGGGGTGGTCAGGAGCCAGGAGTAATACCCAAGGGGTAGGCTCCCTGTACGCCCCACCTTGCCCTGCTCTCTTCTCCACCAGCCTTCGCATTGACCTCTCACACACCTGCTTCCTGGGTTCCAGCTTTGTCCTGCTCACCAAAACTTTCCAGTTCCCAGCCATCTTCCCTCACTGCCTGCTTCCCGCAGTGGTTCTGGTTCCACTGTTTCTAGCTTCCACACTGCCCCTCTCTCCCAAGTCACTGCAGTAACTAGGCTGGTGATAGGGTCATGGCCTCTCCTCGCCCCCAGCTTCTTGGACTGGCTCTACCAGCAACCCTTCTCTAACCTCTCCAGGCAGAATGGGCCAGGCTCAGTGTGAAGGTTTTCGGCTCTTCCCCTTCTGCATTCTTTCCCTCAGTGAACTCATCTACAAGCAGGACTTCAAATTCAACTAGCCAGCCCAGAGGAGGCCTCAGAGGGGCATTATTTCATATGTGTATTGAGCATCAATGCATGTGGATTGATGACTCCCAAATCAGTATTTTAGTCTTGGCTTCCAATTGGCAGCTCCAGTTCCTCCCTGGACATCTCCTACCCCCTCAGTCCCCACCATACCTTAAATTTATTGTGATCACCTTGAATCCTAAACTAGCACATGTGTCCCAGAATCTACCCCCTCACACCTGACACAGCCAACCCAGCACTCTTTCTCTTCACTCGCCTTCACACTGGACATCTTCTTCAAATGCCTTCATTGCTTCTCCACCGCAGACCAACCCATGTGCCATCATGGCCAGGGTTTGCTTCCACTCCTCAAATGAGCCCCAGGTCACCCATCTAACCTGACCCTCTCCCCTGGCTGCATGAGTTCCTCACCTAGGATCCTGGACTCTCCACTTCTGCTCAGTGGTCTGGCCTTCTTGGATCTAACCTGTCTGCCTTCCCAGCCTTGCCTAGCCTTGCCTTGCCTTGCCTTGCCTTGCCTTGCCTCTAGCTGGATGCCATTCTTCCCAACCCCTCACTGACTCCAAGCACATTTAAACACTGATACTTGCTCACAGCTGCTCTAGTCGCAGGGATTGCTACTCGCTCAGGGAGTTAAATCGCAACGGCCTTTCCAGCTGTCTGTCATGCTCATCTTAACCTGGGGACAACTGGCCACTAACACCCTACACTCCTGTCCTTGAAAAGCTCCTCCTGGCACTGTGACAACAATGTCTCCGAAAGCCTGGCATGGTGGCACATGCCTTTAATCCCAGCACTCGGGAGGCAGAGATAGGAGGATGGCCCTGAGTTCGAGGCCACCCTGAGAATACATGAATTCCAGGTCAGCCTAACCTTGAAAAACAAGACAAAACAAAAGTCCCCGGATGAGGACCAGCAGGTGCGCTTTCATCTTTCCCCTTTGTGACCCTCTCTTAGTTACCAATCTGCCTCAGATAACTTTCTCTAAGTCCTGAGTTTCTGGTCAAAAATAGTAAGGAGTCACAACAACGGACAACACGCATTCCCTTGAGCAGGAGAGAGTATTGCTATCCTACTTTCAGATGAGGAAATTGAGGAGAGTTTAGTAACTTGTCTAAGGTCATCCACCTACTATACATACTCGCTAGCTCATTTAAAAATGCATACCACAAGCCGGCCGTGGTGGTGCATGCCTTCAATCACAGCACTGGGGAGACAGAGGTAAGGTGGATCACTGTGAGTTTGAAGCCACCCTGAGACTACATAGTGAATTCTAGGTCAGCCTGGGCTAGAGTGAAACGCTACCTTGCAGGGGGCATCCCTAAAAAGGCTTAGCACAAAGATAGTCTTGAATACCAATTCTTTGTGATCTTGGCCAAGTTACTTCCTGCCTGAATCTTACTCTCTCTTCATTTGTACACTTGGGTAATAATAAAATACCATCTGATTCATGGGTGTTTTTATAAGAATTAGCTAACACAGAAAAGTACTTTGGCACAAAGCAGGCACTCCTTGCTACATCGCATGTTCTTCTCTTCACCCCAACAGAGGCTGCACAGACACTTGAACACCAGTGACAGTGGTCATGGGCTCATATCTGAACCTAGGCCTTCGACCCCAGGGTCCACTGGCTCAGTCGTATGGCCATCCACAGTGCTCTCTCCTTTCCCCAGTGATCACGGCCCCTTGCTTCAGATAATTAGGTTTAAAAAAAAAAAGGGGCCCTTTGGACTCAAATTCCATACAACAATAATTCTATGTCACTCTGGCCACCTGACTTGAAAAAACTGTCCTCAACCTGGACTATTTGGGGAGATCAAAACCTGAGTCCAATTTGAGCCTCATGATTTTATCCTTTTCTCGTGTCTCTTAGGCTTTGATCCCTTTCTAGGCCTGATTCTGGTCCCTTCTCCTCCTAGAGCTGTTTCTCTAAGTGTCGACATTCACTGATTCCCTCTTCAGTGGCTCCTTCTCATCTCCTGCTGGCTAAGAAAGCTTTGCCATGCTGAAAGGTTCTGAAAGGAATTTCAGAACCAACCTGTCTCCAGCCCTTTGTCTATACCCTCTGTCCCCATTTTTATCTCCATCAGCTCTCTAATGCCTACCATGTAGCTGACTTCTTTATTTAAAACAATTGATTTTATTTATTTATTTCTTGTGCATGTGTGCTATGATGTGGAAGTCTGAGAACAACCTCAGAGTGTTTGTCCTCTTCTTTCTTTGAAACAGGGTCTCTCATTGCTTATTTTATTTGAGAGATAGAAAAAGGCAGAGAGAGAGAGACAAAATGAGACAGAAAAGGGGGAGGGAGAGAATGGGCACATCAGGGCCTTCAGCCCCTGTAAACAAACTCCAGACACATGTTGCACCTTGTGCATCTGGCTTACATGTATCCTAGGGAACCAAACCTGGATCCTTTGGCCTCTCAGGCAACTGCCTTCACTGCTAAGCTGTATCTCCAGCCCTCTCTCATTGTTTTGTTGCTGCTAATCTAGCTTTCAGCTTCTCCCAGCTACCCTTCCCACTGCCTTAGGTGTTCTGGAATTACAGGTGCATGAGTCACTTTTTCTCTGGCTTTGAATATTGGGGAATTGAGCTCTGGCTAGCAGGCTTGAAAGCAAGTACTTTTAACCACTGAAACATCTCCCATTTTTATTATAATTTTTTATCCACCCCCCCCCCCAAAGGTAGCATCTCACTCTATGCCAGGCTGACCTGGAACTCTGTGTGTCCAGGCTGGCCTTGAACTCACAGTGATCCTACCTCTACCACTTGAGTGCTGGGATTACAGGTATGCACCATCACACCTAGTTTATACATATGATGCTGGAGATCTAACCTACGGCTTTGTGCATGCTAGGCAGTCACTCTACCCCTGAGCTATCTCTCTAGCTTCTTGGTTGACCTCTTAATCACCAATTCTAATGGCCTTTGCTGAGTCATTATATCCTGTACCCAAATTCCTCTTTACAGTTGACTCTGCTTTCAATCTCCTATCTCCTTCCTTCCTCCATCTCAGTGCCTCTACTCTTTTTAACTTTTTATTTATTTATTTATTAGAGACAGAGAGAGGGAGGGAAAGGGGGGAGGGGTAGAATGGACCTTCCAGGACGTCTAGCCACTGCAAACAAACTCCAGATGCATGTGCCACCTTGTGCATCTGGAGAATTGAATGTGGGTCCTTAGGCTTCACAGGCATGCATCTTAACCACTAAACCATCTCTCCCACCCCCTCAAAGTGGTGGTAGATGCTAGGGTTTGAATTCAGGGTCCTGGACATGCTAAGCAACTGCTCTACCACTGATGTACATTAAACCCTCAGCCCGTCATGGGCCACAACTCTCACTACTTCCCTACCTAGGAAACCCTTCTTTGACACATTCACAATTGCTATGCTAAAATCTCTTCTTTGTCTCCTTCGGTACTCTGGTACTCTGATCTGCCCAATGCTCACTACCCTTACTGAGCCCAACCCTGAGTTTCCTTCCTCTGTCTCAGCCTCATATCTCCTCTTGCAGCCACACCTCTGGGCCTGTCTTTGTCACTCTGCCTCAACTCTTCCTCTTCATCAAGCTAGTCTCTCCACTGTCCTCCAAATCCTTAGGTAAATCCAGGCTTCGGTGGCTTTGCTTCATTGTAGAACATGTCACATTATCCTAAATTGTGTTTTATTCTTTTCCTGAAGTCATACTTAGGAAAAAAAATCTACAAGAATAAATGCCACTCACTTTAAGGTATGCCTCTAGCTGCGCTCTTGTGGGAGCCTTCCCTTACAGGACTCTGCCCACCTCTGACCTTCTGCAAGCACCTCATGGCTTCCCTATGTCTCCCTTCTCCCTGGGTGATGTGCGAGTCTTGCCTCCCACACCAGGCCTCAGACACTTACAGGGCTCTGCATTCCTTCCTGCTCTGCGAGACTCAGTGGGGGGACTGCATTCAAGGGCTGCATGCAGGTTATCTCCCAGCTCCATTGTTAATGACCTGGAATTTGGGATTCTTTCTAGCATGTTCTTCCTGTGGAAAGCTCTTCAGTTTCTTGAAGGTGTCTTCAGTTAGCAGACAAACATGTGTTCATAAGCTGCAAACAGAAGTCTCCGAAGGTGGGTGGAGCCCCACAAGAAACTGGGCGTCCTGGAATCCATCAGGAAAGCCGCGAAAACAGCTTTTGGAAATGTTCTCACATAAGCCATCATTCTGTACACACATACTCCACCTTCGCTTACACTCTCTAGGTGAGCAGGAAAGTTCTCCTTGTAGTTCTTAAGGATCACCCATGTCCCTCTTTGCCCAGAAGAGTGGGTATCCTGGGGCTCAAGGCCTCAGTACAAATCACAAGGAATGGCTGCCTCCATGGGGCTTCACTGAGCATGGAAGTCTCCTTTTCAGTCCTCTGGCCACCACCAAGGTATAATAAACCTCCATTCCATCCCTCCAAGAAAACTCTAATGTGCTCACCACTTCTGTTCCTCCCTCTTCCTGTTCCCCACGAAGTGCACTTGAACCCCAGTTTCTTCAACAACATATTACATTCAACACTAGTACTGCCATCACTTTACTATCAACCACTGCCCACCCCAGATGCCAATACCCAAGCTCCTCTATGGCCCTTCTACTCTCCAGTGCTCAAACATCAGTTGGTAGATCGCTGTGCTCCCATCTCCAGACTCTCCCCCCCCACACACATCATTTTAGTTAGTGGCCAGACTGTGAGCATGTGTTCTCCTGTTAGTCCAGTCCCATGTGGCTGCACTGTGCCCAGGCCAGGTTCTGAGGAAGAGAACTAGTGCATATTAGCTTGTCAAAAAGCAGCCAGGCATGGTGGCGCACGCCTTTAATCCCAGCACTTGGGAGGCAGAGGTAGGAGGATTGCCAGGAGTTTGAGGCCACTCTGAGACTATGTAGTGAATTCCAGGTCAGCCTGGACTAGAGCAAGACCCTACCTCGAAAAACCAAGTCACTGAGCTGGATGTGGTGGTGCACGCCTTAGTCCCAACACTCAGGAGGAAGAGGTAGGAGGACTGCTGGGAGTTTGAGGCCAGCCTGGGACTTACAGGGTGAGTTTCAGGCCAGCCTGGGCTAGAGTGAAAAACTCTACCTCAAAAACAAACAAACAAAAAATTGTCACAGAGAACCATATACAGCAGAATCAACTTGGAAACTAGGTAAAAATACAGATCACTAGAAACCGCCCAGAACTGCTAAATGATTTTTCAAATGGGGCTAGAAATCTGCATCTTCAAACTGCTCCTCTGGTAATTCCTTGCCCTGGATGTGTGATTCCTCACTTGTAACTCTACGAACCTGGCTGCCAGTGTTATTCTATGTCCAATAATCAGAGAACCCACTGTATAACTAGTGCAGTCACGTGTCTAGTCCCTGACAGGGACCAAGATTCAGTCTTCTATGACCCCAAAGCTGTGGAGCTCTTTCTTGGTCACTGGGACTCCTGTCAGTGGCCCTCTGCACGGTGGATTCTGTGCCCAGGCAGACAAGACGCCACTTGAAATGTAGCTGAAACAGGGATGTGTGGAGTCTATGCCGGCTTGGGCCACCGATGAGATCTTCACACTTTTGTCTTGACACGCCTGTCCCCGGTCAACCTAGCGGGCCCTCGGGCTCCCCGCAGTGGGCAGTGCAGGAAGCACGTCTGTGCACTGTCTACCCACTCCACTCCCTGTTGGTTCAGGATCCCTGCGTGGAGCGAGTGCGCCACGCTGTGGCCACAAAAGGCACAGCTCATGCCAGGGTAGCGCGCTGGAAAAGATGGTGCTTGAGGACTGAATGGCGGGTTCCTCTCACCTTTTTGTCCCCCCCCCTCCCCACTGATCTCTATCTTAGATCTCTTTCTGACTCCTAATCCTAATACCAGGAAGGTCAGGGATGAGAAACCAACAATGTACACTCAAAGGAAGCGAGGGAGTGCACACCCACATATTCCCCTAGGTACCAAAAAAGTGCTCCTTCAAAGCCATCACCTTTTCCTTGGGGGGTGGGCGGGGGAAGGTGATTGACTCATGTCCTTCATTTCAAGAATCTCAACTCCCTAGAGCTGCTGGCAAATTTATGGCAGTATTCACACCCATTGCCCTGCTAGCTGCCTGTCAATCGTATGTTCTGATTGTCTCTGACCTTTAAAAAGCAAAAGAACAAACCAAACATTGGACCCTGTATTCCAGAGGTGGCTTGGCCATCGCAGCCAAACGGAATGAACACCTCCCTGGATCCAGCTGCTGTTTTAGTTAATGCAATACATGACTATATTAGGGTGTTAACAATCACTGCACATAGTTCACTCATATTGAGCTTGCAGCCAGCTAACCCCCCCCAAGTCTTTTCTCCATGAACTGCTGTCAAGCTGCCCCCCCTCTCCACACACATACCAGCTACTTATGTCATTGATTTTGTTTTAACCTAAGTGCAGGACTCTACATTTATCCCTGTTAAATTTAATCTTGTTGGTTCCAGCCTGTTGAAATCACTTTGAATCCCAACTCTTTCATGCCCCTCCTAGCTCTATCACCTGCAAACTTGATGAGCCAGCGGCTAGGTCAGTTGTCAATAAAAATGTCAGACAGGACACCCGCCCAGACCAAGCCCTGAGGCATACTACTAGAGATTTCCCTCTAGTCTAGGTTGACATGGATCCATTAATCAACTCTCAGTGGGTCTGGCTCTTCACCAGGCTTCATGGCCATTTGATTCAGACATATCTGCCTTATCTACGGATACCATAAGGGACTCTGTCAGCTGTTTTGTGGAAATTTTTCTTGCCCCAGGCTGTGACCCTAGCATCACACCTGCCTTCTTTCTGTTCCTCAAACCTCCAACAGCATTTGTTCACTCATAACTTTAAGGGATTATAGGCTTCTGATGGTGCCTCTGCATGACTTGAGGTAATGTTTCTGGGAGAGATCTCTCTGGGTGGATTCCTGCTGTTTCACATTCTATCACTTTGCACCTCCTGAGACTTCCAGTTCTCTTGCCTGCAGACTCCTCTACTTACAATAGTACAGTGGCCTCTCGGCCCTCTACCAGCTGCCCCTTAAACTGTGGTTAGCTTCTGCTTCCACCTTTTCTTGATGATCCAAACACTTCCAAACTTCTTATGTCTTATGTCTCCTAAACCTTCAGCAATCTGGCTTCTAGACTAGGCAGTAGGTGGTAATGGTGGAGATAAAGGTATAAGATTTACAACCAAGCCAAAAAGATCAGGCACTGCCAGACCAAAGTCAGGCTGTGGTCAAACTAAAGCAGATAAAAAATCCACAGGAAAGCCGGCCATGGTGGTGCACACCTTTAATCCCAGCACTCACGAGGCAGAGGTAGGATTATTGTGAGTTCGAGGCCAGTCTGAGACTATAGTAAATTACAGGTCAGCCCGGGCTACAGTGAGACCCTACCTCGAAAAACAAAATTCTCAGGAACTGAACCATGAGGTCGGGGTACAAGCCAAGTGTCTGGATGCAGATAGGAGCAGCAGTGAGGGATCCAAGCCTGGTACCTTCCCACGTCTCCTAGCAAGGCTGGGAGCAAGCCACCCCAGAACCAGGTCAGGTGATAACAAAGCAGAGACTACACAGCATCTGCTGTTAGGAACTCCAGAGAGCAAGTTCAGAGGTCATACATTCACATGTTTATCTGGGCCACACGGATGAGACAAACAAGGCGGGACAATGAGGGATGGAGACTGATCGACTGGAAGGAATGCAAACAAAAGGGCATTTGCTATTTGGCTCCAGCCAACTGCTATCATCCAGGAAATGTCATTGTTTTTAGATCTGATTTTCCAAAGGCAGAAACCTCTTTTGATGGGAGGCTTTGATCATTAATGCTGTCAATTAATTTTTTAAAGTTTTCAGAAACAGCTATTGATGAAACAAAAGCATGTCTATGGCTCTGATTGGACCAGTGGTGGTCATCTTTTAACTGCTGTCTGGTGCTTGGAAGGGCTAAGTGACTTTGGTTGAAATCTTCCCTGTGTGCTTCTTTTTTGTTTTTAATATTTCGTTCCTTATTTGGGGGAGGGGAGAATGTGTGTGTATGGGGCATGCCAGGACTTCCTGCCACTGCAAACAACTATGTGAACCACAATGTGCATCTGGCTTTACGTGGGTACTGGGGAATCAAACCCAGTTGTCGGGCTTTGCAAGCAAGTGCCTTTAACCAACGAGTCCTCTCTCCAGACCCCTGTGAGTTTTTTGATGTCCATGAGGATGACATTTCTGTTCCATAAAAAATTACTCAGGAGTCAGTAAGGCTTTAAAAACATTCATTTTTTTCAAAACCAGTTCTTTTCTAAGATTTTAAGGTCAGCTTACAAATCTAATTTTGTTTATAAAATCTAATTGCCTATAAAACAAAACATACAAATTACTTTCAAACCCCTGTAAATATGTAAATGTTTACATGGTCTTGCTATGCAGCCCAGACGGGTCTCAAACTTGCAGTGATTCTCCTGTCTCCCCAAGTGCTAAGATTACAGCCCAAGTATTTAAATTATTCCCAATAAATTAAATTGCTAAAAATGGTACATTTTGGTTATTTTAAATGTTCTAGATCTATATAGAAAATGGGATTTCAAGTTAAAAATCAACATATTCAACTTTTTTTTAAAGGACGGCATTACAAAGCAAATCTGTTACTCTAACAAATTGTCTTCCACATGACAAGGACTTGCAACAGTGGGGTGTGGTGACTGGTGGTGCATTCCTATAATCCCAGCACTTAGGTTGAGGCAGGAGGATTAGAAGTCCATGGCATGCCTGGGCTTAACTTATGAGACCATCTCCATGAAAAAAAACAACCTGCAATACATTCTGTAAAGCAAACAGTAAAGGTGTGGGCTTGGTGCTCTTAGACATGCCTATACTTTGTTCATCTGGGCTGGAGAGATAGCTTAGCAGCTAAAGTGCTTGCCTGCAGTCAAAGGACCCAGAATCCATTCCCTAGTACACATATAAAGCCAGTTACACAAGGTGGCACATGAATCTGGAGTTTGCAGTGGCTAGAGACTCTGGTGCATCCAATCTTTATCTGCCTCTTTTTTCTTTCTAAAATAATTATAAAAAATTTTTAGAAGATGCTCACTGGGGCTGGAGAAATGGCTTAGCAGTTAAGGTGTTTGCCTATGAAGCCAAAGGACCACGGTTTGATTCCCCAGGACCCACGTAAACCAGCTGCACAAGGGGCACACGCATCTGGAGTTTGTTTGCTGTGACTAGAGGCCCTGGCATGCCCACTCTCTGCTTGCAAATAAATAAATAAAAATTTAAAAATAATCATTAAAAAATATGCTCACCTACCAAAGAAGTAATTGAGGCCATTCCATCAATTTTGGGTTACTATTTCAGATGGCTGAAGTTGCAAAATAGCCAGAAACAATGACTAGACCACTGACACAATTCCAAGCAGCCCCTAGTTATAGCTTTGTCAAGCCTACAAAGGGCTTTCATGATGTATCAGTGGTCAGATGCACCCTACGTTGACATTGCTCAGCACTTACCTCCATTTTCTCATTGAGGTCTAAAACTCGACTTGGACAACTGTCATACTTCTTGACTGAGGGGTACATTTTCTTGGCTCTAAGAATGTCTTCCCACTTTAATGATGTTCTTCTTTCATTTTCCTCCTCTCTAGGTGGACCACCACTCTTTTTTATTTAAAAATATTTTTATTAATTACAGATATACTTAGTATGGATACATCACGTGTTGGTATCATCCTTTCTCTCATCCTGCCCGCTTTCTGACTACATGCAGGATTTTTCTCCCAGCCTTGACCTGTGATCACAATTCCTAAGGTTCTGCTGATAGCACACTGGTCTCCATCCATTCTTTCTTCACTTGGCTTTTCCTTCCAGCACATGCAGGCTGATATCCACTATCTTAAAACTTATCTTTCAGTCCTAAACCCTGTCTTCATGCAAGCTAGATGATCAAGAGAAACACATGCCCAAAAGAGTCCTGGCCCTCTCCGGGACTATTCTCTTCACACTGCCTTGGAATCACAGCTCTCATCTGAAGAGAAGGGGAACATGGTAGTTTTCACTAAGACATGCACAACTAGATGCTCCCTTTTATGATGGGCAAACTGGGTGCCTTCAAAGGAGAAAAGAAGTGGAAGAAAGGAACTAACAATTACTGATCACTCAGTGGCCCTAAGTGGTTTCACTTGAGTTGCCTTGTTCACGTTCAGTAGTCATACAAGGGGGCCTGTTAATATATTCAAACACAGAGATGCTAATCTGGCAGTCTTAAATGTTAGGCAAAGGTGAAATCAAGACTCAAATGTAGTCCATGTAAGTGTGAAACACTCTCTTGGTCAGTGATTTTTCCTTCCTAAATCAAAATTCCTGCTAGTCAAATATGGCAGAGGGACAGTTATTTGATGAAAATGTTGCTTTACTGGTTTCTGGCTAAGACTGTAACAAGCTGTAATTGGAAATTTCTGAATTTCTAATGCCCACCCCTCTATAAAAGCTTTCCTAGCTCACTCCCCCCACAAAAGCTCAGTAACTGACATTTATGGTATTCAGTTTACACAACACTTTCAAATACATTATCCCACCAACCCTAGAAGGAAGGAAGTAGCAGTATTACCAACTTTAAAGGCTAATACACTCACTCACTCACTCAGCCATGTGACACATTAGGTTCACTGCCCCTGAACCTCACGTTCTTCCTACTCCAGCAGCTTGTATTGTATCCTGCATTCATACCCTCCTGCAGCACCACCACTTCCTTTGTTCTGGGGAAGAGATAGCAGCCCAAAGCCTTGGTCTCCATTCCTGTTCCTCAAGATCTTGCCCTAGAACCATCTTTGGCTCCAGCCCTGCCTTGATGAAATTCCAGTCCCTTCCACCACTGTATCTTTCCATTTTGTTCTTCCAGATCACTGTTTCTGTGATTCCACTTTGAGAAACCTATCTGGAGACAAAGTAGGGTCAGAAAGTTTTCTCTTGATATACTAACCATTGTGCAGCTTTCATAATAAATTTACTTCCTCAGTGCTGTGCTGGGGATTTCAAAACATTCTCACAGGGCTGGAGAGATGGCTTAGCAGTTAAGGTGCTTGCCTGTGAAGCCTAAGGACCCATGTTCAACTCTCCTACATAAGCCAGATGCACAAAGGTGAGGCAACTGCAAGGTCGCACATGCCCAGCAGGTGGCACAAGCACCTGGAGTTTGATTACAGTGGCTGAGGCTCTCGCATGCCAAATCTCTAAAAACAAAACAAAACAAAACATTCTTACAACTACTTATGTATGACTACACCCTGCATAGGGGAAGAAGCTGAGGCCCAGAGATGTTAACTTACCTAAGCTCAGTTAGGAAGCCTCCATTCTCAGTACGTCATATAAATGCTTCTGAAAACAACGCTGATTTTAAAGTGCTTTTGCTCAAACAACATGGTCACAAATAAAATTCTAGAACCTGTGAAGGCAACGTTCTCTAACTTGTTCTGCCTCCAGACTAGCATGGCAGCCTCTACCAGCCTCGGTTTCCTGTCTTCCAGCTCACTCCTACCAATGCTCTGGAATGCTGTCAGAGTGATTAGTCACCTTTGGTGCCTCTTTAAAAAATGATCTTATTATTGAGGTGGGTGGAGGGAGAGGTCTGATGTCTTTTGTTCCTGACATCTAACTATTGTGTAAAAATCAACTATTTAAGACCATTCCCTAGTGATAGCAGTGGTGACAGAATTCAGAGGTTGCTGAGACTAGTCGGTACCATAAGCCAAAACAGTCCTTGCACCTTGCTCAAGAACTGAAACTAGACATGCTGACATTAGACCTTAGTTGAAAAGCTAGTGGGGAAAGAGGTAGACTAGGGGTAAGGAAGACTGGAACTCTGGAAACTAAGGAAGGCAGGCTGAACTCTTGTGATCACACCAGCCATACAGTAAGCTTTTCTGTACCTATCTTGTTTCATGTAACTTGTACAAGGTAGGTAGTTATGAAGAAGCCAAGTTTCAGGCAGTGTGGCATTTGGCCAAGGTTCTGCAGTGGCACAGCCAGTATGGAAAGCCTTCATTCTCAATCACTCCCTGACATTGGACTATACAATATATACTCAAAATAGCATAAAAGTCCAAATTCCTTGAAAGACAAGCTTGACCTTAATGACCAAGTCGTAAGCAAACAAACCAGTAAATTGGCTAGTGTGAAAGAGAAAGCAGCCAAGGCCCAGGGCCAGAATATCAAGAGGTGACTGCAAGGTGACTGAGTGGCCTGTAGCCCAGGATGGCTTGGCACACATCTTCTCCCATGGGGTTAGTGCCAGACTATGAGTGCTTTGGAAACGAAATGCAGAGGCTTGGCTCAGGGAAGGTGAAGGACAGTGGCCTGGGTGGGGAAGGGCGATGACGACAACACAGACCCCACGAGATCAGTGGGATACCGTTACAGAAGGTAGAGAGTCTCAGCTGAACAGACTACGTGTCTCAGGCTAAAATCTTTGTAAGGTAACACCACTTCTCCAGAACACACAAGGACAGTGGGAGAGCCATCTGTATTCCAAGACAGATGTGGGTCATTTTTCTAGATTTCTGTAATTAACCAGTGTTTCTTTCTTTTAAAAATATTTGAGAGAGCCGGGTGTGGTGGCACACGGCTTTAATCCCAGCACTTGGGAGGCAGAAGTAGGAGGATTGCTGTGAGTTCAAGGCCACCCTGAGACTAGTGAATTCCAGGTCAGCCTGGACTAGAGACTCTACCTCATAAAACCAATACATATATATATGGAGATGGAGAGAGAGAGAGAAATGAAATTGGTGTGCCAGGGCCTCTAGCTACTACTAACGAACTCCAGACACATCCACCACCTTGTGCATCTGGCTTACGTGGGTTCTGGGGAATGTATCCTGAGTCCTTAGGCTTTGCAGGCAAGCACCTTAACCTCTAAGCCATCTCTCCAACCACTTAAAAATGTTTTTATTTGAATGTGTGTTTAGGTGGGCCAGCTTCTCCTGCTCCTGCAAATGAACACCAGATGAATATGTCACTTTTGGCATCCAGTGTTATGCAGCTTCTGAAGACATGAACCCAGGCCAGCAGGCTTTGGAAGCAAGTGCCTCCAACCACTGAGCAATCTCCCCAGTTCCCAGTGTTTTATTCTTCTGAAGGTCTACTGGCACTTTCCCTGGAGTGATTCAAAGCACACTCCTTAAAATAGCAGCAGTAGTGTTTGGATCAAGCAAGAGAATCCCACAGGAATGTCTCTTATATGCTTCCCCCGTCACTGGGTAGCTACTTATCTACCAGGTATCAAAGTGCATCACTTCCTGCAGACCTACCTTACTGAAGCACCCAAGCTGCTTCTCTTCTGTGCATCCTTAACTCCACTGAACTGAGAGTATGTGACAAGGGACTAGTACAGTGTTTAGGGCTGAATCACTCAACAGTATCTTATTACCCACTCAAGGGCTGGAGAGACGGCTTAATGGTTAAGGTGTTTGCTTGCCCACAAAGCCAAGGACCCAGGTTTGATTGTCCAGGACCCACATAAGCCAGATGCACAAGGTGGCACATGCATCTGGAGTTCATTTGCAGTAGCTGACAGGCCTGGTGTGCCCATTATCTCCCATACCCCCCACATAAATGAAAATTATATATTTATAAAATCTCCACTCAATTTTAATGCCTTTCTACCTTAGGCAATTTTTCTTTGAAGCAAAGCTGGTCTCCAACTCATGGAGGTCCTCCTACCTCAGCCTCCCAAGTGCTGGGATTAAAGGTGAGCATCACTATGCTCAGTCTTAGGCAAACACAACACACATGAAACCTAAACACACTGAAGAACACAAGTGAACCAAGGGGCTTGTGTGTCTTCTCTTCTCTTCAAAGGAATGTTAGATGGCAGTGGTGACAGGGTTCTTGTGAGTCAGAAGTAACTAAGGTTAGGTCACACAAGCAAGAATAGATGCTCCTACTTGTGTCCTGCTCAGGAGCTGAGCACAGTGCCTCACTGTGAGGGGACAGCAGCTTCTCCAGGTGGAGCAGCTCACACAGCCTGTCAGTGAGGATGCTCAACCCAGCGGTTCCTCAGCAAGACCCAGGCAGGCTGCTGTGGGCAGCTACAGCGGGGCTGACCCAGCAGGAGAGGCATCAGCAACTTTTCTGGGATGGGTTTTGGGTACCAAGACTCTTCTATCTGCCCCCAACTCCATAGAAGTCCTTCAAGAGTATTTCTTTTCTTCCCTCTATTTTTCAAGTGGAGGAATTACTGAACAAGCTTTTGAGTAAGTCACATAAAAAATGTAACGACCACCACCACCACAGCCATTTATTAAGTGCTTGCCAGGCACTGTGCTAAAGCTTTACAGACACTGTTTCAGTTAATCCAACAACCCTGAGGTAGATAGTTTCAAAATTCCCTGCCCCCACCCCCACATGTGATTATAGTTAAGGAAACTGAGGCTTAGAGAGGTGAAGGGAAATTAAACAAGATCAAACCCAGCTGGTAAATAGCAAAGCTAGTGAACTGAAGATATACTCTAAAACCCATGCCTTTATCTATTCCATATCATTACCTCTAGAAAGTCAACGAATACACACTGCTTAGCAAAATGAGAACAGAGGGAGGCAGTTTTTTTTAAAACTTGAGTTAGTTCTTACACTTTCAGTAGAATTAGTTCTTATACTTTTGTAGGAGTGGGAAGATCTGGATAGAAGCTGACCACTGGGACCTTTTCTATGTCCCTTCCATCCAGAGCCTTTCTCATCTGACATCACCACTCCTGACACCAGATTATTCAATGTGCTGCTTCCATTCCAACCACTTCTGGAATGCAGAGGTGTCACCTGGTAACACTGAGGCAGAGACCAGAGAGAAATTAGGGGACATTTAGGAAATGCCCCTCATTCCTTAACTGCTGGACCTGAAGGTACCCACGTATGTTTAGACGGAACACACAGGTCAGTTCCTCCACTCCCGTTTACCCAGTCCAGGTCCCTTCTTGCAGCCTCCTAACTCCCACTTTACAACTCTCTAGGTCTCTTCACAACCCATTTGAGGCCCATGGGCTCTGAGAATGCCAGTTTCTGAGCCTTTGTCCACCCAGAAATACACCCAAAGTGTTCAGTAGGGCTCCATTCAGGATCCTATGACCTAAGACTAAAGAGAGCTGGCTAAAAGACAAACGGAAAGGTCTGCTTGAGTGAGCCAAAGGGAACTATTCCACGTAGAAACAACAAAGGAATGGTGAGAGGACAAAGCAGACAGAACATGGACAGAGCAGGGTAAAGCAACAGAGCTACTTGAGGTCAAAAGCAGGAGATGAAAAACAGGGTCCCACAGACAGTTTTCATAGGACCAGGCTATCCAACATCTGCAGCTGTAGAGCTTCTTTGGGAAAAGAGACCTTTGTGGCAGGGCCACCGGAGAGTCTGGACAAGGGGAAGCTGAAAGAATCCCTTTAGAGCAGGCAGTGTAAGAGAACACCAAAAGTGGGCAGGAGCTGTAAGACAAACAGTCGGCGGTCCTCAAGGTGAGGGTATCCACTGAAAAAGCCAGGTCCTCTAGAACCCTAAGCTACTTCCATGCATACCCCTAGGTACAAGTGGCTATGGGGGAAGGGGTTCAATGCCTGCAGCCCTTGCTAAATTCTGCACCAAGATTTTGAAGGGTGGAAGAATCAGAGGTAGAGAACTTTCCAGGAAGTGAAACAGCACCATCCTTGAAAAGTTCACATTATAAAAGGAGAAAAGGCCCCTCATCCCTCCTCCTGAGGGAGCCTGGGATCTAAGGATCAAACCACAAAATTCAGGAATACATACTTGGTGCAAATTAATATTGTTCTTCAAGTTTGAAGAGACAGAGGGATAAGTGGTGAGGTAACTCAAAGACACGGGATAATCTAAGTTTGGTTTGCCATTCCTTGAAGACTCAGCCTACTGGCCTTATTGTTGGCTCACAGGTCTGGGCCAGGATCCGCACTGCCCTATGCAGCCATGGCTGCACTGATGGTAGTGATGGGATCCAATGCTGCCAAGAAGCCTGGAGAGAGCAGTGCACACTTGCCCACCCAGTACCAGTCACCTTCCTCACAAGCCCACATGAGGAGTGCTACTCTTACATGCTTTCTCTGCAACTACAGCAGAGGCTCCCTGGGGTGTGGTAAGGACCATGCTTCCTTCACATCCTGCAGTGCTGGAATGTGACAAATACTTATCACAGGTAGGGAATCGACAGTGTTGACTATTACAGAAACATTTCCCTAACAGAAAGCACATGTCACATCTATCCTATTGTTATTCTTTACCCTAAGGCTTGTATTTGACATTCATCTATCTCCATCTTTGTTGGCTCATGACCAAAGATGTATTTCTATATTCACCTCAGGCTGGGGACTGGCCCCTCAGTCTGGGAAGTGCAAGCTCCACCCACTTGTGGGAACTCCCTAAGGGTACTGGGCTCAGAAGAGACTGGAGGTCAGAAAGGGAGTGTCTCCCCACACTGGGCTGGCCCACTGTTAAGGATCCTTCCCCTCTCTGTCTCCTAACAGATTCAGATTAATGATGGCTCATTCCTAATTGTCAAATTTCTTTTCCTTCATCCTGTGTCTAATCACCAGTGACAGAAACCATTACGCAAATGAGAGCATACGACTTCCCCCAACTGTTCGCGTTGGTAAAAACCTTGTAATTTAGAGCTCTGATTTGTAGGGGAAGCTGGTCTCCCCCAGGCATCCTGGGCATCTGCTCAACTGATGCCCAGAACAGCTCCTCCTCCACCCTGTAACTCCAACCCTCCAGCAAATATTTGATTTCACAACACAGTAGTCTTCACTGTACTGCTAGTATGAAAATAGGAACATGCAACATGGTTGACCGCTAGGTTGACCAAGCCTCCACCTTGCCTTGTCATGTCTGCCTCCCAAGCTACTGGCTAGAATGGGGTAAACACAGTTTCCTCTGTTGCAAGCAGAATTTAGGTGGAAACAGCCCTGACCTAGGTAAGAGAAGGCAAGAGCATTCCTCTTATTCTTGGAGGGTGTAGCAAGAACATGAATCACATAAGTATTTAGAACTACAACTTCAAATGGATGCAGAGGAGCTATGAGGACTCCTTCAAGGCCACACAGTAAAGCCCCAGGATCTACAGCTCAGTCTTCCACAGCTCCGCTAAGCCCTCTGCTTCTAACATGGCTTCACAGTATCCCCATGTCTCTAGCTGGAGCCCAGAAGGGCTTTCACCCTGAACTGCACCCTCTTGGGCTAGGCATGCCTGCAGAAGTGGGTTAGCTCTTAGGACAGGGCATGTGTGGTACCAGGGGAGAGGCAAGGTGGAAAGTCAATAGTTTGGTGTAAACAGAAACAAAGGGCTTGCAGCCAAACAGCATTAGGTTTTGATCTTGATTGCCACGATTCACTTAATCACTTTGAGCCAATTTCTTCATCTGAAAAGTGAGAAACCTACCTTGTAGGGTTGTGAGGAACACATTTTATAAAAACAATAGGCACAGATTAGGTGTCTAAAAATTAGGGGTGGCTATTACATTACCCAAGGATCAGGACACTCCTGTGAAGTACCAACATTAGCCTTCTCTAGAACTCAGCCGCAGAGCACTTGCCTACTGAAGTTACCCTTCTCGCTCCTTCCCTCAGCCTTCCTAGGCCCGACCTGTGTCAGCGAGTACACTGTGTGGATCAGTCAAGTGGCACCAGACTCCCTGGTGCACTTCACCCACATCTTTGAGGGCAGAGCCACGAATGCAAGAGATCTGCTGAGAATGAAAATAATCTATTATTCCAAGTGTAAATGTGGCCGTTCAGCCTCCATTTGCCTTGCTCTCTTTGCTGCATTCCTTTTTTCAAGAAAAGAGATGGAGGCATGGAGTTCACTGCAATCACATTTTCCAGCATTGGCTGTATTTGAAGAGCTATACTTGAGAGTACTGTGTCTGCACACCCACACTGCATCAGAACCCAGAATAGGGTATTAAAATATACACCCTCTGCAAAATACATGCACAGGGGTACACAAGCATATATGCGCATCTTCTCAGTCCATCAGGGCACTGTAAGGTGAGCTAGCTTCAGGGGTAAGAGCCTTAACTCAAGTATTGGTAGTAAACCTTTGGCAAAAAAAAAACAAACAAACAAAAAGAGGAGTTATGTATGTGAATAAAACCAGACTACCACTCAGACCTTTAGAGAAGGGTGATAGAGTAGGACTGGAGAGTGGACACAGGACCACCACTCCACCCAATTCCATGGGCTCCATTCCCTCTGAATATGTGTGAACAATGACCCTTTTAGTTGTGCAACACTGAGCTGCCCAGCTGTAGGCTGCAGCTCTGAGAAGGGATCCCATGATAGCTACTGACAGAATAGGAAATTCTACTTCCATGCTCTACCAGCTAGCTGCCCCACTGGGAGTGTCATGGGACATTACAGCAGGTTTGGCAGAGGCGCTGGCTTTAAAAGGCAAGAGGATACTTTTGCCCTTGCCCTGAGGCGGATGAAAGGTAGTGAGTTAGCTGCCTTAGCCTGACCCTGTTGCATCTACTCAGGAAGCCCAGCAGCAGTAGGGGATGGGGCCTGGACAGGAAGGGGCATTGCCAGTCAGCCTCAGGTTGACTGCAGTGAGACTTGACCAACATAGGATGGCTAAAATCCAAGTTTAAAAGCTGTAGGCTACATCAGGCAGTCTCTGTGACTCACAATGTATTGTCACACCAGACAAGGTAAGCAGAGAGGTTGGCCAGTGAAGACGGACACACATATACAAGTGCGCAAACAAGTGCACACACATAGAGAGATGTATACCCTCGGAGCCTAAAAAAACCAGAGCTAGGAGAACTCCCTTAATACCTAGCACAGTGGCAAGAGCTGGTGCTGAAAGAGAAATGCTGCATGTGTCTGTAATTTGAAACATATGCACAATACTGGGGTCTTGTGTCCCACAGCTCCTCTCTATGTATGGCTTGAGTTTGTAGGTCCCAACTGGAACCCTAGCGAATCCTCTCCCACTAGAGGGCTATCCATGCTCCCAAAGACAAGCCTCCCTCCCAACTTTCCCGTTGGAGTCCCAGCACTGTCCCTACTTGGACCAGAGCCCAACTACACTGCAAAAATTGGCAGAAGGCAAGCTCATCTAATGGGCAGACTCACTTTGGCCCCCCAGTCCAGCTGTAGTGGGGATTCAGGAGCATCTCCTGTCTCAGGCTGAGGCACTGAGGCAGCAGGAGACAGGGCTGAGAGCCAGAAGTGACAACCTGACCCAGAGGGAGGGAACAAGAATCAGATACATACATGTGTGCATACACACATACATACACGCACACGTGCACCCTGAGGTTGACAGACTAACATAAAGACATGATGACAACCAGAGGCTGGGACTCCACACACTGAATCAGGACTTTAGGTGCAGAGAGGAAAGGTGCTGGAGCACAAGAGGCAAGGGTGAGAAGTCCTTCCAAGTTGGAGTGGAGTGCCAACCACCCTGCCTCGTCCCAAACACCTGCCTCCCGGGCCATGGCAAGAGTCCAGTCCATTAAGTGCAGCGTGCAATACTAGTGCTTGGAGTCTCCTGTCCTCATCAACGAAGCGGTGTGGACGGGATAGCAGTCACCTGGCAGGAGGCCTTGATCCCTGGCAGTTAGTTGTAACGGCCCCTGATCATTGTGTTCAACAAGGGCCCCACCTGTAAGAAACAGAAGCCCATCAGAACTGTTGACTTCCAGTCCTGGAGTAGGACTTTTAATCAACCTTCCTGAATGTCAACTCACAATTCCGGGTCATGGCCCTACCTTGGGGTCTACTGTTTTATCTTCCCCCTTTTATGTAGACACCCAAAACAAGGTCAAGAGAGCTTAATAACCCCAAAACAGCAGAGAAAAAAATCTGCATGTTTCTCCAACGTACCTGAAGAATTTTAAATACTTCTCTATCATCAATAAAAGACTACCTGCACTTGGGTTTGGTGCCATCTCCCACCTCTTCAGGCATGTCTGAATGCCAAGGCTACTGGTATGAAGGAGGCAAGACTATTACAATACAAACCTCCCTCCCTTTACCCAATGTGCCAGTATAGAGATGCACCTGGATGCTAAGCAGGACTCAACACTACCTACAGCACCCTTAGTTCAGCTGGAAGAGTGCAAGGAGATACTTTATCACATACTTCTCACTCCAGATGAATCCCCTCGGGTCCCCAGATGGCACATAAACCCCATGGGGGACATTACTACTAGCATGGAACAGATTATAATTGATCAGAAAACACATAACCTCTATGGAGAGAGGATATCAGCGACTGAGACAGAGGAACTATGAAGAATGTCAAACCAACACTGACTTACCTCTTGTGGGTTCCCCAAGGCCTCTCCAAGCATCTTCTCAATGTTTCTCATGATAGCCACTTTCTGATGAGCTTTGAGAGGATATTCAATTCTCTTAGGGGTGGGAGCCCCCTACAAAACAAGCCTTTAGTAAGCAGGCTTCAGTGTTACTCCTCTGCTCCTAGGACCATCCTCCCCTCTAAAAAACTAATTCCATCCTATCTCTTTCAATCTCCCTGGAAATCACTTTCAAGATTGGTCAACCATACCTCCAGGCCCAAAACCACTCCCTACACCTACTTCACCCCAGCCCCAGTTCCGTATGGACGAAACAAAATGCATACAACATCCAAAAAATCCCCAACAATATTCACCTTATACCAGAAGTTCACAGTGATGGTAATCCCCCCATTCAGTAAAGACTCTATATGGTGCCACCTACAAGAAAACAAATAGGCTCCTGTTTACTTTTCAGAGACAGGGATGAAAAACTAGGAAGAGCCCAGTTCAGGAAAACAGGAGACATTTTTACA
Organism: Orientallactaga sibirica; assembly: GCA_036365145.1. Lineage (NCBI taxonomy): Eukaryota > Metazoa > Chordata > Mammalia > Rodentia > Dipodidae > Orientallactaga > Orientallactaga sibirica. The sequence continues at coordinate 91,165,278 of JAEOAD010000001.1, read as the reverse complement.
TTCATTCTGTAAAACACAGTGGGCAAGAGATTGTGGTGTACAGTCTCCAAACACCAAAGAAGTTTCTCTAGCTATAAGCTTCTGGGATCTCTTTGGATCTGAGGAATTATTCTGTTCTTTTTTAAAAAAATTAATTTGCAATCAGAGAGAGAGATAGAAGAGAGAGAGAGAAGAGAGACAGAAAGAGAATGCGCACGCCAGGGCCTGAAGCCACTGCAAAGGAACTCCAGATGCATGTGTCCCTTGTGCATCTAGCTTTCATAGGTCCTGGGGAATTGAACCTGGGTCCTCTGGCTTCACAGGCAGGCCTTAACTGCTAAGCCATCTCTCCAGCCTCTTATTCTCTGTTCTTAAGAGACAGGATTGTCATGTCCCCCATGCTCAGTATGTTCACACCTGGACATATCAATCTTCTTGCAGACCACGTAAGAGCAACCCTGTCACAACTCAGAAGGGACAAATATAAAGCTTTCCAGGGAACAGAACAAGAAGTCTCCAGGAGGTCCCCATCCCTAGCCTTCTCCTCACCAGTACATTGGGATGTAAAGAACATCACCAGGGCCAACCACTGTTTCATAACCAACCACATTTTGGAAATTGGGGAACCTCTCATAGTCAGGATTGTCAAAGTCCACCTAAAGATCAAGAAAAAGAAAAAGATCAGTCAGTCACCAAAGCTCTACCAATGATTCCTATGTGCAACTAGTGACTATGTGTGGTAGTTAAAAAAAAAAAGTCTTAAAAATGTCTAGAGCTTGCATCCAGCAAAAGACTCAATGAACATTAAACTCCTCTCTCTCTTCTCTTTCAGAAAAGTTAAGGCAGTTCATGCTTGCATGTTACATGCTAACGAATCTTAGGCTTCAGTGCTCCTAGGATCTGAAGACCTGAACAGTCTGAGGATCTGAGGAGTTAGAATTCATCCATCACCGCTAAACCTTTACAAACTTTCTCCCCAAAACAAATTCTATCAGAGAAGACTCCTACGTGCATGAAATAACTAGGCAGGAAAGAAGAGGATTTCTCAGCTGGCCATAAAGTCAACCATATGCCTCACTTAGATCCAGAAACTAGAGAGACAATATCTCAATTTCATGTACCCATCTTCGTGTAAAAAAGAAATAGTATATATGACAAAAAAAAAAAAATTAAAGGTGACAGAGACATACATCGTTTGTTCAGTCAAACTCAGTAACCTAAGTCCACCAACATTAATGATGGGGTCTGACCCCCCAAAATTAGCTCTACAGGTTGTTTATACTTACAAATACCTGGGAACTACCACAGGACCCTGGAATAGGAAGGCTACACTGTGAAATTATCCTGTGGGCTTGTTTGTAAGGCAAGACCAGACAGTAATCCAAACCTGACATACCACCAAAGGGTAAGGCAAGAACATGTCAGCCTTTGATCTCAAAGGCATTCCTAGGGTTTGAGTTCTACACCCTTCTCAGATCACGCAAGCTCACCTGGCTCTGTCTGTCACACGGGTGATGGACAGGGTATGGATAGAGGCACTCAAACTGATCCGGAGGAAATAAGATGCATCGCTTATGGCCTTTTATCTGAGCAAAGAAGTTCTGTTGCTCATCATAGTGAGCAGGTGTCACATTTCCTGTGGGAAGAAAGACATCTCAGTTGGCTCTTATTGCATGGATGAAATGCAGAGCCCTGTGCTGGAGTGAAATCCAGCTTGCCCTCTCAGCTAAGGGTTCCAAATCAAATCTGAGGCAGAATAAAGGAAACTAATTGTACCAGTGGATAAGGGTCCTCATCAGCTAGTAAGGCAGACTTTCTTAAATGGTGGCTGATGCCCTTCAGAATGATACAAGTCTGGCAGGGCACTGTACTGCATATACTTGCACTCCTCATGACTGTGGCAAGATTCAAGGAAAGCAAGAAAGTTAGAAATGACTGAATGACTGGCACCAACAAAGCACACACCATCTATTCTGAGGAGTTAGCCAGTCATTTTAAGTGCTTTGAAGAAGTTCTTGCTTTGGGTAGCTCTTCTGGAGCCCAAAGGTTCTCAACGATTGCTCATATTTTCGCACACCTGTGGGATGCAACCCTTTTTAAAACAACACTGGGACTCACTGGAGCTACTGACTCATTGGAGGGAAGATTACATAAATTATTGAGGAAGAAGGTTATAGTTTAAGTAAGATATATAATTTACTGCAGACCTGTAATCTCAGATACTAGGGTGGTTGAGGCAAGAGGATCCTAAGTTCAAGGCCAACCTGGGCAACTTAAGAAAGACCCTGTCTCAAAATAAAAATTCCATGAAAAAGATTAAGGATATAGCTCAGTGGTACATCATTTGCCTAGCATGTACCAGGCCCTAGGTTCAATCACCCTCCCTGCCAAATATATACTGTATAAATTACAGACATAAAATGCCACCTTGAATTAGTTCTGACCTAGTGCATGTGTTCTGTCTACTCATGTGTAACAGAGGTCACATTCTTTTCCTTTGTATAATCCTTGCATTTTATTTTTAAAATATACTTTATTTATTTATTTGAGAGAGAGAAACAGAGAGAGAGAGAGAATGAGAATGGGTGCACCAGGGTCTCCAGCCACTGCAAATGAACTCCAGATGCATGCCCCCTTGTGCATCTGGCTTATGCATGCCCCCTTGTACATCTGGCTTACGTGGGACCTGGAAAATCAAACTGGGATCCTTTGGCTTTGCAGGCAAATGCCTTAACTGCTAAGCCATCTCTCCAGCTCCAATCCTTGTGTTTTAAAAACATTCCCAGATGGACATGGTGGCACACACCTGTAATCCCAGCATTTGGCTGAGGCAGAGGAACTGCCGCAAGTTTGAGGTCAGCCTAGACTACATAGGGAGTTGAAGGCCAACTTAGGATAAAGACCAAAACCCTGTCTTAAACAAACAAGCAAATAAATAAAAAGTAAAAATCCCCCAGGCCCACTTGGGTATGCCAAGACATCCTCAAAGGCGAGTTGCTCTTGTCTCTACTAGAGAAGTCCACCTCTCTGCACCTTACCACAGGGGAAAAAGCAAGGGAATAACTCAGAATCAAGGAAACCAGAACTGACTTCTTGGCAGAGCAACCAAAAGTTGGCTTCAAAGGAGCAGGTCAGTGTCAGTTCACATGTTGCATTGCTGGAAACCTTTTTACTATTGCCAGCAAAGGATCCAAATCTTAGGAAAAGGGCAATCAAAACAGAGGAGACTTAAGCACTCAATCAGGCCAATGACACTGAGTAATTATTTTGTTTCTTTTGTTAAAGTTTATTCACCATTTACTAAACACCTACTAAAGACCTAGCATTGCTGTAGTGTTCCTTCTCCGGAATACAGCTTATACACATCTCTCAGTTTTTGTCTCCACCCCAATCAGAAAAACACATTCATAAATTTCTTGTGTGCACCTAAAATTGTCTATCAGGAAATACTAACAACCATAACATGCAGTACCTCAAAGGAGAAGATGGGAGACAGAGGAAGAAGAGATTCATGGCCAATACCTACTTATACCATTTGTATTTTGAATAATATCCATAAATATATCATTTATTTAAAAGATAAGGTTAAGAACTAGCAAGATGGCTCAGCAATTAAAAGACGCTGGTTTACAAAGCCTGCTGGCCCAGGTTTGATTCCCCAGTACCCAAGTAAAGCCAGATGCAAAAAAGTAGCATGTGTATCTGGAGTTCACTGCAGTAGCAAGAGGCCCTTGCATATCCATATTCACTCTCTCCACTCAATAAACAAATATGTTTTAAAAATATAAAAGATGGGCTGGAGAGATGGCTTAGCAGTTAATGCATTTGCCTGAAAAGCCAAAGGACCCCAGTTCAATTCTTCAGGATCCACCTAAGCCAGATGCACAAGGGGTGCACGCATCTGGAGTTTGTTTGCAGTGGCTGGAAGACCTGGCATACCCATTCTCTCCCTCTCTCTCTCTCTCTCTCTGCCTCTTTCTCTCAAATAAACAAAATAAAATATATTTTAAAAAAACACATAAGGGGCTAGAGAAATGGCTTAACGGTTAAGACATTTGCCTGCAAAGCCAAAGGATCCTGTTCGATTCTCCAGGACCCACATAAGCCAGATGCCCAAGGTGGCACATGCATCTGGAGTTCATTTGAGGTGTCTGGAGGCCCTGGCGTGCCCATTCTCTATCTATCTGCCTCTTTCTCTGTCTGTTGCTCTCAAATAAACAAACAAACAAAAATTAAAAGAACAAAAACAACAAGAACAACAACAACAAAAAAAAAACAACACATAAGGGCTGGAGAAATGGCTTAACGGTTAAGGCACTTGCCTGCAAAGCCAAAGGATCCGGTTTGATTCTCCAGGACCCACATAAGCCAGATGCACAAGGGACAAGTGCATCTGGAGTTTGTCTGCAGTGGCTAGAGGCCTTTGCATGCCCATTCTCTGTCTGCCTCTCTTCTATCTCTCTCTCTCTGCTTGCAAATAAATAAACAAATAATTTTTAAAAACCACATAAAAGATGGGTCAGGGAGATGGCTTAGCGATTAAGGGGCTTGCCAGCCAAGCCAAAGGACCCAGGTTCAATTCACCAGTACCCACATAAAGCCAGATGCACAAAGTAGCGCATGCATCTGGAGTTCATCTGGACTGACTGGAACTTTGTGTCCCCATTCTCTTTCTATTTGCCTCCCCCTCAAATAAATAAATAAATAAATAAATAAAGTATTTTTTTAAAAAGATATGGTTGTATCTAAATTACAAAAATAAAGTTTTAGGGCTGGAGAGAGATGGCTTAGCAGTTAAGGCGCCTGCCTGCTAAGCCTAAGAACCTGGTTCCAATCTCCAGGTCCCACGTTTAGCCAGATGCAAAGTGACGCAAGGGCACAATGCCACACTTGACCACAAGGGGGCGCACGCATCTGGATTTCATTCACAGCAGCTGAGAGACTGCTGGCACGCCCATCTCTATCTGCCTCCCTCTCCCTCTCTGTCTGTCTCTCTCCAAAAATAAATAAAATAATAAAAAAATTTAAAAAAATAAAGTTTTATCTTTTTTTTAAAACTGGGATAAAAACCTCAATACAGACAGATGTTAACAGAGAAACAGCAGCATTTCAGTATATGTACTCACAGAAGAGCTAAGAGGGGAAAGGTGGGAGGTGTGAGTACATATGTGCATATATGTGAGCAGATGCACATGTATGTGGCCAGAGGCTGACTTCACGTGTCCTCCCCACTCACTCTCCACTTCATTTGCTGAAGCACAGCCTTTCAGGTGAACCCAGAGTGCACTGATTCAGTTAGTCCAGATAGTCGTCTCACCCTGGGGAGCCAACTCTGTCTCATCCAGTACTGGGATGATAGGCAGGCTGCCATGCCAACCTGGAATTTACGTGGGTGCTGGGGTCCAAACTTAGGTCCTCATGCTTGTGCGAAAGCACTTTATCCACAGAGCCATGTGCCCAGCCCCAAGGGAACTGTTTTGTAAGAGTGCATGACATTATCTTAAGCATTCAAAACATCCATTATCTCATTTAATCACTTACAAATCATTACAATGTTCCTTTTGCAGGAAGGAACATGAGGAAGCCAAGGCTTTCAAAGTTCAGAGACTTGTTCAAAGCTGTGGAACTAAAGAAGTGGTTGAAGCAGAATAGAAATCAGATTTGCAGGACTCCAAGCCACGTTGATTTCTGAGGTATTTCTTTTTTTTTTTCCCTGAGGTATTTCTTACCTTCCATGCCAATTAGCAGCAAGTTGGAGGTCAGCTGTCCCCAGCCACGCTTTCCCTGTTGCTTATTAATCCAGTTCCAGTTAAAACCCAAGAAGTCCATGACAATCTTCTTGCCCACGGTGTCATTGAGAGTTTGTTGTAGATATAACCTACATTCCCCAAGAAAAAATTCCATCAGTGCATGCAACAGTCCCTGGCATGACACCCTACATCTGGAAATGCAAATAAAAATCCACAGCAGTATGTGCAACAGAAAACAGCTACTCAGGTAAGTCTTGAAAAAAATGGATTCTCAGAGAACTGAATCTGTACCTTTCCACTGTAATGGACTGTAACATTGTTCATCAGGAAGTAGCTCTTCCCCTAGGAAAGTTACTTTTCTGTGCCCACTTAAGCCAGGCTCGCTTATTTAATAGACTTGGACCAATGAAATGTCCAAAGAAGGGATTTGTGTTGCTTCCAAGTGTAATTTTAATACACAGTGTATATAACCCCATCTTTTCCTCAGCTACAGAAATTGCAAAGTTCCAAATAGTAACTACTGGGACAATCTGGGTCCCAGAATCAACTATGACAAACATGTATGGGAGAGGAAAAAAGAAAAAAAAACAAAAAACCCCAAACTTGGGCTGGAGAGATGGCTTAATGGTTAAGGCTCCTGCCTCCTAAGCCTAAGAACGCCAGTTCCAATCTCCTGGTCCCACGTTTAGCCAGATGCAAAGTGACGCAATGCCGCACTTGACCACAAGGGGGTACACGCATCTGGATTTCGTTTGCAGCAGCTGAGAGACTGCTGGCGCGCCCATCTCTGTCTCCCTCTCTCTCTCTCTCAAAAAAACAAAACAAAACAAAACAAAAAAAACCCAAAACTTTGTTTCAGGCCACTGGGCTCTGGTTTGAAACCTCTTTATCTTAACTGATTCAGCCAGCTATCTGTAGCAGCCATCTACAGATTTAATATTAGGAGGAGATCTCATTTGAGGCATGGCATGCTCAAGGTGCCTAAGATACCCAAAGGTCACAAGTTATTTAAGAAAAGTGTGTGTCTCTATCTCTCTGATTCATAAATAAGGAAAAAAAAAAAAAAAAAAAAAAAAAAAAAAAACCAGTCCTGTTCTGGTCCTTCAAAAGGCTCCAAGGTATTTCATGGCCTAAATTTAACAGACAAGACAGTATTAATTAGAAATTTGACTTACCAGGTTAGAAAAATTTAAAAACCTTAAAGACTCAAATACAATCTTTAGACTCTCTCTAGATTATAATATATATAATTTGTTTCTTTCCTTGTTTTTATGAGATAGAGTCTCTTGTCACTCAGGCTAGCCTCACACTTACTATGTAACGGAGGATGGCCTTGAACCCGATTCTCCACCTTATTAGTGCCGAGATCATAGGCATGTGCCACCATGGCAAATATAATATATACTTACAGAAAACTTATGCAAATAGGATGTAGAACTACTCCCTAGACAGAAATGTAAACAACATTCCCATTGAGTAACAAATGCTCAAATAGGATTTTAACATTTTTTAACCAATCTGAACAACATGTACAATTTATAGTAGAGTTGGCTGATGCTAAGGCCAGATAAGACAAAACTTACAAAAAGTATATAAATTTTCTTGAAGACTCTTTAATCACAATAAAATGCAAAATGCCTTTATCACACATGTATCATGACACAAAACACACTAAGATTCCTGTGTCTTATCTCATGTTCATTCTAGGGCCTATATTCTTGCACTGGAATTACACACTCCACCAGCACCATTTAAATAAATTTCTCCCTTAATGTTGACTGTTCATGGGACCCTACACATACACACTGTAGTAAATTTGAGGATGTTAATGTAGGTGACTCAAATTAGTCTTTAAAAACTATTTTATTGGGCTGGAGAGATGGCTTGGCAATTAAGGCGCCTGCCTGCCAAGCCTAAGAACGCGGTTCCAATCCCCAGGTCCAACGCTCAGCCAGACGCAAAGTGATGCAAGGGCGCAATGCTGCACCTGCCCACAAGGGGGTGCACATGTCTGGAGTTTGTTCACAGTGGCTGAGAGGCCACTAGCTCGCCCATTCTCTCTCTCTCTCTCTCTCTCCCCCCTCTGTCTCTCTCAAATAAAAAAATTTTAAAAAAATTATTTATGAGAAAGAGTCAGACAGAGAGAGAGAGAATGGGTACACCAGGGCCTTTAGCCACTGCATACGAACTCCAGATGCACATGCCACCTTATGCATCTGGCTTTACGTGGGTACTGGGGAATCGAACCTGAGTCCTTAGGCTTTGCAGGCAAGCACCTTAACCACTGATGAACCATCTTTCCAGCTCACAAATCAGTTTTGAAGAGACATAAAGGACAGACCAATCACAGTGAAGACTTCATAAACTCTTTTGGTCAAAGTTCCAACAGGAAAACTGCTCAGTGTCAAGAAGAAATGAAGACATTTAAAAATCTATTCAGGGCTGGATAGATGGCTCAGTAGTTGAGGTGCTTGCCTGCAAAGACTAACAACCTGGGTTCAATTCCCCAGTACCCACGTAAAGCCAGATGCACAAAGTAGCACACACATCTGGACTTCATTTGCAGTGGCTAGAGGCCATGGCACACCCATTCTCTGTCTCTCTCTCTGCTTGCAAATGAATAAATAAAATTTTAAAAAGTTGAAGAATCACTCTCTGAAGTATATTTGCATTTCCTAAAATAGGTGCAACATGGAATATCAACATCCAATCTAATCTGATCAGAGAACCTTACACCCAAAATCAAAACAAAATACTTTTCAGCCAAGTGTGCTGGTGTATGCCTTTAATCCCAGAACTTGGGAGGCAGAGAGAGGAGGATCACCATGAGTTCAAGGCTACTCTGAGACTACATAATGAATTCTGGGTCAGCCTGGGCTAGAGTGAGACCCTACCTCAAAAAAAAAAAAAAATACTCATCTTAAACTGTCTCAAGCACAACACACTTTTAGGACAAAGGCTGCCAACTGTCATCTTAGGGCTAAATCCAATGATAATTCTGTTGTTCCATCCTTCCCTCCCTCCCTCTTTCCTTCCTTCCTTTCTTTCTAAACTGAGTGAGCTGCCTTATGACTTAAGTCATAGATTTTAAGAAAGATGGCTTATCAGTTAAATGTGCTTGTTTGTAAAGCCTGCCTGCCAGGCGTTCAATTCCATGCCACCCACGTGAGCTGGATACAAAATGTGATACAAGTGGGGGGAGGCACACACAAGTATGTGCACACATACACAAGTGAAAGTAATTTTTTTTGGGGGGGGGTCAAGGTAGATCTTGCTCTAGCCCAGGCTGACCTGGAGTTTACTATGTAGTCTCAGGAAGGCCTCGAGCTCATGGTGATCTTACAATTAATTAATTAATTAATTTTTTGGTTTTGCGAGGTAGGGTCTCACTCTGGTCCAGGCTGACCTGGAATTAACTATGTAGTCTCAGGGTGGCCTCGAACTCACTGCGATCCTCCTACCTCTGCCTCCCGAGTGCAGGGATTAAAGGCGTGCGCCACCACACCCGGCCAATTTATTTTTTTTATACTTAAAATCCCTTATGTTGCAACAGTAAGACAACACTCCCAAATGAAAACAAGCCAAGTGGGCTGGAGAGATGGCTTAGCAGGTAAGGCAATTGCCTCTGAAGCCAAAGGACCTAGGTTTGATTCCCCAGGACCCAGGTAAGCCAGATGTACATGGTGGTACATGTGTCTGCAGTTCATTTGAAATGGCTAGAGGCCCTGGTGTGCCCTTTCTCTCGCTCTCAATAAGTAAATATTTAAAAAAAAAAAAAAAAAAAGTTAAAAAAAGCCAAGTAATGACTTCTCACATTGAAAAGCTATATGCTTTCAGCTTTACTATAATTTCCAAACAGACACGTTCATCTGCTGGATTCAAGGCAACTGTGACTCTATCAGTTAAATGTGAATATTATTCTTATCTCATCCTTCAAACTAGAAAACTGCCTGTAGCGTCAAGAACCACTAAGTCGTTCAGCAGGGATCCATATGTGTAAGATCCATAAGAAGAGCAGAATACTCATTCAGCAGGAATCCAGAGGCGTGAGAGACGACAATCTCCTCCTACTAAGCCTCCAAATACAGGAAAGCGGATGCTCCAAATCTACTAGAAAACGGAGACACAGCAACTCACCTCTCTTCTCTTCCTCGCTGCTGTATATCCTGAAGTTTCTCAACGAACTCGTGAAATTTCATTTCTTCCCTGTTGGACCTCGGCTTAAAGTTCTGGAAATTAGCCATCTTCTTCTCATCATAGTATAAGAACTTATGGGTGCTGGCACTGTACACAGAGAAATCTCCGTTGCCAATATTCTCTTGTAGGTAGTCAAGGTCCCACTTCAGAGCAGGATACACAAGATTTGTGTCTGTGAGCACCACAGGCTCCTAAAGCAAAAGCACCAGGAGGGGAAAAAAAAAGCAAGTGAAGTCATTCTGAGAAGCTGCTGGGTCCTCCTTTTTCCCAACTACTTTTCAAAATCACAATTCCTCCCATTCCACGCCAACAACTCACGTACCATTTTAAGCCTGCCTCTCCAGCATCCCTTAAAGCACAGCCCGCCGACCTGGTCAGTTTCCCACCGCGCCTCCCGATTGGGTCCCTTCGCCCAGCCCCGCCCCCCACCTCGTTCTCAATGAGCTCCTCGGCCCGGGGGTCGCTCTGACTCAGACGCGGGATGGGCCGGGTCGGGAAGCTGTAACTTCGAAGCTGGGACTCGTCCCAGGCGGGGCTCGGGATTTCAGCCTCTTCCCGAGGCTCTCCTGAGCCAGAGGAGGCAGCTGCCGTCGCCGCCATCTCCGCTCTAGGGCTATGCCCCACCGGAAGCGGAAGCCCCGCCCTTTCCGGCCCCAACAACCACCGTCACCATAGAGAAGAGCTGCAAGAGAGACTGGTCCAGATATGCCATGAAGGCGGGGTCGCAGTCTGGACGAGCTCCTCCTCATGGTGACCTGAGGCTCTACATCTTAGGTTCCACTCCTACATGATTGGAGCTGCAAGCTATACCAGTAGCACTCTGGGCTGGCGAGATGGCTTAGCGGTTAAGGCGCATGCCTGTGAAGGCTAAGGAGCTTGGTTCGATTCTCCAGCTCCCAAGTAAGCCAGATGAAGTTCGTCTGTAGTGACTAGAGGCCCTGGTGTCCCCATTCTCCTTCCCTCTGACTCTAATAAATAAGCAAAAAATGACTCTAATAAATAAGCAAAAAATAAACTAGGTATGTGCATTTGGCTAGCCAGGGTATAAAATATTACTGCCTCAGTATGCCCAGGTCTACACAAGAGGCAACAAAAAGGACAAGATTAATTAATAATTTTAAACTTTACACTAGCTTGTGGAGAGAAGAGCAAACTCCTTTCTTCGTTTGTTTCTTCACTGGCAGGTCTCACTCTAGCCCAGGCTCAAACTCAAAATGATCCTCCAACCTCAGCCTACGGAATGCTTGGACTAAAGGTGTGCACTACCACACCTGGCTAAATTCTTGAGCAACCTGAAGAATCACCAAGTGAGGTAATCCACGCTCAGAAAGTCAAATTGTGCATGTTCTTTCTCATATGTGGATCCTAGCTACAAATGTTTACATTTGAATGTGAATGGGAGTAAAAGTCAGTAGTAGAGGTCAGCAAACTAAAAAGGGTCCCTGAGACAGGAAGAAGAGAGGACTGAAGGGGAGGGTATTGTATATATGTCAGTAGAGATGCAGATCACTGGGGATGGAATGGCCTTAGTGGAGTCAGGGGAAGGGATTGAGTAAAGGAAGGGTGGAAGGAGGGTTAATCAAAAGTTAAGATGTTATGAATAAGCCATAGGGAAACCTACTTCTTTGGATAATGGTACTTCTTTGGATAATAGATTGTTACTAGAAAAATTTCAGTACCAGGGGTGGGATACCTTCCTGTGAGTTGTTGGCCAGGGAGGTCCTTGATGCCCCCAAAACAATACGGGCCATTTCCAAGACTCTTAGTTACCCACAAGAACTAGATGGTAAGACCCTACAGCTGAAGACTCCAAATGGTTGGGCTGCAGGTCACTGAGAAATCAAGCTGGACCTGAACTGGAAACCTCCTTCCTGTTGACCAGCTGGCAGAAAGCCAGAAAGAGCGATCCTACATGTAACCTTTTGGAAGAAAGAAGACATCGATGATGTTAAACAGCAGTGGACCCTGAACGCTCTAAGATTGGTCAGCCAGGACAAATGTGCCAACTGGTACAATAATGGCATGTCTATTGTGGAGGAAACCAAACACACTCTAATTGAACTGGAGGCCCACTCCAGCGGTAGGAATACATGCCTGGTACTGAAAATCTAGTCAAAAGTCTATGGCTGGGGAGGTCATGAGCCCTTAAGGAAGTAACACCTGCTATTGTCTGGCTAGATACATATATTATGCCCACAAAACTGCTCTGTAAGCACTTTTAAAATATTTATATCCATGTATTTTTAACTTTTTATTGACAGCTTCCATAATTATAAACAATGAACCATGATAATTCCTTCCCCATTTCCCTTGCTCTCAAATCCACCCTCCATCATATTCCCTGTCCCTTTCAATTAGTCTTTTATTTTGATGTCATCACCTTTTCCTCCTTTTATGAAGGTCTTGGGTAGGTAGTGTCAGATACTGGGAGGTCATGAATATCAAGGCCCTTTTGTGTCTGGGAAATTGCATTGTAAGCTCTTACATTTTTTCTTTCATCTCTTCTGCAATGGACCCTGAGCCTTGGAAGGTGTGGTAGAGATGTTTCAGTGCTGAGCACTCCTCTGTCACTTCTTCTCAGCACTATGGTAGCTTTTTAGTCACTCCAGTGGCCATGGCCATCTGAAAAGAGAAGCTTCTGTAACCAAAAATGAGAGTAGCATTAATATATGGTTATAAACATTTTAAAAAGTGCTTACAGGGCAGTTTGGTGGGCACAATACATGCATTCAGCCAGACAACAGTAGGTATTACTTCCCTAGGGCTCATGACCTCCCATCCATAGACTTTTGGCTAGGTTTTCAGTAACCAGGTATATATTCCCTCCCATGAAGCAGACCTCCACTACAATTAGAGAGTGGTTGGTTTCCCCATAACAGGCATACCACAATTGCACCAGTTGGCACATTTGGCCTGGCTGGCCCATCTTAAGGCTTGCAAGGTCCAGTGCTGTTTGATACCACTGATGACATCTCTCTGTTATAGGGCTGCATGCAGCATAGCTTTTTCCAGCTTTCTGTCAGTTACTCAACAGGGAGGATATACCCATATATTAATGTGACTCTTAGAACTCAAGCATAAAAAGAAAACCCATGGGCTGGAGAGATGGCTCAGTGGTTAAAGGCACTTGTTTGCAAAGCATGAAGGCCAGTGTTCAATTCCCCAGTACCCATGTAAAGCCAAATGCACAAAGTGGCACATGTATCTGGTTTGTTTGCAATGGCAAGAGGCCCTTACACACCCATTATCTCTCTCTCTCACTCTCCCCATCCTCCTTGCAAATGAATAAAAATATTTTCTGAAAAGAAAAAATAGTTAAAATGGAAAAAAGTCTTATGTAGCTATTTTCCTACTATATTATGACCAATCAGTACATGAAAAGACTTTCAGGGGAGAAGAGAAAAGTTTTTCCCAGAGTCACAAAACTTTCTGTATACAAGAAAGAAAAAAAATTTACAAAAACATTTAGTATTTATTTTTTCTTTGCAGATCTGAGGAAAGAACAAGGTGTATATAAATGGAATCCAAGTCTTAAAGTATATCAGAAAAAAATTCTCAACTAAGTATGGTGGCACATGCCAGTAATCCCAAGTTCTTGAGAGGTTTAGGCAGGAGGATCAGGAGTTGAAGGCTAGCTTAGGCCACATAGTGAGATCTCTCAAAAACCAAAAACTACAGCTGGAAAGATGGCTCAGCAGTTAAGGGCACTTGCTTGCAAAACCTGCTGGCCTGGGTTCAATTCCCCAGTACCCATGTAAAGTTATATGCACAAGGTGGGACATGCATCTGTAGTTCATTTGGAGTGGCAAGCAAGAGGCCCTGGTGTGCTTATACTCCTTCCTTCCTTCTTCCCTCCCTCCCTTCCTCCTTTCCTTCCTTCCTTCCTTCCTTCCTTCCTTCCTTCCTTCCTTCCTTCCTTCCTTCCTTCTCTCCTCCCTCCCTCCTTCTCCCTCCTCCTCCTCCCTCCCTTCCATCTCTCTCAATCTTTCTGCTTACAGATGAATAGATGAAAATATTTTTTTAAAAACACAGAAAACCATCTAAGAGGATATAAATAAGTCATATGGAAACCTACTTTTCTGGACAATGGAACACTCAGAAGCAGTAGATTGTTGCTAGAAAATTTTCAGTGCCAGGAATGGGATACCTTCCAGTGAGTTGTTGGCCAGGGAGGTCACAGATACTCCCAAAACATCAAAGGCCATTACCAAGGCCCTTGGTTTCCTACCAGGAATCGATGGTAAGACCCTATTGCTGAAGACTCCACATACTTGGGCTGCAAGGTCACTGAGAAATCCTGCTGGAGCTGAGCTGAAAGCCTCCTCCATGTGGACCAGCTGACAGAAAGCTCGAAAAAGCTATACTGCATGAAGTTCAATGGGAAAGAGAAAACACCACCAGGCCAAATGAGCCAATGGGTGCAATGGTGGCATGTCTGTCATGGGGGAAACCAACCGCTCTCTAATTGGACTGGAAGCCTGCTCCATGGAAGGGAATACATCCCTGATACTGAAAACCTACAACAGGGGTAGTCATGAGCCCTAAGGGTGTAATGTGTGCTGGTGTCTGGTTAAATGTATATACTATGTTCACCAAACTGCCCAGTAAGCACTTCTCTTAATGTCCACACCCATATATTAATGCTACTCTCACTTTTGGTTAGAGAAGCTTCTCTTTTCAGATGGTGGTCACCTTGGGATGACTCAGAAGGCACCATGGTGCTGAGAAGAAGTGACAGAGGAGTGCTCAACACTGAAACATCTCTAACACACCTTCTAAGGCCTAGGGTCCATTGTGGAAGAGGTGGCGGAAAGAATGTAAGAGCCAAAGGAATGGTAGGAGTCCTTACAACGTGCTCCTCCAGACACAAAATGGCCTGGATATCCATGACCTCACAGTGCCTGACACTACCTACACAAGACCATCATAATAGGAGGAAAAGATGATGACTGATTGAGAGGGGAAGGGATACGATGGAGAGTGGAGTTTCAAAAGGGAAAGTGGGAGGAGGGAGGGAAGTACCATAGGATATTGTCTACAATTAAGGAAGTTGTAAAAAAAAAAAAAACAGTAAGTCAAGATAAATGAATTCTCAGGTCCTTTTTGTATAACCTACACATCACATGTAAACTATCTTTCATTCCTTTTCTTCCTGCCTCTTTCCTTTCATTTGTCTTTCTTTTTCCTTGGCTCAAAATTCGTAGTCACCAAGGTTGTGCAAATTAAAATGACAATGAGATACTACTATGGTTTCAATGTGTCCCTCAAAAAAGTCTGTGTTGGAAATTTAATCTCTAATACAAGTGTGGGAAACTGGAGCCTGATGGGAGGTACTTAGGTCACAAGTACTTCACCTTCATGAATGAGTTATCCCATTATAAAAGGGCTTATATTAGTAGGAACTGATGCATGCACATGCAGTCTTTTGCCCTTCTACCTTCTGTTGCCATAGAATGACAAAGGCAAGAAGGTCCCTCAACCTTAGATTTCCCAGCCTTCAGAACTGTCAGAGATAGATCTCTGTCCCTTTAAAAGTTCCTAGTCTCCAAACATACTCAACGTTCACACTCACTAGGATGGTCAGGATAAATTAGCACTTTCATATACTGCCAGTGGAAATCAAAAATAGTATGGCTGCTATAAAAAACAATCTGGGGTTTTTCAGAAAGTGAAACATAAAAGATAGCTTGAGACCTAGGAATTCTACTTCTAGGACACCGAAGATAACTGGAAAGCATACATCCAAGTGGGGCATAATGGTGCACAATGTAATCCCAGCACCTGGGAGGCAGAGGCTGGAAGATCTCAAGTCTGAGGCCATCCTGGGCTACAGAGTGAGTTCCAGGCCAGCCTGAGTTACAGAGTGAGACCTTGTCTCAAAAATAAACAAACAGTGCTGGAGAGATTGGTTAGTGGTTAAGGTAGTTGCCTGAAAAGCCAAAGGACCCAGGTTTATTTCCCCAGGACCCAGGTAAGCCAGATGCACAGGGTGGCACATACATCTGGAGTTCGTTTGCAGTGGCTGGAGGCCCTGGTGCACCCATTCTGTCTGACTGTCTGTCTGTCTTTCTCTTACTACCTGTTTTTCTCTCTCAAATAAATAAAATTTTAAAAAACTATTTAAACAAATATCCCCAAAGGAAAACAAGCCCACAAAAATAAGAAAAAAATTACAAACATGCATCCACATAAAATTTTTGTACAAGAATATTTATAGCAGCATTATTCATAATACCCCAAACCATGGAAACAACCCAAATGTTCATTAACTGATGAATGTATAAATAAAATGTTGCAAATCCATATAATAGGCTGGCATTAACATATACCACAATGCAATCTTTGAAAACATTACACGGAGAGAACACACATACATTGTATGATTCTATTAATATAACATATACAGAACAGGCAAATGCATAGAAACAGAAAATAGATTAGTGGTTACTAATGTATAGAAATAGGGCAATGTGCTAATGGGTGTGTAGTTTCTGTTGCAGTCAGCTTCTCATTGCTGGCAGAAAGCACCTGATCAAAAGGAGCTTGTGGGAGGAAAGAGTTTATCTTGTCTTCCAGTGTTGAGGGGAAGCTCTATGATGGCAGGGGAAAACCTGGCATGAGCAGAGGCTGGACATCATCACCTGGCCAACATCAGGTGGCCAACAGCAGCAGGAGAGTGTGCCAAACACTAGGAAGGGGAAGCTGGCTTTAACATCCATAAGCCCACCCCCAGCAATACAATGTGATGCTCTAGGAGGCTCCAATTCCCAACTGCCACCAATGCTGGGGACCTAGCATTCGGAACACGTTAAGTTTATGGCGGACATCTGAATCAAAGAGTAATGACCATTTTAGAACTACAGAATGGCGATGGTTGCACAACTTTGTATTGTACATTAAAAACCACTTCACCTACACTTTTTTTTTTGAGGTAGCATCTTGCTCTAGCCCAGGCTGACCTAGAATTCACTATAGTCTCAAGTTGGCCTTGAACTCACAACAATCCTCCCATCTCTGCCTTAAGAGTGCTGGGATTAAAGGTATGTGCCCTATGCCAGGGAGAGGGAGAGAGAGAGAGAGAGAGAGAGAGAGAAAGAGAGAGAGAGAGAGAGAGAACGAGAGGGCACACCAGGGCCTCTAGCCACTGCCAATGAACTCCAGCTTTATGTAGGTACTGGGGAATTGAACTCTGGTCGTTAGGCTTTGCAGGCAAGCACCTTATTTGCTGAACTATCTCTCTAGTCCCCTGTACAGATTTTTAAAAGGCTGGCCTTGAACTCATATGTAGCTCAGGCTAGCCTTGAACTTTTTTTTTTTTTTTTTTTTTTTTGAGGTAGGGTCTCACTCTAGCCCAAGCTGACCTGGAATTCACTATGTAGTCTCAGGGTGGCCTCAAACTCACAGTGATCCTCCTACCTCTGCCTCCTGAGTGCTGGGATTAAAGGCGTGTGCCACCATGCCTGGCTAGCCTTGAACTTCTGATCCTCCTGCCTCCATGGGCTTCCAAGAGCTGGTATTACACCAGGCCTTAGCCACTACACCCAGCTCATTGTACACTTTAAAAAGATGAATTAGGGTGGGGAGATGTGGTGCACACCTTTAATCCCAATACTAGGGAAGGAAAGGTAGGAGGATTGCTGAGAGTTCAAGGTCAACCTGGGCTAAAGCAAGACTCTACTTCAAAAAAAAAAAAAAAAAAAAAAAAAAAAAAAAAGGATGAATTGTGTGGTGTAGAAATGATAACATAAACAAATAAGTTAGACCAACGCTGTTTCATAACCAAATGAGATCAGGGTTTGCTATTGGTTGGATACAAGTGTCAAATTATTCTAATGCCCAACTAGTTGATGGACATTTACCAGAAGGCAAGTTGCTTTGCAGTAATCCTTCACAACGTTTATATATTAAGTAATACATATCAGTTTTGATTGCTGTAGTGTATAAGTGAGAATAGATTCTGTTTCAAACAGTGATAACCCTAAGAGTTGGTAGAAATCTGTGCATATTTATAATGTGTAAATTATTCATATCTCACTTGTTTACATAAAATCACCTAACAGTATGCAACTTATCCCATCCTATTGAGTTAGAATTTGATAATTGTAGTCAATTTTGAAATCTAGTTTTCCAAGTCCTAGCAAATCAGAGGCTTTGGATTGTATTGCCTCTAATGATAAGTTTACCTTTTTAAAAAATGTTTTTGGCTGGGCATGGTGGTGTGTGCCTTTAATCCCAGCACTTGGGAGGCTGAGGTAGGAGGACTGTCAGGAGTTCAAGGCCTCCTGAGTCTACAGAGTAAATTCTAGGTCAGCCTGGGCCAGAGCCAAGACCCTACCTTGAAAAACAAACAACAACAAAAAAATTTTTTAAATGTTTTTGTATTTATTTATTTGAAGGAAGAGAGAGAGAGAGAGAGAGAAGAGAAGGAATGAATCTGTTGCAGGACCTCCAGCCACTGCAAACAAACTACAGACGCATGTGCCACCTTGTGCATCTGGCTTATGTGGATCTTTGGGAATCAAACTGGAGTCTTTGGCTTTACAGGAACACGCCTTAACTGCTAAGCCATCTCTCTAGCCCTAAGTTTACTTTCTTTTTTCTTTTTTTTTCTTCCTTTTTTTAAACCTTTGGTCAGTCAAGGGGACTTGGATATTTAGATAATTTGGAACTGAGGAACCAATTCAAGGCTGTTTATAAGTTACATGGAGCATCTATTTACTGAATGGCCCAAGACAATTTTTTCTTGTTCCATGTGGTCCAGAGGAGGCAAAAAGTTGGGCACTTTCATATAAAGGAAGAGATCAACCAATTTGGGTAACGTTCAAGCAAACCCAAGAACTAGGAGGTGGGAGAGATTGCTTAGTGGTTAAGGCACTTGCCGGCAAAGCCAAAGGACCCAGGTTCGATTTCCCAGTACCCACGTAAGCCAGATGCACAAGGTGGTGCATGCAGAGGCTAGAGCCCATTCTCTCTCTGTGTCAAATAAAAAATAAATAAATAAATAAATAAATAAATAAATAAATAAATAAACTTAACAAACAAGAACTAAATTTGAAGCATGATCATGCTTGGGGATGGAGGGAGGACGTGTCAGTGAAGGAGAGGAAAAAGGCAAGCGGCCATAAAAAAGAGTACGGCTCATTTTGGTCAGCGGTCTATTTGAACCGCTCATGCTCCGAGTCCTCTTTATCTCAGGATTGGCCTCAGTCACCTGAGGGACAAAACAACTTTGACATATCAAATAAGTAACGTCCCGGGTTTTCTTTCGTTCTTACTATTCGTCCTGGTCTCTAGTCAACCGCTCACCTTACTAAGGGATTTCCAGCACAATGTTTAAAACCCGCCCAGCCGGCACCTTGCGGACTGCGCTTCGGCGCGGGCTGAAGCGGCTGCGTTTGGCCCCGCTCAGCCGCCGTGGCTGGCCTTTGCGCATGTGCGGGGTGAACCGGGAAGAAGGTGAAGATGGCGGCGGCCAGGGCAGGGGCCTTGGTAGTCCGGTGGCTGCCAAGGGCAACGAGCAGTGTTGTGCCATTGGGGGCACGAACAGGTCCGCGAGAACCGGCGAGCCCCTGGTGTGGGAAGGGGATGTCTGGATTTTAGTGTCGGGAGGGAACTTTCTGGGTCCCGGGCCGCAATGTCCTGGCCGGGGCGGAGGTGAATTCTTATATCCAGAAAAGGGGATGGACGGTTGTGCGGGTCCCGCAGGGTTTCAGGCTCCGACCTCGGCAGCCACGGCTGCTTGTAGTCTTTCGGTGGCTGGAAAGCCGAGATCATCTGACCTGCATTCTTGTGCGCTCCAGCCTCCCACTTTACCAAGGACATGCTGCCCGGACCCTACCCTAGGACCCCAGAAGAACGGGCCGCCGCCGCCAAGAAGTATAATATGCGCGTGGAGGACTACGAACCTTACCCGGATAATGGCGAAGGGTAAGGAAGAAAGGGTCTGCTCGTGCTTGGGGTCATCATGGGAGAAGACCGCTGCGTTGCGTGGGTCGACTCTGATCCTTTCCTCCGAACCTTCTTGTGGCCGCTCCGAGTCATGGGTGTGGATGCTTTTGTTGGTAGAGAGAGGTGGGAGTGGTGGGTAAGCAGCTGCAGCCAAGAGGACTTTAATTTTTTCCTTGGCTCGGGCTGTTTCCTCAAATGAGGAAGCTGAGGTTTTAATGGCTCCCTCGAGGACTCCGGAATAGCAGAAACCTTTTTTGGGGCTCCATCCAGAGCGCTGGGTTTCTTTCAGATTGAGCATCTGCTGGTCTCAGGTGCTATCGTCCAGGCACGTGATCAGGCTAGTGTAGCGCTAGACTTTGTCATGTGAACCCTATTGTGGATGGAATATTCATTCATTCTCTCTCTTCCCCCTGTCTCTCTCTCCCCTTTCTTGCTGTGGAAAATTCAATTGGAGCTGGGGAGATGGTTCAGTGATTAAGGGTACTTGTTTGCAAAGCCTACCGGCCTGGGTTCGATTCCCAAGCATTCATGTAAAGCCACTTGCACAAAGTGGTGCATGCATCTGGACGTTTACAGCAGCGAGAGGCCCTGGTGAGCCCATTCTCTCTCTGTCTCCCCTCACAAATAAAAATACATTTTAAAAATCAGCAATTGTTAAGCAGATTAAACAGCCAACACTCTCTTGTCCCTCCTATTCATTTTGCATTGTGGTGTGCTCTCACCTTCATTCTTCACTTCCTTACTCTTCTGATTTGTTTTCAGTGGCTCCTGTTCTTGTATTTAAAAACAATTACGAGAGAGGGAGAGAGAATATGAGAATGAGCCCGCCAGGGCCTCTTGCTGCTACAACTGAACCCAGATGCATGCACCACTTGGTTTCTCATTATTTATTTATTGTCCTTTTGAGGTAGGGTCTCACTCTAGCTCAGGCTGACCTGGAATTGATTATGTAGTCTCAGGGTGACCTCAAGCTCACAGTGATCTTCTTACCTCTGCCTCCCAAGTGCTTGGATTAAAGGCATGTGCCACAATGCCTGGCTTCTCTCTCTCTCTTTTTAATTTACTTGAGAGAGAGGAAGAAAGAGAAAAAGAAAGAAAGAGAGAGCAAGCCAGTGCCTCTTGCCCCTACACAGGAGCTCCAGATGATTGCCTAAGATTGCTCACAGTCCCTTCCAGAAGTTCTTGTTGTCTTTCAGGTTTGGTGACTACCCAAAACTCCCTGACCGCTCACAACAGGAGAGGGATCCATGGTATAAATGGGACCACTCAGACTTGAGGTTGAACTGGGGTGAACCGGTGAGAAAACCACTGCCCATTTCACCTTTTTTCCTCCCTTCTTGTTTTCCTGGGGATTCTCTCTCTAAGTTAATGGTACTTTTCTGTCCAAGTAACACTAAGCTTTTCTACTTAAGGTAACAAGGTCCGGTGATATGAGACCTGAGGTTCTACATGTTGCATTTGGAATGGGACTTAGGGGAGTAACCAAAGCCCTGTACTGTAAACGTGCATTTCATGATTGAGCTGTCTCTGGTGAGACTAGCATTCAGTTCTGTGGTCTAGTGTGTCTGAGGCCTGACTCTTAGAACATTGCCCCCAGGGAATGGACTGCTACTGTTAAGCCTTATAGCAGGCTGTGGCCACTCTGGACTTTATGACAGTTACTTGTCTTTCTGCCGTAGTTACACTGGGACATAGACATGTATATCAGGAACCGTGTAGATACATCCCCCACATCTGTTTCTTGGAATGTCATGTGTATGCAGCTCTTCGGCTTCGTGGCTTTCATGGTTTTCATGTTCTGGGTGGGGGAAACATTCCCCTGCTACCAGCCTGTGGTGAGTATCTGAGAAGTGCTCCCCAAAGCACATGGGCTTATCCTTTGCTGGGGCAGTGAAACCTCTGGAGTGGGAAGCCAGCCAATACCACATTTGGCTTTCTGGAGTCTGAGTTAATGGGAAACTAGAAGGGCCTTATCCACTGACCTGGCACAAGTACTAGAGCATTGCTGCACCTCTTGGACCAGTTTAAGGGAGAAAATGTATTTTAGCAGCAAGTAGTGAATGAGAATGTGCAATCTTCAAAGTTGCCATTAAAGGATGTATTTACCAACTTTATTTCAGTGAGTGATCTTTCAAAGCAGAGTCAAGGAATCTAGAGCTGAAACTTTATTCTTTGTTAGATATGTGAAGAGAACTTCCTATAGGGCACTGGAAACAACTGTCTTTTGCAAGCAAAGACAGAACTTGGAAAGAACAGAAAATATACTCTCTAGCTTTAAACAAGTTTAGGAAAATTTAGATAAATGATATGATGAGCAACAGTGGAACAGATATATGAGAGTTTGGCATAGTTTGTGAACGGAATTAGCTGTTGTCAGGGAATAGGGTAAAGCCAGATGCTAAAAAACAGAATTTTGAGCTGGGCATGGTGGCACACGCCTTTAATCCTGGCACTTGGGAGGCAGAGGTAGGAGGATTGCTGTGAGTTTGGGGCCACCCTAAGTCTACATTTCAGGTCAGCCTGGGCTTGAGTGAGACCCTACTTCTAACCTACCCCCCCCAAAAAAAAAAAACCAGAATTTTGCTGGTGGAGAGAAGTTGGAGAAAACATGGGACGAGAGAAAAAGGAGAGAAAGGAATGGTGAGTTAGGTGAAGTGGGATAGATTTATAAAAATCGTTCCTAGAGAATCAGTTGTGTTGGTTTCCTACAGAGCTGCAAAAATTTAGATTCTTTGGCCCCAGTTCTTGGAGACCATTGGAGTTCTAGAATCAATATTCTCAGCAATCTCTGTAATTCTGATATGCATCTAGAATTGGAGATCACAGTGTTAAAAAATATTGTGAGGTGAATGGATCAGTTAGGTTGGGTAGCTTTTATTGCATAGTAAAGAATTTGATAGTGTAGTGATGTATTAATTCAATGAATATTCATGTAACATCTATGATGTACCAGATGCAGACTCTGTCAGGGTTTGGAGATGCAGGAATGGTTTGGTCTGCCTCCAGTAGCACAGAACTATTTTCCTTTTTGAATAGAAAAGTGACGTGATAAGAGCTGGCTTTTTAGGGAGATTAATATGAGAGTACTCTCCAGTATAAATTGGAAGAAGAGGAACTGAAGGCAGGGAGGCTGCGGTGTTTTCAGTTGGCTGCCCAGTGCTACCTCTGCAGAGATAATCAATGTCCAGAAGGTAGCGGGTATGTCTCTGTGCACTGACCCGAGCCTTCCTGTCAAGCCCCAAGGGCTCCCTGCTGGAGAGTGAACATGGAGCTGGGGTGAGCACTAACTTCACTTCAGGAAAGCAAGAAACAGTGTAGCTCTTCCATTTTTCAGTTCTGTAAGCACATCACCCTTTTCTCCTCCCCTTGAGCTGTGTTCTCTGACAGCTGTTTGTTGGTAAAGCCAGCAGCCCCTAAAGCACGTCCC
Organism: Orientallactaga sibirica; assembly: GCA_036365145.1. Lineage (NCBI taxonomy): Eukaryota > Metazoa > Chordata > Mammalia > Rodentia > Dipodidae > Orientallactaga > Orientallactaga sibirica. Next base: position 91,141,977 of record JAEOAD010000001.1, on the reverse strand, counting down.
AGCCGTGTCTCCTCTGTGTTTTCCCCTACTGCTGCTCCTGCACGCCTCATTTGCTAGGCCACTTTAGTGGTGGAACCATTAGAGGCTGAGTGACTTAAAGGAGATTGAGTCTGTCTCGACCCCGAGAGAGAGTAGGATGGATGGATGCATCGTCTCATTTAGAAAGCTGTGACTGACTCCCCCACTCCCTTCCCACCTTGCACTTGCAGGGCAGACGCCACTTCTACAATTTAGGCTGTACTGTGGGTTGAGTGGGGAAAGAGCACTGCTGCTGCCATCTTAGCCCAGCTGGTCTGATCTGAGGCTGTTGCATACCTTTTGCTGTGCATGATTGTTAACTCAGAGTAAGGTGTAGCCAGGTATTAGCTGGCTGGATGTTGTTCTTGCTGACCTGTGTTTTTTATTTTTTCCTTCAGGGGCCAAAGCAGTACCCCTATAACAATCTGTACTTGGAACGAGGCGGTGATCCCAACAAAGAACCGGAGCCAGTGGTTCACTATGAGATCTGAGGATGCTTCATGGGCTTTCCTGCCCTCTAACTAGAACTCCTTCATTCCTAGAGATTTAACTTTAAAGAAATCCCTAATAAAACGCAGTGCTGTGGTATCTGTGTCTCTTTTTTCTAGAAATAGTCACTGCTATGAGGAACCTCATCCTCATATTTTTTCCTTTCTCCTGTGTACTGCCTGTCCTCCTCCCCATTCTGCTTTGAAATTGGAAGGATGGGAGCTTTATAAGCATAATAAGTACCTAATTTTGTTAATTTCATTGGGGATGTGAAGGTGGTTGAGAGTTCCAGTTGTATAGCAGGTCATAAGGATTGGTTCTTTCCCATTTATAGGGGCAAAGCAGAAGGAAGGAAGATACATTCTGATTTCCCAAGTTGGAACAAGACTTACTTCCTATAAAACCCCTTTTTGGGAGTCTGGTGTAGTTGCCCACACCTTTAGCCCCAAAATACTTGGGAGGCTGAGGTAGGAGGATCACAGTGAGTTTGAGGTCTGCTTCAAAAAAACCGGGCGTGGTGGCACACGCCTTTAATCCCAGCACTTGGGAGGCAGAGGTAGGAGGATCTCCAAGAGTTCGAGGCCACCCTGAGACTACATAGTGAATTCCAGGACAGCCTGAACCAGAGTGAGACCCTACCTCAAAAAACCGCAACAAACAAAAAAACCCAATAAACTTTTGGGGGGCTAGGGAAATGGCCCAACAGTTAAAGATGTGTACTTGCAAAGCCTGCCAGCCCAGGTTCAGTTCCCCAGTTATCCACATATAGCCAGACACAAGAAATAGTGCAAATATCTGTTCATTTGCAGTGGCAAGGGTTCCTGGCACACACACAGTTTACAAAGCCTTTTTATAGTGCACACCTGTAATCCCAGCAGTCAGGAAGCTCAGGTAGGAAGATTGCAAGTTTGATGTCAGCCTGGGCTACATAGACTTATAAACAAAATTTTTAAGGAGCTGGAGAAATGGCTGAGAGATTAAGGTGCTTTCCTGCAAAGCCAAAGGATCCAGGTTCAGTTCCTCAGGATCCATGTAAGCCAGATGCACAAAGTGGCACATGCATCTGGAGTTCATTTGTAGTTGTCAAAGACCCCGGTGGGCCCATTCTCTGCCTCTCTTTCTCAAATAAAATAAAATATTAAAAAAAAACAAAAAACAGGGCTGGAGAGATGGCTTAGCAGTTAAGGTGCCTGCCTGCAAAGCCTAAGAATGCCCGATTCTCCAGGTCCCATGTTTATCCAGAAGCAAAAGTGACACAAGCATGCAATGTTGCACATGTGCACAAGGGGACACACCTGTCTGGAGTTCATTCACAGTGGCTGAGAGGCTGCTGGTGTGCCCATTCTCTCAAATTAAAATTTTTTTTAATCTTATTTTTTAGGAGAGAGACAGAGGGAGGGAGGGAGAGGGAGGAAGAGAGATGGGCGTGCGAGCAGTGTCTCAGCAGCTGCGAACGAAATCCAGATGTGCGTGCCCCCTTGTGGCCAAGTGCTGCATTGCGCCCTTGCGTCACTTTGCATCTGGCTAAACGTGGGACCTGGAGATTGGAACCAGTGTTCTTAGGGTTAGGAGACAGGCGCCTTAACCCCTAAGCCATCTCTCCAGCCCATCAAATTAAAAATTTTTTTTAAGTTAAAAATAACAGACACCTATCTGGGTGTGGTGGCATATGCCTGTAATCCCAGAATTTGGGAGGCTAAAGCAGGGGGATTGCTACAAGTTTAAGGTAGCCTGGTTGTATAGAGAGTTTAAGGACAGCCAGAGCTATATAGTAAGATGCTGTCTCAAAACAAAAGATCTAAAATAATAGTGGCTAGTTTAAAAAACAGTATGTTTCAAGTACATTATGGACTAGTTAAGTGTTTAGGGGGACTGATCAGAGGCCCTGACCTGATCTCAACATATTTTTAGTTTTTCAAAAATTTTACTTTTCGGGCTGGAGAAATGGCTTAGTGGTTAAGGCATTTACCTGCGAAGCCAAAGGATCCCGGTTCGATTCTCCAGGACCCACGTAAGCCAGATGCACAAGGGGCACATGCATCTGGAGTTCGTTTGCAGTGGCTAGGGGCCCTGGCATGCCCATTCTCTCTCTGCTTCTCTTCTCTCTCTCTGCTTGCAAATAAAAATTTAAAAAATTATTTAAAAATTTTTTACTTTTCTAAAGCATACCTTGAAAATCAACCCCGTGGGCTGGGGAAATGGCTTAGCAGTTAAGGCTTTTGCCTGTGAAGCCTAAGGACCATGGTTCGATTCCCCAGGACCCACATAAGCCAGATGAACAAGGGGGCACATCCGTCTGGAGTTTGTTTGCAGTGGCTAGCGGCCCTGGTGTGCCCATTCTCTCTATGTCTCTCTCTCAAATAAATAAAAAAATATATATTTAAAAAAATCAGATATCAAAGAATATGCAAGGACCTGATAACCACTTTGCTTTAAAGGAAACTAAGTGGCATTAAACACGCCTTCCTTGTAGGCGTCATTTCAGGACGTAACATAGTCTGAAGTTCTCAAATCTACTGATTGGATTAAAAATTATAAGGGGCTAGAGAGATGGCTTAGCAGTTCAGGTGCTTGCCTGCAAAGCCAAAGGACCCAAGTTTGATTCCCCAGGACCCACATAAGCCAGATGCACATGGTGGCACATGTGTTGCGTTTTTGTTTGCAGCAGCTGAAGGCCCTGGTATACCCATTCTCTATCTGCCTCTAATAAATAAAATAAATTATAAGAAAGTATGGCAAAAAAAGAAATAAAAAGAAAATTGTTGGGTGTGGTGGTGCATACTTTTAATCCCAGCAGAGATAGGAGGATTGCTGTGAGTTCAAGGCCACCCTGAGACTACATAGTGAATTCCAGGTCAGCCTGGGCTAGAGGAAGACTACCTTCAAAAACAAAACAAACAAACAAAAAGTATTGGGATGGAGAGATGGCTTAGTAGTTAAAGTGTGCTTGCCTGCAAAGCCTCAGAACCCAGGTTTGACACCCCAGAACCTACCTGTGCACAAGGTGACATGCACACAAGGTTACACATGTGCACAAGGTGGCACATGCATCTGAAGTTCGATTGCAGTGGCTAGAGGCCCTGACTGCCAATTCTCTCTCTCTTTTCTCTCTCTCATAAACAAAAATAAGAAAAGTATTAACAGTTATTAAGATGGCCATGGCATCTACAAGGTAGCTACATTTGCACTGCTGTGGACCAAACAATAAGGCATATTAAGTAGAATATACTGAGTCTTGGAAGTATGGGATTCAAGGCAACCAAGCAGCTGTTTGTTAAACTCCAGGGAAGAACTGGCAGAAGGAAGCCTGGGAAATGTGGTGCACACCTGCTGTCCCAGCAACAAGAAGGCAACGGCAACACCTTATGATATGAGTTCAAATTTCTTTTGTAGCATTTATTTCCTAATTCTAGGTATTGGCTAAGATTCAGGCTCTGTGTGTGTGTGTGTGTGTGTGTGTGTGTTTGAGACAGGGTTTAATGTATTCCAGGATGGCCTCAACTTGCTGTGTATTGAGGATGAACTTCTTTATTTTTTAAATTTATTTTTATTATTTTTTTATTTTTATTTTTTAATTGATTTTTTTATTGACACCTTCTATATTTACATACAAAACAAAAAAAAAACCCATATATTTCCCTCCCCTCCCCTGAGGATGAACTTCTGATCTGCCTGCCTCCACCTGCTAGGATTACAGACATGCTCACATTCAGTTTAGGCAGTGCTGGGGACTGAACACAGGGGTTTGTGCATGCATGGCAAACACTCTAGCAACTGAGCTCCTTCTCTATCCCCTAAAGCTTGGTTTTTAATCTTGTTTACTTTTCCTCTCTTTTTTTCATCTACTTTTGTAGTGCTAAAAAGTTCAAGGAAAACATAATGAGTGCTCTCAGTAGGTAGAAAGACTGGTCCAGGCACGGATAATCTCAGAACTCCCACGTCCACATTGTGTCACAATGAGTTGGGTCTCATCATCTCATAACCAGCACCGCAACTTCAGAGGTAAATTGAGATTACAATGCAATTCTTGCATTATGTGGAACTCTTCAGGTCCAATATCTTCAGCTGCTTGTGGAAAATTTTTATTTGGAAATGCCATCAATCCTTGCACAGAAAAAGCATAAGCGATCTCTCCACATGCCTGTTCCATCTCCTCACCATCTCTAGCTCTGTAAATAGCACCACATTTTCTAGTCTCCCTGGCTCTAAAGCCAAAGCAGTCTTGAACTTCTTACCTTTCTCTGTCACAAGAGCCAGTGCAGCTCTCCTTTATGATCACCACTCTATTAATCCAGGCTTTCATCGCTCTAGCCCAGGCTGACCTTGAATTCACTGTAGTCTCAGGGTGGCCTCGAACTCACAGAGATCTTCCTACCTCTGCCTCCCGATTATTCCCGATTTTGGGATTAAAGGCACGCACCACCACGCCCGGACTACTTTTCATCTTTTTTTTTTCTAATCTTTTAATTGTTTTTAATTAAAGGGGCTCCACCGAGAGGCTCTAGGGCTACGGCTGAATCTTCTCCCTGTCTAATAACTAGGTAATACACTGAGCCAGTCTTTTTCCTTTGACAGGCAATCAGAGGAGCATGGCTCCAATTGAATAGACTAGCGTTTACTAGGCTGTGACCCCCTGCGCTAGAGCTGCGCAATCACTGGGCAGGTGATGCAGGCCGTATTTGGAAACGCTCTGCGCCGCTCCGCGGGGCGGGCGCGTGGGGAGCGGGCCCGGCCGGGTACGGCCACTTTTGGCCCTTGTCAGCCGCCGTTCACCGCGCCAGCTGAGCCCTAAAGCCTTTCTCTCGGATCCCGGGCGGTCCACGCCTGACATCCCCACCCCGAGCTGGGCCCTCCGCACAGGTGGGTTTCCCCCGGGTCCCGGGGGAGACGAGACGTTGTGGGGGGCCCGGCCTAGGCGCCTCTCGGGCGCACCCCCTGCGAAGCCGGCTGGGGACGCGGTTCCTCCCGTCCTCCCCGCCGCGCCCGGGTCCTCCGGCCCACGAAGCTTTCTCTGCCAGTGCGTCTTCTGGTCGGCCTTGGGCTCAGGCTGACCCCTGGCTCGGAGCCTGCACCCAAGTCACCGGGGCCTGGCCTGGCCTGGCGGGACCCTGGCGCGCCTCCCTTGGCAGAGGGCGAGCTGTCCTCCCCAGGGATCGGGGCTACCAAGGGTAGCACCCACCCCCCTTCATCGCTTGCTTGTTAGGCTATTGGTTAAATGGTCCTAGTTCCCGATCCTATCTCACCCACAGCCACAACCATTCTGACCCCAGGGAACAAAGTGGATTAAACTTCTCCTTACTGGCTCTGGGGAGATGGCTTAACGGTTAAGGCACTTGTCTGCAAAGCCAAAGGAACTAGGTTCGATTCCAGGACCCACCTAAAGCCAGCTGCACAACTCTGGTGTTTGTTTTCCTCTACTGGAGGCCCTAGCTCGCCCATTCTCTATTTACCACTTTCTCTCAAATAATAAATAAATTTTTAAAAAGCCCTTTTATCTAGCTCCTACTGTCAATGATTTAAGCATTTAAGTACTTCATACAGTTTTGTTTAGATTAATGTGATGGTTTCTTTTCTGGAAACCAGGAATAATACTTTATGGAACTATTGAGAGAAACAAATGAGATATGTATGTCAAATGTACGGTTGGTGATCACAGCTTCTACTTGTGTTATTAAATGATCTTTTCCCAGAAAGGTGAAAATGTCCCTGACCTGCAAGTGGCACTAGTGATTGAGTCGTATAATCAGCTGGTCAGAGGACACCTAATAGAGACTCAAGAGATTCCCTGAACATTTTAGCTTAACCAACAGCTTTAAGCCTGCTTAAGTTGGAAATTCAGTAGAGATTAAGTAATACTATCTTGTGTTTTTGTATGTGAGACTAACCTTTTTGTATGTGAGACTGGCTTGCTCAAGCAGGTCACAGTAGGCTCTAAGTTTCCTCCTTCAAGTTGCTATTTTATTGGAATGGGACCTTGAATGTACTTTAGAACTGGAAATCACAAAGTCAAAATGGAGGTCTGGTTAGTTGTGGTGGTTCACACCTGTAAAATCCAGCATTTGGAAAGCAGAAGCAACAGGATCATGGGTTCAAGGTCATCCTCAGCTACAGAGACTTTGAAGTCAGCCTGGGCTACATGAGACCCTAACCCAACAAAACAAAAACAATGACAAAAAGTAAAATGAATGTCTACATTTATTCATGAAATAATGAGCACTTATATGTCAGTCATTGATCTGGGGCAGTAGTTATGACATGGTGAGACATGATGCTGACTTTTTTTGTTTACTTTTTTCCATATGCAGTGTATGTGGTGTGCATGTATGCATGTTGCTATGCTGGGGATCCAAACTCAGGTCCTCATGCTTACACAGACAGTCACTTCACCAACTGAGCCATCTCTCCAGCCCCAGTGCTGGCTTTAAAAAAAAAAAAAAAAATATATATATATATATATATAATTTATTTAAGAGTGCTCACACATGTGTGCACAAGAAAGAAATAGAGAGAGAGTGCGTACGAGAGGAAGAGGCAGATAGAGAGAGAGAATGGCATACCAGGGCCTCTCTCTAGACATTGCAAATGAACTCCAGATGCATGTGCCCCCTGTGTATCTGGCTTATGTGGGTACTAGGGAATCAAACAGGGTCCTTAGGCTTTGCAGACAAGTGCCTTAACCACTAAGCCATTTCCCCAACCCCCTAGTGCTGGCTTTTATGGGGCTTACATGTTAGTGGAAGAGAATGACAATGTAGTAATTCTAAATTACTAGGAAGAAAACAATTGAGACTGCTTCAGAGTCTCATCTGCCTTGATTGGGGAGGTCATCTCTCTGATGAGGCTAGATGCTATACCCAGAAAGTTGTCATACAGAGCCACTCATGCAAAGAGTGAAGGGAGAAACATTGAGAGTATATAGGGAACACCATTTGCAGAGGCTCTAGTGTAGGAAAAAACCAAAGATGAAAAAGGCTAGTGTTGGGGCTGGAGAGATGGCTTAGTGGTTAAGGCGTGCCTGCAAAGCCAAAGGACCCTGGTTCAATTCCCCAGAATCCATGTAAGCCAGATGCACAAGGGGGTACATGCATCTGGAGTTCATTTGCAGTGGCTGGAGGCCCTGGTGCACCCATTCTCTCTCTCTGCCTCTTTCTCCCTCTCTCTCTCTCAAAAAAAAAAAAAAAAAAAAAAAAAAAAAAAAAGGCTAGTGTTAGCCTCCGGGCATGGTGGTGCACGCCTTTAATCCCAGCACTTGGGAGGCAGAGGTAGGAGGATTGCCGTGAGTTTGAGGCCACCCTGAGACTACAGAGTGAATTTCAGGTCAGGTCAGCCTGGACTAGAGTGAGACCCTGCCTCGAAAAACCAAAAACAAAACAAAAAAAAGGTTAGTGTGGAATATAATGATTAAGGGGAAAACTAGTAAGAGATGAAGTGGTAAGCTAAAACTTGAATTTTTTTTCTGAGTGTGGTAGATCACTGATTTTATGTACAGAATGCCAATATCCCTTTTTTAAAGGTTTCATTCATTTATTTATTAGAGACAGAGGTAGACACAGAGAGAGAGAGAATGAATGGGCACGCCAGGTCCTCTAGCCACTGCAAACGAAGTCCAGACGCCTGCGCCACCATGTGCATCTGGCTTACGTGGGACCTGGAGAATCGAACCGGGGTCCTTAGGCTTTGCAGGCAAGTGCCTTAACCGCTAAGCCATTTCTCCAGCCCCAATATCCCTCTTTTTATTTTATTTTAGAAGTTTGTTCCTGCTTTGATGTAAAAAACAAATTGGGGATGGCATGAACAACAAGACTACTGCAGTAACACAGGTGAGAGATGATGGTACCTAAAAATGGAGGTGGAGGTGAAGATAGAAAAAAAGTAGATTAATGGGCTGGAGAGATGGCTCAGCAGTTAAGGCACTTGCCTGCAAAGCCTAAGGATCCAGGTCAATTCAAGTTAAACCAGATGCACAAAGTGGCGCATGCATCTGGAATTCATTTGCAGTGGCTTGAGGCCCTGGTATGCCCCTTCTCATCCTCTCCTTCTCTCATAAATAAGTTAAATACAGAAAAAAGTAAATTAATATACAGTTTAGAGATAAAAAAGGAAGAGGAAATGATGGTGTGGAAGAGAGAAATGGAGGAATGAGGGTGTATTCCAGGTTTCTGAGCTGAGCAGTTGGGTTGATAATGGTACCATTTACTAGGCTGAAGAAAACGGGATGAAGGACAGAAGAATGTGGGAAAGAAGTGGAATAGAGAATTCAATTATAGACAGACTAACTTAGCTATCCTTGCTGTATCCAAATAGATGTATTTGTTTCAAAGCAGGGTCTTACTCTAGCCCAGGTTGACCTTACCCATGCTGGCCTTGAACTCATGGTGATCCTTGTACCTCAGTCTCCCAAGTGTTAGGATTACAAGCATGAGTTACCATACCCAGCTTATTTTTAAACAAATATTTTATTTATTTATGAGACAGTGAGAGAGAGAGAAAAAGAATTAATGGGTGCACCAGGGCAGGGCCTCTAGTCACTGCAAACGAACTCCAGGCATGCACCACCTTATGCATTGGGTCTTTAGACTTCATGGGCAAGTGCCTTAACTACTAAGCCATCTCTCCAGGCCTCATTTTTTTTTTTTTTTTTGAGGCAACATCTTGCTATATAGCCCAGGCTGACATAGAACTTGTGATCTGCCTACCTTAGCCTCCTAAATGCTGGGATTACAGGTATATAACACAAGTAGAAATACTTAATTAGTAACTGCATAAGAAATTTGTGCTTAGAGGAGAGATTTGTGTTGATGATCCATATTTTTTGCATCATCAGCAGATGTACAATATATAAAGCTAAGGAAATGGGCAGAATCATTGAGAAATTCTGTGGTTTTGGTAATCACCACTGAGCCTGTGGCCACCGGTATGGTTAAATACTTTTGGGTTTTAGAGAATTAGATTTCAATAATTGGGTAAATGAACTGTCCGTAGATCGGCAGACGGTCTTGCTGTTCTTACCCTGCGTTGTCCTGAAATGCCTCTGTCATGGAAGGAAGAAACAAGATCTTATCTCCACAGATGCTCCCCGGATCTCCAGCCCTTAAATTTGTTGGTTTCTATTTTTATTGGGTCAAGGGCTATATCAGTTTTCTGTAACCTATGGGACTGGCCATGAAGTTGAAGGAACTGGAACGGCCAGCTGTCCAAGTGTGGAGTCCAGCCAGACAGTACCCTGTCTATCTGGCCACAGGTATGATATTACCCACCAGGAGCTACTGGAAGCGCATAGATTGAAGAGAAACTTACAAACTAGACTTCTTTTTTTTTTTTTAAATGTGAGAGGGTGAGAGTGAGAGAGTGCACGTGAGAGAATTGTCGATCCAGGGACTCTAGCCATTGTAATCAAACTCCATATGCATGTGCCACTTTGTGCACATGTACAACCTTACACACTTGTGTCACCTTGTGCATTTGGCTTAGTGGGATCTGAAGAGTCAAACCTGGGTCCTTAGGCTTCACAGGCAAGCACCTTAACCACTAAACCATCTCCCCAGCCCAGAAACTAGAGTTCTTTAATGAGCATGAAGGAAAGCTTTTGGATTATAGAAAGTAGGATACTGTTGCAGTCAGGCTCACGTTGCTGGCAGAAATCCCCCAACCAAAAGCAGCTTGTGGGGAAACAAAGAAGGTTTATTTTGGCTTACAGACTTGAGGGGAAGCTCCGTGATGGCAAGGGGGAAATGATGGCATGAGCAGAGGGTAGACATCACCTCCTGGCCAACATCAGGTGGACAATAGCAACATAAGAGTGTGCCAAGCATTGGCAAGGGGAAACTGGCTATAATACCCATAAGCCCGCCCCCAACAATACACTGCCTCCAGGAGGCATTAATTCCCAAATCTCCAGCTGGGAACCTAGCACTCAGAACACTTAAGTTTATGGGGGACACCTGACTCAAACCACCACAGATGCTTCTGGCATAAGCTAGGAGTATTAGTTGGTTTTGGTACCTGGCAGCAGTCTTGAACTTTAGCCTACATCTAGGTACCTCATGCTTTGTTTGAAGTTTCCTTTTGAGACAGGACATTCCTAGCTCTCTCCCGTTCCTTTTCCTCTCCATTCCATAACCCATTTATACTGTAAACCATGCATATATTGTTGCTCATATACTATCTCTTCTTTACTTTTCTTGTGCCTAGGAACATCTGCCCAGCAGCTAGATGCCTCCTTTAGCACAAATGGCACATTGGAAATATTTGAGGTTGATTTCAGGGACCCGTCTCTGGACTTGAAACACAAAGGAGTTCTTTCTGTCCCAAGCAGGTACTTTGGACTATGCAGAGCAGATCCTTATTGACTATACTGATGGGGAACTCTGGGGGTAGTGCATACAGCTCAGGGATTGTAAGGAGGGATTAGAAAGGGGAGAAGAGCTGGGCATGGTGGCGCATGCCTTTAATCCCAGCACTGGGGAGGCAGAGGTAGAAGTGAGTTCCAGGGCACTCTGAGAATACATAGTGAATTCCAGGTCAGCCTGGGCTAGCGTGAGACCCTACCTTGAAAAACCAAACCAAAACCAAACCAAACAAGACAAGACAAGACAAAACAAAACAAAACAAAACAAAAAAATCAAAAAATGGAGAGGAAGCTTTACAGGAGCTAATTCTGGGTATATTTTGCAAAAGAATTTAAAACCAACCCCATGTTTCTGGTCAGCAGCAACAGCAGCATCAGGCAGAAGGCTGGTGATAGAGCTGCTTTGCCCAAACCTGGACCATGTGTACCTGCTCTTTCTTTGGATCCAGACATGTTGGCTCCTTCCTCCCTTGGCTCTTGTGAAGATCAAAACCTTACACAATATCACTCTTTTTTGCCAACAAGGAGGAGAACGAATGATCCTCTCCTCATTGCTGTCGGGTGCCGATTGGGTACTCATGATTTCATAGCTGGGAGGCTGCACACTGAGGGATTTCTTGGGTGATATTGTGTAACAGCAATGAGGAGAGGATCATTCATTTTCTGTCACTCATGCTAGGCAAGTGTTCTGCCACCGAGCTACAGCTTCAGCCCCAGTTAACATTTTTGATGTTGAACATTTCATCTCTACTTTCTTTCCTCACCTCTACAAGAAAGCCTTGTAGGGCTTGGTAGGCAAGCAAGGTACGATCATTCACTGAGCACATATGTCTATGCCAGTCACTGTGCTAGGGGTCCTGTATATTACTCATTTCTCAAAATAAGCTTAAGTTATAAATACCATAATTTCCATAGGCAACAGAAGGTCCGAGAAGTTGGATTTGGAATTAAGTGTAGTCCTGTCTACAAAGCCTTCTTGTCTTGTCTTGTCTTGTCTTGTCTTGTCTTGTCTTGTCTTGTCTTGTCTTGTCTTGTCTTGTCTTGACTTGTCTTGACTTGTCTTGACTTGACTTGACTTGACTTGACTTGACTTGACTTGACTTGACTTGACTTGACTTGACTTGACTTGTCTTGTCTTGTCTTGTCTTGTCTTGTCTTTTTTGAGATAGGGTCTCACTCTAGCCCAGGCTGACCTGGAACTCACTATGTAGGCTGATGTTGAACCAACCTCCTACCTCTGCCTCCCAAGTGCTGGGATTAAAGGTGGGTGCTACCACACCCAGTTTACAAAGTCTACTTTCTTTTGTTTTTTTGAGGTAGGGTCTCACTCTAGCCCAGGCTGACTTGAAATCCACTAGGTAGTCTCAGGATGGCCTTGAACCCAGTGGTTGTGATCCTCCTACTTCTGCCTCCTAAGTGCTAGGATAAAAGGCATGTGCCACCATGCTGACTTCAAAGCCTATTTTCTTAGTTGCAAGCAGACACAGAGGGAGAGAGAGAGAGAGAAAGAGAGGGAGAGAGAGAGAGAAAGAGGGAAGAAGAGGTAGAGGGAGGGGAGGAGGGAGAAGAAGGAGGAGGAGGAAGAAGAGGAGGAGGAGAACAAGAAGAGAGTATGGTGGCACATGCCTTTAATCCCAGCACTCAGGAGGCAGAGGTAGGAGGATTGCTATGAGTTTAAGGCCACCCTGAGACTACATAGTGAATTCCAGGTCAGCCTGAGCTAGAGGGAGACCCTACCTCGGAAAAGACCCCCCCAAAAAGAGAGAGAGAGAGAGAGAGAGAGAGAGAATGAGTGTGTCAGGGCCTCTAGCTGCTACAGATGAATTCCAAATACATGTACCACTTTGTGCCTTTGGCTTGAACCTGGGTTGTTAGGCCGTGCAGGCAAGTGTCATAATCACTGAGCCATCTCTAACCCAAAGCCTTCTTTCCTTCCATTATTCTACTGCTTTTCAAAATTTAATTTTTTAAAAATTTAATTAATTTATTTTTGAGACAGGGTCTCAGGTAGCCCAGGCTGGCCTTAAACTTGCTGTAGCTGAGGATGGCCTTGAACTTCTGATCCTCCTGTCACCACCTCCTACATGGTGGGATTTACAAACATGTACCACCATGCCCAGCTTATGTGGTGCTAGGGATTGAACCCAGGGCTTTGTGTATGTTAGGCAAGCAGTCTACCAACATTCTTGACATCCATTTGGTAGCTTTAAAAAGAAAAAAAAAGGGGGGGGGCTGGAGAGATGGCTCAGCAGTTAAAGTGCATTCCCGCGAAGCCTAAGGACCCCAGTTTGATTCTCCAGGTCCCATGTAAGCCAGATGCACATGGTGGCACATGTGTCTGGAGTTTGTCTGCAGTGGCTAGAGGCTCTGGCATGCCCATTCTACCTCTTTCTCCCTCTCTAATAAATAAACAAATAAAATCTTTAAAAAAAAGTTAAATAAAAAAAAAAAAAGGCTGGGTGTGGTGATGCACACCTTTAATCCCAGCACTCGGGAGGCAGAGGTAGGAGGATCGCCATGAGTTTGAGGCCACCCTGAGACTACAGAGTGAATTCCATGTTAGCCTGAGCTAGAGTGAGACCCTACCTTGAAAAACCCAAAAATAAATAAATAAATAAATAAATAAATAAATAAATAAATAAATAAATAAAATATTTATTTATTTATTAAACAGAAGGGGGGGAGAATGAATGAATATGGGTATAGCAGGTCCTCTTGCCACTGCAAACAAGTTCAGATACATGGGCCACTTTGTACATCTGGCCTCACATATGTATTGAACCTGGGCCAGCAAGGCTTTCCTAGCGAGCACCTTTAGCACTGAGCCATCTCCCCACACTGATTTTATAGCTTTCTTTTTTTTTTTTTTTTTTTTTTTGGAAGTAGGGTCTCACTCCAGTCCAGGCTGACCTGGAATTCACTATGTAGTCTGGCCTTGAATTCAGAGCGATCCTCCTACCTCTGCCTACAGAGTGCTTGGATTAAAGGTGTGTACCACCATGTCCAATTTGCAGCTTTTTAAGATTAAGCATGTAAATTTTTTTATAGCCCATTGACTTTTCTTACCCACTTTACTTTAGAGATGACTGATAAACCCTTTGTGTATTTTTTGGTTTTTCTGAGAGATTAGTTAGACATTTAGGCAGAATCCACGCTGGGGAGATTGCTCAGTGGTTAAAGTTGCTTGCTTGCAAAGCTTATTGGCCTGGGTTCAATTCCCTAGTACACACATAAAGCCAGATGCATAGTATTGCCTGTGTCTGAAGTTTGCAGTGGCAAGAGACCCTGGTGTGCCCTTACTCTTTCTTTCTCTTTCTCTCCTTGTGAATAAATGAATGTTACAAATATTCAGGGGGGTAGAGAGATATCTCAGTGGTTAAGGTGCTTGCCTGTAAAACCTAAGGATCTGGGTTTGGTTCCCTTGTGTCCGTGTAAAGCCAGATGCACAAAGTGGCACATGCATCTGGAGTTTATTTATTGTGGCTAGAGGCCCTGGCACACCCATTCTCTCTCTGTCTATCTGTATCTCTCTCTCTGCTTGAAAATAAATGAAGCAAAAAATAATAAAAATATGTCGGCAGGGTCATATTCTTTCTGTGATTGACTCTAAGGGTTCTTTAAGGGCTTACCCATTCCCAGTCTCAACTCTTGACCTGCTCTGTTTCCGACCTGGGCTGGTTCACCCCTTCCTTAGGCAACCTGATGGTCCCCAGATCTTGGCAGGTCACCATATTATTGCCGAGCTTAGTGCGGATACCCTATCAGCATAGTGCACTACAGCCCAGAACTCCTACACTCAAGCCATCCTCCGGTCTCAGTCCCCTGAGTAGCTGGGACTACAGGCAGCATAGGGCATTGACCTCAACTTTTTATGACAGCATTCTTCTTTAACAGCATTTTACATTTCTTTGTATTTCTAATACCTATACCTTTGAGAAACTGGCACTTGAACATTTGCCAGTATTGAAATTCTTAGCATTATGCAAGCATTCAGAAAGGGTCCCTGAAAGGGCTGAGCTAATTCAAGAATGCTTATATTCCTGGAGGTAAACCAAGATGGAAGTTGACAAGGGCTCTTATGCAACAGAATCAACACAGTAGTGCGGGGTCAAAGGATCCTAAGAACCTGGCAACTTGAAACTGGAATTTAAATTTTTTTTTGAATCTTTTAAAAAATATTTTTACTTATTTGAGAGAGAGAGAGAGAGAGAGAGAGAGAGAGAGAGAGAGAGAGTGCACCAGAGCCTCTTGCCACTGCAAACAAACTCCGGATCCATAGGCCATTTGTGCATCTGGCTTTATGTGGGTACTGGGGAATCAAACTTTGTAATTAAGTGCATTTAATTGATGAACCATCTCTCCAGCCCCCAAACTGGATACTAAGATACATATGAGCAGAATATTGATCTGTTTTATGCATTGCTTTGTCTTTGGCACCTTAAAACCCTATCTGGTATTATATTTTAACAAGCATTTGTTAACTGAATGAGTGATATTAGAAACTTTGCGTTACCGAGCTATGCATTTATACCCAACACTTGAGTTAGCTTTCAGTTAGTCTTAGTTCTTTAGGAGCTTAACAATTTTTTTTTGTTGATTGATTTATTTGAGAGAGAGAGAGAGACAGAGAATGGGTACATTAAAGCCTTCAGCACTGCAAACAACTTGTGCATCTGTCTTATGTGGTCCTGGGGAACTGAACCTGGGTCCTTTGGCTTTGCAGACAAGTGCCCTTACCGCTAAGACATCTCTCCAGTCTCTTCAGGAGTCTTTTTTATTTTTATTTATTTATTTTAATTTATTTAGTCGAGAGAGAAACTGAGAGAGAGAATGGTTGCACCAGGGTCTCCAGCCACTGCAAATGAACACCAGATGCATGTGTCATCCTGTGCATCTGACCTATGTGGGTACTGGAGAATTGAACCTGGGTCCTTAGGCTTCTCAGGCAGGCACCTTAACTGCCAAGCAATCTTTCTAACCCCTTAGGAGTTTTTTGTTTTGTTTTGTTTTTTGAGGTAGGGTCTCACTCTAGCTTAGGCTGACCTGGAATTCACTATTAATCTCAGGGTGGCCTTGAACTCACAATGATCCTCCTACCTCTGCCTCCCAAGTGCTGGGATTAAAGGTGTGTGCCACCACACCCGACCCCTTAAGAGCTTTTTTTTTTTTTTTTTTTTTTTGGTTTTTCGAGGTAGGGTTTCACTCTGGTCCAGGCTGACCTGGAATTAACTATGTAGTCTCAGGGTGGCCTTGAACTCTCAGCGATCCTCCTGCCTCTGCCTCCCGAGTGCTGGGATTAAAGGTGTGCGCCACCACGCCCAGCTCCCTTAAGAGCTTTTAAAAGGTGATTCTATCAGTTAGCTTTTCAGCAATGTTGAAGGGACCAGCTTTGAAATGTAAGTACTCAGTTTTACCTCATGAGCCTGCCCTGTCCTGAAGGGATTAGGGACTAGTAACCAAAATAAAAAGTACAGTCACATTTTTTTGTGTGTAATTGTGTGTTTATGTGTGTGCACGTGTGTGTACACATATTTGCATGTGAGTATGGAGGCCAGAAGACAACCTCAGGTGTCATTCCTCAGGCTCTGTCCACATTTATTTATTTATTTATTTAGTTTTTTTTTTTGAGGTAGGGTCTCACTCTAGCCCAGGCTGACCTGGAATTCACTATGTAGTCTCAGGATAGTCTCCAACTCACAGTGATCCTCCTATCTCTGCCTTCTGAGAGCTGGGATTTAAGGTGTGCACCAACACACCTGGATCCCATCTTAAAAAAAAAAATTACTTATTTTATTATTTTTATTTTTTTCAAGGTAGGGTCTCACTCTAGCCCAGGCTAACCTGAAATTCACTCTGCATTCTCAGGGTGGCCTTGAAATCATGGCGATCCTCCTACCTCTGCCTCCTGAGTGCTGGGATTAAAGGCATGTGCCATCATGCCCAGCTCATTTTTGTTTTCTCTTTAATCTATTTTTTAAAATTTTTGAAAAAGAGAGAGAGAGAAGAAAGAAAGAAAGAAAGAAAGAAAGAAAGAGGGAGGGAGGGAGAGAGAATGGGCCTGCCAGGGCCTTTAGCCACTGTGAACAAATGCCAAATGCATGTGCCCCCTTGTGGCACATGTGCAAATTGCGTGCTCACATCATTGCGTGTCAGGCTACATGGGACCTGGAGATTCAAACATGTGTTCTGAGGCTTCTCAGGCAAGTGCCTTAACAGCTAAGCCATCTCTCCAGCCCCCCTTTTTTCTTTTTGGTTTATTTTTATTTTCGAGTGAGAGACAGAGAGAGAGAGAAAGAGGGAGGGAGAGAGAGAATGCCACCTTTAAAAACAAAACAAAACAAAACAAAACAAAACAAAATAAAATCGTGTGTGTGTGTGTGTGTTTTTTTGTGAGTATGGGTACACATGTGCCATAATGTACATGTAGAAGTCAAAGAACAACCTTGAGTGTCAGTCCTCACCTCCCACCTGTTTGAGAGAGGGTCTCTTGTTTGCCACTGTGTGTGCCAGGCTAGCTGGCTCATGAGCTTCTGTGGATTCCTGTCTCCACCTCCCTTCTTGTGATAAGAGCACTGACATGACAGGTTCAGTCTACCATGTACAGCTTTATGTGGGTTCTGGGGATCTAAGCTCAGCGCACACTAGTGTAGTAAGTGCTGTTCCCACTGAGCCATCTCCTCAGCCCTTCCACCTTTTCACAGATGGAGTCTTTCATTGGCCTAGAGCTCACCAAATTGGCTACACTGGCCAGTGAACCTCAGGGATCTGCCTGTCTCCACTTCTCCAGCACTGTGTTCATAAGCTCACAACATGCCTGGCTTCTTACCTGTCTGCCTGCCTGTCTATCATCTACCTATCATCTATCTATCTATCTATCTATCTATCTATCTATCTATCTATCTATCTATCTATCTATCTATCTATCTATCTATCATCTATCTATCTATCTATCTATCTATCTATCTATCTATCTATCTATCATCTATCATTTATCTATCTATCATCTATCTATCATCTATCTATCTATCTATCTATCTATCATCTATCTATCTCTCATCTATCATCTATCTATCTATCTATCTATCTATCTATCTATCTATCTATCTATCTATCTGTCTGTCTGTCTATCTATCAATCATCTATCTATCTATCTATCTATCTATCTATCTATCTATCTATCTATCTATCTATCTATCTATCTGTCTATCTATCAATCATCTATCTATCTATCTATCTATCTATCTATCTATCTATCTATCTATCTATCTATCTATCATCTATCTATCTATCTATCTATCTATCTATCTATCTATCTATCTATCTATCTATCTATCTATCTATCTATCTATCTATCTATCTATCTATCTATCTATCATATATCTAGCTTTATTTATTTATTTATTTATTTATGGTTTTTTGAGGTAGGGCCTTGTTCTAGCCCAGGCTGACCTGAAATTCACTATGTAGTCTCAATGTGGCCTCAAACTTAGGTAGTCCTCCTACCTCTGCCTCCCAAGTGCTGGGATTAAAGGTGTGTGCCACCATGCTTTTTAAATGTGGAATGGAAGAATGCCAAGTACTTTACTGACTGAGTTCTCGCTCCAGCTTTTTTTTTTTTTTATGGGGGGAAGGTTCAAGGTAGGGTCTCTCTCTAGCTCAGGCTCTCCTTTGTAGTCCCAGGCAGGCCTTGAGCTCACAGCAGTCCTACCTCTGATGTACTAGTACTGGGATTAAAGGTGTGTGCCACCATGCCAGGCTCTTCAGCCTGTGTGTGTGTGTGTGTGTGTGTGTGTGTGTGTGTATTCGTTCCTAGAGATCATATCCAGGGCTTCATACCTGCTTGACAATTGCTCTACCACTGCCAAAGACCCTGGCATGCCCATACACAAACATTTCTCTCACATAATCTCTCTCTCCTCTCTCATAAATTAACAAAAAAAGCTTAGAAGCTAAGTAATTGTCATAGGACCTATGAAACCCCATGTTAACTTCAAAACAACCAACATTCTAATAAAACTCACGGGCAGTGGCTTCCTGGCTCCTAGTGTAACCTAGATGGGATATTTTTTCCCTGAGAAATGGAAGGGCCAGGCAAGGAGCCCTCCCTTCTGTGTGGAACTGGACTTAGGCAGATCCAGGTTGGACTGGGGCACCTGCATGATGGCATGGGGGCTAATGACCAGGATATCTGCCCCTGCATCCTGAAATGTACCTAAGTTGGTGCTGATGCCAGTTCTTCCTCTTTGTAGGTTTCACAAACTGATCTGGGGGACCTTTGACAATGGGCTTCTGGAAAGCTCTGGGGTTATTGCAGGCGGCGGGGACAATGGCATGCTAACTTTGTACAATGTGACCCATATCCTGTCTTCGGGAAAGGAGCCTGTGATTGCCCAGAGACAGAAGCACACGGGGCCTGTCAGAGCCTTGGACTTTAATCCTTTCCAGGTACTATGATTCAATTATCACACATTGCCACGGTGTGGATCAGCAGGTCTCAATGAATGCATTCACTTGTTACCTCCAGGTTGTAGTGCTAAACCCTTTCCAGACTGGAACAGGGGCAGCTTTGGATATCCCAAATGTAGGCCTCCCTTTCTAGACCTCTTTCTGAGATGGAGGGTCTGGAAATACTTTCTATTCACACAGGGTAATCTCCTGGCCTCAGGAGCCAGTGATTCTGAAATCTTTATTTGGGATTTGAATAACCTGAGCTCTCCAATGATCCCAGGACTCAAGTCACAGGTGAGGAGGGACCCTCTGACCTGGGGCTGTTGCTTAATGCATGCAGCAGAAGCAGCTGATTTTCCCACGTAGTCTTGAGTTCTGGAGCCAGCCACAACACAAGAGATTTCGAGCTTTACCACTGGGGGCAATAAAAGCCCACAGACGAACATGCCACCAGCTCCAAAGCCAGAATGGAGGGTGGGACAGGGCTGTTAATGGAGTGGTTAGTGTGTATCATTAGCTATTCAGAGTTTCTGAAAGGAAGTAAAGGTCTGGGAGAGCACCAAACACCGAGACAGGTGTTGGGAGTGATATTTTTCATAGTTTAGGTGAGCAGGGTTGGGAAAATGCCTTGGCCTCAGCTGAATGGGAGCAAGAGTAGAATCTTGGACATCACCGTTCTTTTTGTGGGGAGGGGCAGCTTTGTCTCTGTCTGTGGCTCTCTCATGCAGCTAGGTCTGGTGGTTTTGGTCTCTGAGTGCCTAACTGTCAGTCTGTAACTTGCCTTCTGGCTTTTCTCTGTCTAGCAATCAAGTATCGTGGGGTAAGTTCAATGTGAGTTTGATGGCACCTTGTACACTGAAAGAAACACTGGATCTTCTTTCTGCTTCTCTCTCTCTCTCTCTCTCTCTCTGTGGGTCTTGGTGTCTGCCTCTCTCTTTGTCCTAGACCGGAGGGCTGTTTTTCAATCTTGGCTCTCTCTCAAGAACTCTCACTTCCACACCAATACCTTAAAGGATCTTCTTGGGAAATTGCAGCTTCCAGCTCCCCATTCTTTGGGTCCTCTCTTGGGCTTGCTCTGGGTGCTCTGCTTGGGTAGAGGTGGGATGGCAGGTGTCACTTGATTCAGGGGGTGATCAGTTGTCTCCTCACATTGTGCCTCAGCAGCCTCCAGAAGACATCAAGGCCCTGTCTTGGAACCGGCAAGTCCAGCACATTCTGTCTTCTGCTCACTCCAGTGGCAAGGCAGTTGTGTGGGACCTCAGGAAGAATGAGCCCATCATCAACGTCAGTGACCACAGCGGCAGGGTGAGTAGTGGGCTCAGGACATAGGCTTTGACTGTAGCTTTTCTCTAGTGCCAAGCAGTTGGAGCTCTTCCCTAGGCCAGGGGTCCATTTTCAAGTATTGGACATGTGAATTCAGCCCCTTAGCAGAGTTCCACCTAGAGTGAATGCTAAGCCCGGTGTGGTGGCCTACACCTTTAATCCTAGTACTCAGGAGGCTGAGGTAAGAGGATTGCTGTGAGTCTGAGACCAGCCTCAGTGGTCAAAAGTGCTTGCTCATAAAGCCCATTTGCCCGAGTGTGATTCCCTGGCACCTACATTAAGCCAGATGCAAAGTGGTGCATGTGTAACACACATGTGCCTTCTCATACAAATAAATAAAATATTCTTTTTAAGGAGATCTAATCTGGAGCTTTGCATTTCTTACTTATTCGTGGTCGTCACTTGTACCATGATGAATGACTTTGGTGCCCCAGTCATACATAGTCACAAAGAGTACCCTCAGAGCAGTCCCATTCCAACTGGGCAGAAAGTGTTGATAACCCAAAGGGTCGGGTTATATCAGCCATTGGGATCTGCTTTGTTCACAGATGAACTGCTCGGGCCTGGCCTGGCACCCAGAGATAGCCACCCAGTTAGTGCTCTGCTCAGAAGATGACCGGCTCCCAGTAGTTCAGCTGTGGGACCTGCGTTTTGCTTCCTCGCCCTTGAAGGTGTTGGAGAGCCACAGCAGGTAGTGTCTCACACCCCATCTACATCTGTACAGGCTTAGCCTGGAGAGGATCAAAGGAAAGCCTCTCTTTAGTTACTAGACATCTTCCCTGGCTTCAAAGCCATTGCAGTGAACAAAGCCAATACTAGCTCTAGCCCTAAGAGGAGTTCTTCTCCAGCCAAAGGTAATGGAGAAGAGTCTGTGAATCCATCTAACTTTTAGAGATGGGAGTGAGGGTGCAATCATGAGAAATAATTGTGCCGATTAGTCCTGGTGTTGGTTTTCCATTACTGTTAACAACTTCTTGAGGTAATTGTCTTATAAAGAACAAAGGTTCAAGCTGTGTGTGGTGACGCACACCTTTAATCCCAGCACTTGGGAGGCAGAGGTAGGAGGATCGCCATGAGTTCAAGGCCACCCTGAGACTACATAGTGAGTTCCAGGTCAGCCTGAGCTAGAGTGAGCCCCTACATTGAAAACCAAAACTAAATAAATAAATAAAACCAGAAACCAAAACCAAAAAAATCAAAGGTTTATTTTGGCTCACTGATTTCTCCATGATTAATTAGCCTCATTACTTTTTAAAAAAAAAAAAAAATTCTATCTTTATTTTTACTTGAGAGAGAGAGAGAAAATGGGCATGCCAGGGCCTCTAGCCACTGCAAATGAACTCCAGATGTGTGTGCCCCCTTGTGCATCTGGCTAACTTGGGTCCTGGTGAATTGAACCTGGGTCCTTTGGCTTTGCAGGCAAATGCCTTAAGTGCTAAGCCATCTCTCCAGCCCTAGCCTCATTACTTTTGAGCCTGTGATAAGGCAAGAAGTTAATGCAGGAGTATATAGAAGAATAAGACCTCATGGCCAAGAAACAAAAGATAAGTAAGAAGAGGTTGGGGTCTCAGCATCCCCTTCAGGGCATGATTTCAGAGACAAAAGGCCCTACCTCTCATTGGGAGGTTTCACTACTTCCCAATAATGCCTCTGAGGCTCAAACTTTAACACATGGGCCTTTGGGAGACACTTAACATCCAAAGTATAAGACTGGTATAGTGGCTCATGCCTGTAATCCTAGCACTGGGGAAGTTGAGGCAGAAGGATTATTGTGAGTTTGGGCAATTTTGTACTACATAGTGAATTTGGGGCAAAGCCAGAGGTAGTGAGACCTCTCAAAACAAACAAAAAACAAATGTACAAACACGAACAATTAAAGATAGTGGTCTCCCTGACAAAGTTAATGTTCATTCCTTTAAGTGACGGGGTGGTTTCTTGCAAGATTTACCTTTAACAAAAGCAACTTGGCTCCTAACTACCCATGAGCAGGCCCACTATTGTTCTCAGGGTCAGCACAGAGAGAGCAGCTCTACAATGTGTTCTTTCTAACCCAAGGGCCATGTCGCCACTTTTCCTCCTTCAGGAATTTTGAGGGGTTTACCCCTTTTGGGAGTGGATGTTTTAGCTACCCTAGATAGGGATCAGTGTTTGTATAATTATGCTGATTTCTTTTTAAAATTTTTTAAAATTTATTTATTAGCAACAGACAGACATAGAAAGAGGCAGAGAGTGAGAGAGAGAATGGGCACACCAGGACCTCCAGCCACTGTAAACAAATTCCAGATGCATGTGCCACCTTGTGCATCTGGCTTACATGGGTCCAGAGGAATTGAGTCTTGAACCGGGGGGTCCTTAGGCTTCATAGGCAAGTACTTAACCGCTAAACCATCTCTCCAGTCCCTTCATACTGATTTCTTATCTTACTCTCACTGCTGAAAAGTGGGCCACTCAGCAGTGACCTATGGAAGGCAGAGTATTAGAGGGCGTAGTGCTCAGGTTCTATGTTTGACATGGGCTCTGGCCGTGCAGCTATCTGAAAGCTACTTAATTTTCAAAACCTTGTTTTACTCATTTGTACAATAATATTAGACCACCCATTTTATAGGGCTGAGCCTTAGTTAACATATATAAGGCATTTCCTCTTCTTTTTCCTTTTTAGGGGGATCTTGTCAATGTCCTGGAACCAGGCTGATGGAGAGCTGCTGCTCAGTAGTGCCAAGGACAACCAGATCTTTTGCTGGAACCTGGGGAGCAGCGAGGTAGGCAGGTCCTTCTGTGGGTGTGCTGGGGTGGAGGTGAGACAATGGAGGAACTCCAGCTGTGTGTTTTGATTTATCATCCAGAAGTCAGTGTTTCCTGGGCTGTGAAGTCCCTGATGGTTCTGTTCCTTCACGGCAGGTGGTCTATAAGCTACCCACGCAGAGCAGCTGGTGCTTTGATGTTCAGTGGTGCCCTCAGAACCCTCCTGTGTTCTCTGCTGTCTCCTTCGATGGCTGGATCAGTTTGTACTCTGTGATGGGCAGGAGCTGGGAATCCCAGCACACGAAGCAGGTTGACCAGGTGTGAAGGGTTTGGTGGAGATCCTGGAGGGAAGGGTGATATCAGAGTTTTAGAAGAGAGAAGACACAGCCCAGGAAGAGAGGGAGCTAGTGAAGATGAGGAAACCCGGCCCTGGTTTGGAGAGCTATGCTTTAGCTTTAGTACTTAACCTCCTAGGGGAAAGTCGGTTTGGGTCACATTATAAGGGAGACCTTCCCTTGACTCTGTGTGCGTGTGTATGTGTGTGTTCATGTGTGCAGGAGCAATGCACGTATGTTCTTGTGTGTGTGGAAGCCAGAGGACAAATTCAGGTGTCATTTATTTTTCGAGACAAGTTTCTCACTGACTGGAACTCACCAAGTAGGCTCTCCTGGCTGGTCAATGAGCTCAAGGGATCCACTTTTCTCCACCTCCCAGCATTGGGATTACAAGAGCACATAGGTGCTGCCATGTCTAGCATTTTTGTTTTGTTTTTTCTGGCTTGAGTTCTGGGTTGAACTCGGGTCCTCATGCTTGCAAGGCGGTCATTTTACAGAGTGAGCTATCCCCACAGCTCTTGACTCTTGTTATCAGATACTTCCTCTAGTACTTCAAGGACTTTGGACCCTTATGCTGGGACTGTCTCAAGTGTATGGATTATCTTATCTCTCACTACTAAAGATCTATTTTGTCATTCTCTGTAGAAGACTTTAAATGTAGTAGGCTTTCCAACAGCTGATAACATCAGAAACTCCCATTCACTTGTAGTCTCATTCCATTCCCTAGAATATAGGACTCTGACCTTTCTAGGTCAAATTGAGCATCCCAAGGATATCTCCCAAAATAGAGTTTATAAGTAGAGTTTCTGCTAAACTACCACTTCTTGTTGGTGTCCTTTTCCGATAGAGCTCCTCCTCCTTCAGCACAGGCCAGCCTCTTCCAGCACTGCAGGTGCCAGAGCAAGTGGCCCAAGCACCGCTGACACCTCATCTGAAAAAGCCACCCAAGTGGATTAGAAGGCCAGCTGGCGTTTCCTTTGCTGTACGTATTGTGGGCTTTTGATGTGGTTGTATGTGTGAAGCTGTCCATGTGCCCAGCAAGAAGTTCAGGGTTTTAAAAAAATTTAATTAATTAATTAATTAATTTATAAGCAGAGAGAGACATGGTGGGGATGTAGAGAGAGACACACAGAGAGAAAGAGAGAAAAAAAAAATTGGAATGGGTGTGCTGGGCCTGTAGCTACTGCAAATCAATTCGACATGCATGCACCATTTTGTGCATCTGGCTTTACGTGGGTACTTGGGCATTGAACCAGGGTCATTAGGCTTTGCGTGTGAGCACCTTAACTACTGAGCCATCTCTAGCCCAAGTTCAGGAGTTTTATTCCCAGTGTCTCTGTCTCCTGTCAAGTCTTACTCCACCTCTTAAGCAGAAGCTAATCTGGCTTTTAGCTTTAACTCATTAATCACTTTGCATTAACCCTCCTTGCTGTGTCTGTCTTTTCTAAGAAGTTGATTGCTTTAGACCCTTGGCTTACAGACAACAGCCTGAGGTTCCACCTGAGATTTCTCTGACTCCTATGCATCTGGACTGGTGGCAAGAGAGACAAGGAAAGAAAGAAACATATATAGATTTTATCCTGTCATCCCTCTACTCATAACCTTTGAACCTCCCATTGCCATGTAGTCTCAAGGGTAAACATACACACTTAAACTTTCAGTCTCTCTTTCCGTCTTATTCTCCAGTTCCTTATGTTCAGTTACATGTGACTCCGTTTCTCTTCTGTGAATAACTCCTTACCTCACTTGCTTTACTCTACATTATCCTGCAGTTTCTCTCTTGTACCACTAAATTCCACTGTGGACTTTCAAGACCTTCTACTTAAATACCATCTTTTCCACGATGCGTGTCCTTAACCCTAGTCACATTACCCTTCATTCTGATGTTCTGAGATTTGCTTCCCTGTATACTCCTGTAATGCTATGTTCTATCTGTATTAAAGTTATTTATTTATATATGTATAAAGACCCTCCTAAGTAATAGTCTATAAGGCTAGATACCAGGTGCTTCTCAAACTTTACATAGAGATACTTAAATATCTTATTCAAATTCAGGTTCTGGTTATTTGGCTCTGGGCTAAGGACTGAGATTCCAATTTTCTATGTTCCCAAATGATACCCTTGTTATTGGTTTGAGGACCAACTTTTTGAGTAGCAAGGAGGTCCGGAAGCACTTAGCATAATCCTTTAGCTGTTAGGCTTGATTTGAGAAAAGATGCATAAAAGTCTTTAAAGCCAACAGTTTTATTATGAAAGTAAGACTAAAATACTCGAGTGGAAATGAAGTTGCAAATTAAGAGGAGGGGACATTGAGGATGTAGCTCAGTGTTAGAGTACTTGCCTAGCATACCTATGGCCCTGGGCTCAATGCCCAGCATCAGTGGAAAAACAAAAAAAGAGGAGGGTAGTGAAGTGAAGAAGTTTTCCCATAGCTGTTGAGCAAGTCCTTTAACCTCTCAGGATTTCAGTGTTCTTGTCTATCAAATAGAATAATAATACCTGTCCAGCTTAAGTTAACAAATTGACATGAAAGCATTTTAAAACACTGTCTCATATTACACATACACTTGGATGGTGTTGTTGAGACTAAGCTGTGCTCTAAATTTGGTGCTGTAAGTGATATAATAATTCTGGCAGAGAAAGTCACTAAGTGAGTGGGTCTTAGAAAAGGAAACAGTGGTCAGTTGGGGAGTAAAGCAGTATTGCAAATCATGGCAGCATGTAGAATAACCTGATGATCTAAAATGCCTCCTCCCACCCCCAGTTTCGGGTCTTCTTATCTGGGGTTTACCCTGCTAACTGGATAGCTCTCCAGATAGTTTTACTCTCTAAACAAGATTTAGAACTTCTGGGGTTGAGGAACTTGCTAAAGTTTCTATTTTGTGCCAAAGTATCAAATTTGGCCAAAAGGATGTTGTGGTAGGGTGGTGTTGTAGGTAAAGGCACAGAAGCAGAAATGGACTAAGTACTTTGGGGATGTGGAACAGTCACATGCAGGAGCAAGGAGAAAGATGCTGGGCTAGAACGGCCGGGCCCTGACTTTGTGGGGTTTTGTGTATGTCAGGCAGGGGAGTGTAAGTGCTCTCCTACTGACTGTCGAAGCATTACAAACCCTGAGTAACAACATAGTGTAAGTAGTCAGGTGGGATCTGAGCTTCAAGTTGAAAGAGTGAACAAAGACAAAGGTTAACAAGCTCTTCCAATAATTTCAATGTGCTAGAACAGAAAGTGGGATAGAGGGACCTGCACGAGACATTTAACAAGGAGAGGGAAGTCTTCATTGGTCCTTGGCTCTAGTGGATATAAACTAGATAGTATCGTGTTTAGGCCAGGTTCCTAAGAGAACGGTGGCACTAGAACTGGGGAGGAAGAGATAGTATAATGTGATGACAAAAATTTAAATTTGTGGCAGTCAGAATGTAGAAGTAGTTTTGGTATTGAACACATTCAGTACTCAGTTTCTGACCCTATTCCACCCTTAGAAACTTGGTATCCTACTCAAGGCTTGACTAATACATAGATCTTGGCTTGGTGTTAGTTATTGGTTTAAAAATATAACCTTTTCTCTTATTGCTTTTTCTCACCAGTTTGGGGGAAAACTTGTTACCTTTGGTCTTCCAAGCACCCCTGTCCAGCAGGTGCCACAGCCTGGTCCCCACCTTGTCTTCATCAGTCAAGTCACCACAGAATCTGAATTTCTGAGGAGGTCAGCTATGTTGAAGGAAGCCTTGGCATCTGGAAATCTCCTGAATTATTGTCAGAACAAGATCCAACAGGCCTCACTGCCATCTGAAAAGATGCTCTGGCAGTTCCTGAAGGTAGGAAGCTTAAAAGTGGGCTGCTCAGAAATGCTTCCCAATGGGCTGGAGAGATTGCTTAGTGGTTAAGGCACATGCATGCAAAGCCTAAGGACCCCAGTTCAATTCTCCAGATCCCATGTAAGCCAGATGCACAAGGGGGCACATGCATCTGGAGTTTATTTACAATGGCTAGAGGCCCTAGCATGCCCATTCTCACTCTCCCTCTCTCTGTTTCCCTCTCTCTGTCTCTAATGAATGAATAAATAAATAAATATCTAAAAAAAAGAAAGAAAAAAAAAAAAAAAAAAAAATGCTTCCCAAAAGTCTAGAACTCTATCCTCTGTCAATTCCTGGAGATGTAGCAAACATACTGAAACCCAAATGAATTCTGACTCAGTTTTTTCCTGTGCTCCCTGGACACAGAATCATCACCCTTTATCAGATGCTCAGAGGCTGCTTGTGAAGCTGTGAAAATGGGGAGTACAAAGGAAGGTTTTCTTTGTTGAAGGTTTTCCTTGAAACTTTGTCAACCAAGATGAAGGCTTTCACAGTATCATGCTGAAGGGCAGATAAGATGATGAGAAAGAAGAAGAAGAGGTAGGAAAGAAAGAGAAGGGACAGAAAGATTTGCTGGAAGAGTACATGATCATAAAAAGGCTTTGAGTGTGTTTCCGATAACCCAAGGTAAAGGCAGGCCCCAGTGTTCAGGTGCCACTCTACTTCAGAGGCAGGGATTTAGATCCAATCCTAATTGTATCAAATTGCTTATGACCAGGAAGAGAATCACATGTGCCAAAGGAGGCAAGCAGGACTGGAGATGTAGCTAGTTATCGAGTGCTTGTCTACATGCGTGTGGGCCTGGGTTTGATTTTCAGTGCCACAACACACACACACACACCCCCACACACATGCATCAAAGGAGCAAAAACGTGATCTGAAGGAAGAAAGAGATATTGCTGACTGGTCAGATGGTAGAATTGTGAAACTCTTTGGCATTATTAGAGAAGGTAGAAAGGAGTACAAGACCTATCCCAAGGACTGTGAAAGGGACTCAGTCTGTGCTTCAGACATAGCTGAGCTTTATGAAAGGATGTGTCAGGAACTGGGAGACAGAAAAGGATTTTAAAATAACATGGAAAGCTTTTTTTTTTAAGATTTTTCTTTTATGGAGCAGGGAAGCAATTGGAAAGTTGTGAGCAAATTGTCTATTTTTTCTAACATGGGTGCTGGGGACTGACCTCAGGTCCTCAAGCTTGAGCAGTAAGTACTGTTACCCACTGAGCCATCTCCCCTGCCCAGGGGTTATCTTTTAAATGACACTTTGCTACAAGCAAGAAACAAGCTTCAGGAGTGGTGGGTTGGGAAAGATACTAGAGGAATGATCAAGAAGTCAGTCTTGTTGGCTGGGGTGGTGCACACCTTTAATCCCAGCACTCTGGAGGCAGAGGTAGGAGAATCACCATGAGTTTGAGGCCACCCTGAGACTACATAGTTAATTACAGGTCAGCCTGGACTAGAGTGAAACCCTACCTCAAAA
The DNA here is from genome assembly GCA_036365145.1 of Orientallactaga sibirica. NCBI lineage: Eukaryota > Metazoa > Chordata > Mammalia > Rodentia > Dipodidae > Orientallactaga > Orientallactaga sibirica. The sequence continues at coordinate 91,112,937 of JAEOAD010000001.1, read as the reverse complement.
AACAAAATGAACGAATGAACAAATGAAAGAAAGAAAAAAAGATGAAAGAAAGAAAGAAGTCAGTCTTTACTCAGATGAACAGAGTGAACAAAGGAGGCTGCAGTGTCCCAGGACACTGGGCATCTGCTTTAAAAGCTGCTCATAACTGTCCATCATGCTGGTTTCTCAAGTTGAGTGTGGAGAAACGTTTCCAAGGAGAGCACGGAAGGAGGAGGGAACCAAGAGGTCGTAAGAAAGATTCCAGTCCGAGTTCATGATAAGTGTGGAATAAAGGAAGACATAGGTCAGCTAACCCAGCTTGTTGGTCCGTTTGGGATACTGAGTGGGAAGATGACTGTTCATTGTACTACACAACTCCCACAAGTGGGCTTCTCAAGTCTGCATTTAGAGTCCTGACATCACTGAAGGCTACGCTTAGAAACAGTCTCTTCAGAGGGACTCGGGACAGGGAACACAGCTTATTGTCAGGCAGTTCTCTCTTGTGGGTGTTTTCTTGGTTGTTGTTTGTTTGTTTTTGAGGTAGAGTATCACTGTAGCCCAGGCTGACCTGGAACTCACTCTGTAGTTCTAGGCTGCCTTTGAACACACAGCAATCCTTCTTCCTCTGCCTCCCAACTGCTAGGATTAAAGGCGTGTGCCACCATGTCTGGCCTCTTGAAGGAGTCTTTAGCAGTCCTTGTAGCAATTCAGAGTTCTCCTCAGCTCCCCAAATAGCTCAGATGCAAGGAGATTAAATGTATACATCAGGCAGATGTGGACAGTGCTCTGACTTAGAAGCCTCTGGGTGCAAAGAGCCAAGCATTAATTCCAGAATCCCCACAGAGATGTGTCCAGTAACAAGAGTTACCACAACCAGAGAAACCATGACATAGTGTTCACATAAGTCATGGACGGTTTATAGTTCCAGCCCAGATGAAATTTACCAACCACAACCAATGTTGTCTCAAAACAATTGACTTTTACTTTTGTCAGATTATTAGGGTAACAGAATTAGGAAGTCAGCTAAGGGTAAAATTCTCATGCAAAAGGGGCAAAGAGTTATGTTAACGCTGTTGAAAACCCACTGATAGGTCAAACCTGGGGAGGAAAGAAGTGACATTACCTTTTCTGAGCACTTTTAAAGCATGTATAGAGGAGCTGTCAAGATGGCTTAGTGGTTATGGCAATTGCCTGCAAAGCCCAAGGATCCCCGTTTGGTTCTCCAGGACCCATGTAAGCCAGATGCACAAGGGGGCGCATGCATCTGGAGTTCGTTTGCAGTGGCTGGAGGCCCATGTGTACCCATTCTCTCTCTCTCTGCCTCTTTCTCTCTCTCTCAAATAAATAAGTAAAATATATTTAAAAGTATATGTAGTTATGCTCTCTTTACCCACCAGAAAAAAAGTATAGAATGTATTTTGCTGATACTTGGCCTGTCATCAGCTTCTTAGTCCCCTCCTACCCTTCCTGCTCCTCTTACTTGGATAGTGCACAGAACTGTATTTAAGGGCATGCTGGCACAGACAGCTAGCATGGTGTAGGAGATGTGCCATTCATGTTCATTAAATGAAGGCTTTTCTATATTTCCTGGTTCCTTAGGTGACCTTAGAGCATGACTCTAGAGTGAAGTTCCTCAAGCTATTAGGATTCAACAAAGATGAGCTTCAGAAGAAGGTAAGCCTTCTATATGTGAAGTATGGACTTGCTGCAGAGAACAAAAGAAGCTTGCGTGAGAAAACTCTGAGAATAGTTGGGCTTAATGCAGATAGAAGCATTTTACCTCCTGGAGTTGGGCTTTTCCCCAGAAAAGCAGACGATGGGACTTAGTGAGTATATTTGGGGTGGGGGTATGTCAGCTTCCACTGGGAAGACTGGTGTTTATAGGTCTCTTCCCACAGGTGGACATACAGTTGGAGAGTGACTCGTGTTTAGAGGAGAGCCCTCAGCCTGAGGCAGTTGACCGCAAAAGTAAACGGCAACAGGTCTTCTGCAGCCAGGTATGCTAGGAGCCCAGCCAATCCGATGTAAAACAACAACTTTAGGGAACCTTCTCCTTGCTGGCCTTTTGCTTTGTTCTCACAAGAGCTCATTTTCTGTAGAGGTCTTCAAACTCTGCTGTCTTGGAACCAGAGTAAGACAGAGTCCATAAGCTCTTAGATTGGGAATAGAGCTTTTTGAAGCATGAGCCAGGACACTTCCTAAATCTTACCTGATTAGTCTTCTAGTTTTACCCACTAAGGGCCAAGTAGTTGAACCCTTGGAGAGAGCCACTGAGCACACTCTATGTTCAGGGTTTATTTTGTGCACAGCTCACATCTATCCTTTGTACAGGTTTCCAAACACAGCACAAAGGATGCCTCCACATCCTCAGCCTTCTTTGATGAATTGGTCCCTCAGAACGTGACTCCATGGGAGATCCCTATCACAGAAGGTACTCTGACCCTGAGGGAGAGAAACTCACTGCTTGGGATCAAGTAGGCCCAGAGGTGTCCCCCCCGCTCCCCGAAGTAGGGTCTCACTCTAGCTCAGGCTGACCTGGAATTCACTCTGTAGTCTCAGGGTGGCCTTGAACTCACAGCGATCCTCCTACCTCTGCCTCCCAAGTGCTGGGATTAAAGGCGTGTGCCACCACACCTGGCTGAGGTTTTGGTTTTGAGAATCCCTTTTTCTCTCCTGCCTCCCTCCCAACATCTCAAATACTAGTGAGTCTGTTGCTGGTTAGTGCTGTTTCTGGTCATAGCTGTTAATGGATGGATGCTCCCTGTGGAAGGCCTGCCACCAAGGTTGTTTTTCTAGGCCCTATGTCTTCTTGCTAGAAGGATAATGACCTGCCTGCACTGAACAAGCATACATTATACATATGATTCTGGCTCATGGGTCTCTCTAAGTTTTGTTTTCAGAGAGTGACAACTGGATCTGGACACCTTAAGCTGCTACATTTTATGGCCTAGGAATGAAATTTGAGTTTTGTGTGGAGCCAGGAAGCCTGAGTGACAGAGAAGGAGGGGGTGGGGTTGCTGTGGGTCCTGCGAAGGATAGGAAGGTGAGGGTATAAGGGCAGGATAATGTGGAAGGAAAACCTCTGCTTACAGACACTGATGGAGTCCTGAGTCAGGCCCTGCTGCTTGGGGAACTGGGCTCTGCCGTGGAGCTGTGCATGAAGGAAGAGCGCTTTGCTGATGCTATTATCCTGGCCCAGGCTGGAGGTGCAGATCTTCTGAAGCAGACACAGGAGCGCTACTTTGCCAAGAGGAGAACCAAAATCTCCTCGGTACTGCCCATTACTCAGAATAAGGGAGGGGTTTGCTTGGGCCTTGTTAGGTGGAGGCCTACACTTTAGGACTGGTGTTTGGAGTGCCTGTCTGTCTCTACTCTAACCACCTTCCCTCACTGCTAGCCCTATTTAGTGGTCTAACAGAATGACTTTCTTAGAACATCCATGTGTGTGTGACACCCGCTGCCTATGCTGAATGGATGGCTGAGGGCCTCCTTCCCTCTCTGCCCAGTACAGCTTCTAGCCTGTGTTGTGAAGAAGAATTGGAAAGACCTGGTATATACCTGTAGCCTGAAGAACTGGAAAGAGGCATTGGCCTTGCTACTGACATACTCAGGGCCAGAGAAATTCCCTGAGCTCTGTGGTATGTGTGAGTCGAGCTTTGGGTCAATAGACATACATGAGGAAGAAGCAAGGGCAACCTGATCTTTGGGAGGCAGGACAGGGCCTGGCTCAGCCAGGAGACAAGGAGTAAGTGCCTGTCCCTGCTTCCATGGTACATCTTAGGCTTTCTTTCCCTTCATTGGAACAAAGCTAGCTGACTTATCTTGAAGCCATTGTAGCTTCTTGTCCCATAGCTATGATCCTACACTTGTTTCCAAACAGGTGAAGGAATAGCACAGGGAAGTTGTGCCATTAATCAAGTTTGCATCTCTCCACAGACATGCTGGGAACTCGTATGGAGCAGGAGGGGGACAGGGCACTCACTTCTGAAGCTAAACTCTGTTATGTGTGCTCAGGAAGTGTGGAGCGACTGGTAGAATGCTGGGCAAAATACCACCAGGCCTTGTGTCCCATGGCTCTGCAGGTACCTTTTCTCAGCAGAGTTCTGTCTGCTCCAGGTTCTTGGGAGAGGTTAGTGTGTGTGGGGGGAAGGGGCGCAGAGGGTATGCACAGATAATGGAGGCAAGTAAGCTGGGTAAGCTGGAGGCAAGGTCTGCTGAGTAAGGAGCAAAGCGCTCTCAGTGCCTCCGGCCTTTTCCCAAGGGTGAATGAACCACTCCTTCCCTTAAAGGACACAGAGCAGTGGCTGCTTGGATATTAGTCTTCATAACTTGTTCCTATTTCAGGTTTGATTATATAGGTTAATCCCATTATTCATGAGCCTGGCTCTTCTACTAGCTTCTGTGAAACATTCTGTGATTATAACTGTACCAGGTGTTATGTGAGTGATTGGAAAAGATGAGGTGACAGACTTGTGAGGAGACAAAAGCTACACAGGAAACAATAAATAGAACAGAATCTATAGTTGCTGATGTACTAATAGAAAGAGTAAAGAAAAGACTGAAGATATGGCTTAGTGGTTAAGGTGCTTGCCTATGAAACCTAAGGACTCAGATTCAATTCTCCAGGACTCAAGTAAGTCAGATGCACAAGGTAGTGCATGTGTTTGGAGTTTGTTTGCAGTGGTTAGAGGCCCTCACATGCCCATTCTCTCTCTCTGTCCAATAAATAAATAAACAAACAAACAAGACATTTAAAAAGAAGAAAGAGTAAGGAAAGCAAAAGGAGAATGTATAAGAATCTAAGACTGAAGGCTGAAGAGATGGCTTAGCAGTTAAGGTACATGCCTGTGAAGCCTAAGGACCCCGGTTCAATTCTCCAGGTCACATGTAAGTCAGATGCACAAGGGGCTGCATGACTCTGGAGTTCATTTGCAGTGGCTAGAGGCCCTGATGCACCCATTCTCATTCTCCCTCTCTTTTCCCTCTCTCTGTCTCAATAAATAAATAAATAAGAACAAAATCTTAAAAAAATTAAAAAAAAAAAAAAAAAGAATCCAAGACTGAGAAGGCCAACAGCTTAGGTGGTGAACCAGGTGGCTCTTCTCTGTCATGCTTCCTGCATATCGTTAATGGCCATCTTCTCCTGGGTGTGGCCAGTTGCTTTTCTTTCCACCCATGGTGGGATAGTCCTGGTTCAGGTCACTTGGACTGAGATCGCAGGATGTGCTTTGAAGAGGTTGATCACTCTCATCCTTGTCCCTACAGGACCTGATAGAGAAGGTAATGGTCCTTAACAAGAGCTTGGAATTGCTGCAGGGTCCTGGCGGGATGAACCCAGGTCCTATCACAACCTTCAGGATCACCCAGTATGCCAATCTCCTGGCATCCCAGGGCAGCCTTGCTACTGCCATGAGCTTCCTACCCAATGATTATGCTCAGGTAAGTATGGCCATTGGGCAGAGAGTCATCTTATTCACCTGATTTACTCATTTACTTGCATCAGATGATGCATTCAATATCCAATGCTGGCTGAACACTTCCATGTTTTAGGGACTATGCCAATGCTGAAGCTTCTAGAACAAGTAAGAAGTTGTCTCTCAAGCAGCTCACAAGCTATTAGAATAGATCACATGCCAGTAACTTAGAGTACCTGAATAGAAATTTATACTAAGCACTGTGTGACTTCAAAGAAGAGGCAGATTTTGTCTGGAGAAGCCAAGGAAGGCTTTTCAGTGGTCAAAATAGTTGAATTGGATCTTCATGGAGAAGTACCTTACCAGCATACATAGGGTGTTCTAGGCAGAAAGAAGAGCCAGGAGGCAGGTGTGCAAGTATTTGGCAGGGATTAGAGAAGTTTGAGTAATTTCAGGTCACTAAAGTATAGAGGCGAATCTGATATTTGTTAAAAGGCCAGGCTTGTGAGAGAAGATGCTTGTTTATTTTAATTTCCTTAACATATCTCTTCTTTATTATCATACTTGAAGCCAGCAGTTCAACAGCTGAGAGATCGGCTTTTTCATGCCCAAGGCTCTGCTGCTTTGAGCCAACAGACGCCTACTTTTCCCTTCCCCCGGGTTATTGTAAGAGCGGCACCCTTCTCGAAAGAGACCTCATCTTCCAGATTAGGATACCAGCCTTCTTACCAGGTGAGGCCTTATTTGTTATTTTATTCAAAAATTCATCCATTCAAAAGTCTAGGCATGGTCACCCAGGTGAAAATTCCTAGCTTCATAGAGCGGTCCTAGATTTAGTTCTTTTTAATTTTAACTGTTGGCTGAATAACTACTAGGATCCTAGACTGTTAAGTACACACACACCAGGATTCTTGTCCTCAAGGAGCTCATTATCACGTAGAAAAATAGATATGTAAAAAACTATAGTAAAATCAGAAATGCCTAGGGGGCAAGGACATGGCAAGATGCTATGAGATTACACAGAAGAAAAATCAATTTCCTGTGTGTGTGTTGGAGGTGCAACTCAGGGAATGTTCCAGAAAGAGTATGATGTTTGATCATCTCATCTGAGTAATGAAAAGTCATGTAGGAAAGGGAATGGATAGATGAAGGCTGTTTTAGGAACAGCTAATAGCATGTACAAAAGCATTGAAACAAGAGTAAACAGAGGGCTTTTGAGGAGCTACAAATATTTTTATGTGTAAATCTCATTTTTGGTTATAGAAGGAAGTTAAGTGAAGGAATAACCGAATCTGGTGCTCTGTGCTAAAGAACTTAGACTTGTCCCTGAAGTCTGAGAGAAGCTACTGAACAGTTCTGTGTAGTGACAATGACTAGCTAAGTGTTTAGGAAGGACAAGGCTGAAGGTGGTTAGTAGGCTATAAGAAATGATGATGAGAATATGAAAAACATCAAACTAAACAATAAGGTTGGATTTGAGGTATTTAATAGGTATAATTAAAAGAAATCTGTGATAGATTAGAGGTGTGCATGGTGAAGGGACAAGGAGAAGAAGAAGTTGGAAATAATCCTCAGGTCTGGCCAAAGTGGCCAAGTAGAGTGAGTCTTGCTAACCTGTGAGACTGGGAGCTTACGGGAGGGGCTAGGGAACAAAATCTAGACAGATTTGAGGAGTAGTAAGCAGAAGTGTGGGATGGCTCACTCTGTTCCATTTTCCATTTCTATCCTAATTCCATTTCTCCCCACCTTTCTTCCCCCCTTTCTTCTCTCTACCTCTGTCTTTTTAATCTTAAAATAATTATAGATTCTCAGGCAATTACAAAGAATGCATTGGAAGTCTCATGCTTCCCCACCCCATCCCATATTAATTTCTCACAGTACAATATCAAAATGAAGAGTTTGATATTACCATAAGACTTTCATCCTATACCTGTATAGACACATCCATTTCCATCTTACTTTCAGTGTACTTAACATATATTTAGATTTATAATTACATTCTTTTACTATTATAGTCTCATTAATAGAATTAGGAATGCCTACAATTTGAGAGTTCTTTATAATTCTAGATACAAGGCCTTTGTTGAATATGTGACTTACAAATATTTTATTCCAATCTATAATTTGTCTTTTAATCTTTTCAATAGAATCTTTCACAGGAACAATTTTTTTTAGTTTTATGGGGTCCATCTTATTAAATTTTTACCTATGCATTACTTTTTAAATTATTTATTTATTTATTATTATTATTATTATTATTATTATTATTATTTGTTTTTTTGAGGTAGGGTCTCACTCCGGCCCAGGCTAACCTGAAACTAACTATGTAGTCTCAGGGTGGCCTCGAACTCATGGCGATCCTCCTACCTCTGCCTCCCGAGTGCTGGGATTAAAGGTGTGCGCCACCACGCCCGGCTATTTTTTATTTTTAAAGTATTTTATTTTTCCTTATTTATTTGAGAGAGAGAAAGAGAATGGGTATGCCAGGGCCTCCAGCTGCTGCTGGCAAACTCTAGATGTGTGTGCCCTCTTGTACATCTGGCT